>JAFBJQ010003016.1:0-176585 GCA_016785345.1 Trinectes maculatus
AGTAAATACATGCTATTTTATGGCATTTGGAGTCATTTTTTGGACATTTTGAAAATATTGTTGTAGCTAGTAAATACATGCTATTTTATGGCATTTGAAGTCATTTTTTGGACATTTTATGGTTTTTCATTTTTTGGCATTTTTGGCCACGCTCGACATACGGCGGGTCATCGTCATTGGCTGATTTTTGACCTATGAGGAAATGTGGTTTTCTGACATGTTATCACCAAAATATTGTTGTACCTAGTAAATACATGCTATTTCATGGCATTTGGAGTCATTTTTTGGACATTTTATGGTTTTTCATTTTTTGGCATTTTTGGCCACGTTCGACATACGGCGGGTCGTCATTGGCTGATTTTTGAACTATGAGGAAATGTGGTTTTCTGACATTTTATCACCAAAATATTGTTATACCTAGTAAATACATGCAATTTTATGGCATTTGGTGTCATTTTTTGGACATTTTATGGTTTTTCATTTTTTGCATTTTCGGGCACGTTCGACATACGGCGGGTCATCGTCATTGGCTGATTTTTGAACTATGAGGAAAAGTGGTTTTCTGACATTTTATCACCAAAATATTGTTATACCTAGTAAATACATGCTATTTCATGGCATCCGGAGGCATTTTTGGACATTTTATGGTTTTTCATTTTTTGGCATTTTTGGCCACGTTCGACATACGGCGGCGGGTCATCGTCATTGGCTGATTTTTGACTTATGAGGAAATGTGGTTTTCTGACATTTTATCTACAAAATATTGTTGTACCTAGTAAATACATGCTATTTCATGGCATCCGGAGGCATTTTTTGGACATTTTATGGTTTTTCATTTTTTGGCATTTTTGGCCACGTTCGACATACGGCGGGTCATCGTCATTGGCTGATTTTTGACCTATGAGGAAATGTGGTTTTCTGACATTTTATCAACAAAATATTGTTATACCTAGTAAATACATGCTATTTTATGGTATTTGGAGGCATTTTTTGACATTTTATGATTTTCCATTTTCTTGCCATGTTCGACATCCGGCGGGTCATCGTGATTGGCTAATTTTTGAGGAAATGTGGTTTTCTGACATTTTATCACAAAATGTCATAAAAATGCACGGAAATGCCATAAAATAGCATGAATTCACCCTGGCTGACGTATTGCCACGATATGCCAGAAAGCAACATTTCAATATGAGTCAAAAAAAATTGCCAGGAACATATGTCTATAGTATAACGAAAATGTCCAAAAATGCAAAAATTCAAAAATCATGAAAAATGTCATAAATATGCATGGAAATGCAATAAAATAGATGGAATTCACCACAGTAGCAGATAATACGATGATATAATGCCAGAAAACATACTTTTCTGATGAGTCAAATCTTTGCCAGTGTGATGGCCAAAAATGCAAAAAAAAAAAAAAAGTCATATGGACTGAAATACCATAAAATAGAATGAATTCACCACAACTAATGATATTACCATGATATAACGCCAGAAACCACCTTTTCATGATGGGTCAAAAATTGCCAGAAACGTAAGTCTATATAGTATGGTGAAAATATCCATAAAGGCAAAAAATTAAAATTCATAAAATGTCATAAAATGCACCGAAATGCCATAAAATAGCATGAATTCCCCCTGACTGACAATATTACCATAATATCATGCTAGAAAACAATATTTCCAGATGGGTCAAAAATTGCCAGAAACTTAAGTCTATATATGACAAAAACATCAAAAAATGCAAATAAGAAAAATCAAAAATATTAAAATGACATAAAAAATGCACGGAAATACCATACAATCGACTGAATTAACCACTACCGCTGATTATACGATGATGTAATGCCAGAAAACATAGTTTCCTGATGGGTCACAAACTGGCCAGAAACATTAGTTATAGTATGATGAAAATGTCCAAAAATGCAAAAAAATCTAAAATCATAAAATGTCATAACAATGTACTGAAATACCATAAAACACTATGATTTCACCCAGACTGATGATATTGCTATGATATAATGCCAGAAAACAACATTTCCAGATGGGTCGAAAGACTGATTGAAAATGTCCAAAAATGCAAAAAATCTCTCACTGGAATGCCATAACATAGCAAGAATTTACTCTGACTGATGATATTACCATGAGATAATGCCAGAAACCACCACTTCCTGGTAGGCCAAATAACTGCCAGAAACGTACGTCTTATAGTTTGACAAAAATGCCCAAAAATGCAAAAAAAAAAAATCATAAATTGTCAAAAAAATGAATCAGAATGTAATAAAATAGCACGAATTCACAACTGATGATATTGCCCTGATATAATGCCAGAAAACATAAATAAAAAAATCATAAATTGTCATAAAAATTCATAACTATGTCATGAAATAGCATTAATTCACCATGATACAATTTCAGACAACATTATTTTCTGATAGGTAAAAAAAATGGCAGTTACTTAAGTCTTTATGACAAAAATATCCACAAGTGAAAAAAATTACCGTAGTATCATAAAATGTCATAATTGCCCGAACACAGACTATGGCTCCATATTATTATTTTTTTCAATTACTATTATTATTATCTGGAACTACAATCTTAAACCTTTAAAACTAAAAACTTGCCAGCTACAACAACATAAATGAACTATATAACATTTATTAAAATATAAAAAGACAAAATACAAATATGCATAATATTAACCATGATGAAATATGCATATACTGTATAGTATAATAATTATACAATCAAATGTGTTTACATATATAGATTTTTTTATACATATAGCAAGATATTTTTGCATTAAACTGGCAGTGGTGATTTTATACTCCCTCCCTCCCCTACTCCCTCCCTTCAGTCCGCATCAGGCTTGTCAGAGGAAAAAGCCTCTGTGAAAAGCTAGAGAGCAGCAGTACCTTTACACCTGAGATCCATGTTCTGGAAAGGTCTCACACAGAAACAACACAACTACTCTGATACACAGTATAGCTTCCTGGGACTTCATCCACAAGCATCAAGAGGGAATGGATGATACACCACAACTTCTCTGATCTCTTTTTTTCAGTTATTTGTGCCTCTGCTTTGCAGCAGTCCCAGCAGAAAATTGACAAAAACGTAACATCTGCGCCACACATACCGTGTTATTATGAAATAACTTCAGAAAAACATAGTTATGGTCCTATATTATCTGCTATCACACTACACCAGTATTCTCAGGATATAGAGTATTAGTATAGCTTGCAAGAGAGAATGAGAAGATCCTGGATAGAGTGTGAGACTCTCCCGGGTGGATGACTAAAAGTCTTTTAGACTGGTGTGGTTGGTCCTGGACAGTTTGAGTCACTGCACACTAAGGGTGGTCATGTCTGGTGGTAATGGTGGTAGTGGTGGTGGTGGTGGTGTTCATGGTGATGGTGGTGCTCATGGCGTTGGACCATGGGGACCACAAACCCTGGGCTCCCAGGAGGGCCAGACACTTGCTCTCTCTCCAGACTTGGCAGTACAGAGGGCACAGGGGCCTGTTGCTGGGGCTGTGATTGTGGCGACAGCTGGTTTTTGGTTGGGGACAGGGCATCTCTGGCTTTGGCCCTCAGGCGCTTACTGTGACTGTACTGCAAAGGGTGCTGGTGGTGGCTGGAAGGTTGAACTTGGTGTGGCAAGTGGTACACATCCTGACCTCCATGGCCTGCTGCGCTGCCATGGTGCAGCATAGTTTGCAGAGGGGGGTGGTAGCCATGACATTTAGTGGATTTGCCACCTCCGCTGCCCCCGTTGTTGCCTCCACTTCCCTTGTAATTTCCTTTGGGTGACTTGAGGAACTGTGTACCCTTGCTTCGAGACTCTACGGGGTTGTAGCTATCACTGATGATCTGTGAGCGGCGCTGGTGAATAACTTGAGTCTCTGGTTCCTGGGAGCGGGAGCGGCTCTGGCTTTGGGAGCTCTGACCTTGAGGCTCCTCTGAGGCAGGGGTGGGTCCTAAAGTGACAGCACAGGGACAGCATTTTAATAGTTTGTATAGTCAGAAGATACTGAACTTAAAATAACTTCACCTCTACCATTCTATTGAATGTATAATGATGGGAATTGTTAAATTGTAAATTTTAATAAATGGATAAAAACCAACAGAATGAAAAGAAGCTAACCTTCGAATCTGGAGGTGTAGTTTTCAATACCAGCCAGGTCCAGGTAGTGATTCCTCCTCTCTGTGTTCTCATCCACACAGTAATGCTGACCCTCAGTGGTTGGCGCCTCATTGCTCTGCCCTTTGCTGCTAATAATTAATACGATTAATTACCAAACATGCATTCTCAGAACACTATCACCTGGACACACATTTAATCTATTAGAACTAAATCTATACACAAAGGCACGTTTTATAGCAAAGTATCCTGGGTGGACACTGACCTGATGTATGAGGACAGCCGTTTGTCAGCTGAGCGCCCCTCCTCCTGGTGACAGCGATCTGAAGACAGAGCACAAGAGCTCACTGCATCAAAATAAAATAATGATACAATAATGATTATTCTAAGGCACTGAGACTATCATGAGTAGTCACATGGCTTATTGTGATAATAACTAATGTCTGTTCATGTTTTTATTCTTTTTTACCTGCCGCTGTCTCCCTCCTGTGGCACTTTGGCTCTGGGGTGACAGTCAGCTTGACACGCAGAGTCTTGCTCTTGTTATGACAAGAGTGATTCACAGAGGCATCCACCACATCATAGATAGTGTGCATCAGACTGGACATGTCCTGCAGCCACAGCAAGAACACAGTTTGTACTGATGGCCTACCATGGACATAAGACACTTGAAAGGGACTGGTCATCAGTTTCAAGGGGCACAAACACAGGAAAATGCCAGGGAAAATAGTGAACGCTAAAACAAAAACACACCTCCTTTGTGACTTTCCCACTGTTGTCAAAGTCATAAAGGGTGAAGATCCATTCCTGGCGGTTGTCGTCCTCCACAGACACGTCACACTCTAAATCCTGTGGGTACAAACACACGCAGTGAAAAACTAATCTGTGGATTTGTTTTTGGTTACGCTCCACTATTCCAATACAGTTCAGGTTCATAACAACAGGGGGCAGCAAAGTTCATCACATTCACTCATCTAACCCACCGTGCTCTGTGATTCATTAACATTTTTTAAGAGGGAGTGAGTGTTGTTTTATTTTTTATATTGCATGGGAAATTGCATCCGATGTTAGTACAGATTAGAACATGCATGAGTAGTGTGAGAACCTTAAAGATGAAGTAAAAAAATACACACACACAATGACTTCTGTCTTGTGAAAGATAGGGGCATCACACAAAAAACATGTTTTGTATTCATTCAATCATCTGGAGAGTGACACATTGTGGGCGGAGCGTTTAATAAGCTCCATTGAGCTCTGCTTTTACCTTGTGTGTAGGGAGCAGAGTAAAAGGAATTAGAGAGGTGAGCCTATTCACTACGTCTTTTTCTTTCTACCTTCTTCCAGGAAGAATGAACACAACCACCCTCAGTTCTTGGCAGAGACTTAGATTTAGATGTATCTCGTAAAATGGCCATAATTGGAAAAATAAACATCAGGAAAATAGGCCCAGCTGTGGGCACAGGGGAGAGCTGACACTGTGTTGAAAGGCAGTGTACACTTACAATGGAGCAGACCCCAAAGAGAGAAGCAGCTCTTTACAGTTCCATAATATCTCCTCATCTCACATAACCAGCAGTGATCACCAAAGTGCAGATCTAAGCATTTCTTTAAAACATGCACGTCTAAGCATTACAATTTATTTATTCTATTTACTGGTCCCTAAATTCAATCAGGTTGTGGTCTAAAGCAGTGTCAACATAGAGACAGATGTACTGTGCATAGTCTGAGAGCATACAGTGGTTTTCCATTTTCTATGTTTGAATAACTTTGACTTAGTCAAACATACAACAGTATTAACAATCCTTTGTTGCTAATGCATGGCTCTGTAGAGACCTTTTCCCGCTGTGGGTATACTTACATCCAGACTAATGCGCTTCTTCCCAGGGGCTTTGGTGGCATCCCTGAGCATCTCTCGCTCCCCATCCTCTGTGTGCAGGTACTGCAGGTAGCTTTCACAGCCCTCAGCCTTCTCAGGAGGAAGAACCACTGACAACACAATAGGACACACTCAAGTTATGACCAAACATAGTGGTTTCCCACCAGCTACACTTCCAGAGAAAAAAAAACACAAAACGTTCAGTTTGATCTCCACAGTTTTTTTCTCTAGCCCATCAAGCTTGGGCTAACGATCTACTATCTGTTTTACACATTAAACACCAAATTAAAAGATATAATCTTAGAACCTTACATATAACTTAAATATTTACATTCACCATGCAAAATTACACATAAGCAACCTTCAATAATATATGCATACTGTCTTTCAGTGTGTTTTATTTATGGAATAAATAAATTGCTCATACATACTGAGTTGTCATACAATGTTAGGTCTCTTTCCTGCAGCCTAAAATATTAATGGATTGTTCATGCACAAGACATCTTTCTTCACCTACCCTCTAGGGGACAGTGTTGATCTGCAAATTGTCCTTCCTTCAGCTCACCATTAGGAAACTCCTGAGACAGGGAGAGACAAGGAGAAGGGGGGGGCGAGGGGGGCAGAGATGTAAATAAATCTACAGTTCAGACCACAGACACAAAGAAAACAAACAGTTTCAGCTAAAGCATTTCCTACTCCGATGAGAGGGAGAGGGGCTGGAGGCTCATGTGGCCAAACACTTTGAACATCTGCACGCGTCTTGTGTTTCACTGTCTGGGACACAGCAAGCGACGCCACAGCCAAGCTTTCAAGATTACTCCAAACGCCCCAAATAGACCTCTCGCTTCCATCAAATAAAACCCATAATGCACTTCATCATCTGAGCACACTCTATCTTAGCCAAACTGTTTATTCTCATCCTGCTCAACGTGGAGCCAACCGAGAAGTGTTTGATGGAGGAGGTCCAGAGTTTAGGGAAAACTTTTGTTGTATTTCACATTGAACGTTTGACTGTATGCGGTGTATATAAAACAAACCTCACAATGAGCTCTCAGCAACATGAGTGTATTTATTTTGAATGAAGAATAATTGCCAGATGGAAATTTCCATGCAGATAGGATGGGACTGATTAAATACACAATTCCACGGCCATAAAATAAAACCGGGACAAAGGGGTGGAAGGGAAAACGTCCCTGATGTCATATGTGAATAATCTATATCCTGCATAAAACAGAACCACACTGTATTCATAACCATCCCACACATGTGCTAATGCAGAGGCAACGGGGTCTACATGCACACACACACACACACACACATAGCCAGAGCCATTCTTGCAACTACATTGTGGAAACAATGAAAATTAAGTGCAGCACAGGCCCTCAACCACAAGTATTCAAACAACAAATGATTCATCTTATTTACGTCACTCTCAGTCCTCTAAGCTACTCCACAAACACTTTGAAATAAAATCTCACCAGACGGAATCAAGGAGGCCCACTGAAACGAGACAAATAAAGAACAGATAGACGCTAGAAAACAAAAGAACGTCATGTACCCTCAACAGAGCTGAGGCTCAGGCAAGAGTCAGAACATCTGCATGCGTTTAGGTGAACGAGCCCTCCCCCCCACCCCCACCCTTCCCCTTCCCCTCTTTCTCACAGTAATGACAGCGCCAGGGCCTGTGGTTCTATTTAACAATCTCATACCCCGTGATTATTCCTCACTTCAGAGGATGATACCTCCAGCCTGTAATCTGCCCCTGACCTTCACCGCTGAAGGGGGTGGCTGGTTGGGTGTCAGGGTCAAGGCACGGACACCCCTTGCAAATTGGCCACTGGAGACACTGAGAGCACAATGCGAGAGTGGGAGTCAAGCCTCGGGGGAGAGGAGGGGAGGGAAACAGAAGAAGGGCAGGAAGTAAGCGGGAGGAATAAAGAATAAAGAAAGAGGCAGAGGAAAGCGAGCACAAAGGGGGAAAGGAGGGAAGGAAACACAAGCGGAACAAGGATGGAAGAGGAGGAACGCTGATAAGAGATGGGGCAGTGGAGGATGCGGTTTGTTTGAAAGGAGATAGGGACTATCTCTTGCTTACTCCAGTTCCAGTTCCTGAGCTCAGAGCGAGAGGTGGAGGTGGGTTTTTACTGGGAGGATCTGGGAGGCTTCTGGGAGAGGTGGAGACAACTGGTACCACTCCCTGGGCCCCAAACACGCCGTTTTCCTAAATCACCAATTACACACGCAAGAAATGAGAAGTGTGTGCATTCCCCACACATCAGTCTTTTGTGGTTTCTGTAGCCGAGCTGTTGTTTCCTTTCCGCGCCGGGTGCTTTTATCTCCCTGTCTTTGTACCACGGTCCCTTAATGAAGGGCAGTGTATACGGATGGAGTTCACACAGACACCCTGTTATACGGCACAGAGGAACATCAAAGGCTGCCACTGAATCTTCTCATCCTCATTCCCACGTGGGTGCAGAGCAAGGTACAAGCACCTCTGAATGAAGCACAGGACTCAGCCTGTGTTTCAAATATAATGAAATGAGGCAAATAAACCAACTGCTGAAAAACATTCTGTCTTTAATTAAAATTCAGATATCGGCAGACATCACGCTGGCTGCTCGAGTAGGGGACCAGAGCTTGTGTTGAACACATGGCTCTCCCCGCCTAACACCTCCATTACATCCATTTAGCTAATGAGAGAGCAGGCTGGGCCTGACCGCAGTCTACAGTTTAAAGTCTAAACACATGGCATCTCCATCCCCATCGCCCACAGTGCCGGCCTCAAATCTGCCCGCCACATGTGCAATTAACAGCATTCTGGCATCGAGCAGCTCTCATTCTTTCACTATCAGATCACAAACTGCTCTGTAGGCCTCGTAAACGTGTTAGCACTTTGGAGCAAAGTGTTCTTGGTTTCCACCAGTGGCATCCACCTGAAACCAGCGGTGTACACACCTTTGCTGTGTCAGTATCAGGTATGGGGAAGACAGATGGAGAAAAAAAATAATGCATGAGTGGAACAATGAGGAAGTGATAAGGTGTTGTTTAAAAAAAACAAACAAACAAAAAAAAACAGTGCATTGTAAATAAGCACTGACAGTGACAGTGTGTAAACAGGTTATGTCTCCTAGACGTCTTGACATAAGAGACAGAGACTGTGTGTGATGTTTGTTCCTGTTTAATGCAGCAGTTCTGCCAAGCTTCCCTAAAGCCTCAGCCTACTGCCAGGCTTTTATGTGGGATAGGGTAACCAGGAGCTTTCATAGCTCCCTACCAGGTGACATCAGACATCCCCCAGCACTCTCTCTCTCCCTCTCTTTCTCTGCCGCCTGCTTACCACCCATCCTCCCACTGGAAAACACAGCACATCTTTGTTCTAACACCCCCCCCCCCCCCCCCCCCCCCCCCCCCCCCCGCCCCAAAAATAAAACCCCCCCCCCCAGCTCAGCCCCTAAATATTTAAGCATACACACTTTTCTTTTAGTCCATTCTACAAATCATACTCGGCACAACTGCATCTTCAAAAACAAGGCAGGCTAACACGGTGATTGTTTACACAGTTCCTCTGGCCCCGGGGTATGAAATACAGCAACTTCATCTGAAGTGTGGATGCGTATCCGAGAGTAAATATATGCTGGAAGAAAATACAAAAACAGAAGTGTCTGTATATAATTTCAAAGCCAACTGGTTTGCTGAAATACTTCAAATGGCTGGTGTTGTAATATGCATATAAATAACTAACTCTGGGTAGATGCAGGACAGTAGGTGCAACGACTGTACTTTTATGTGATTCAAAAAAGTATGCATTGTACTGCGCACTTCCTTATTCAAACCACGCCAACAGTCCCTGTTATTTCCTTAATTTGATGCAGCGTACCTTGGGAGACAAGAACAAAGTAGCTAAAAGTGGAACTTTTCCAGGATGTAGAGTTTCTAAAAGTTTAATGTCACCTGAGAATGAAACTGAAGAGGACGACAGAGGAAAGCCTTGTCTACAGCCAGCCATCCAGCATCCCCACTCCCACTGGCCATTAATTAGGGATAATTATAGGGTCCCCTGATGAGAATGATGATTGAAAAGTATCAGTATGAAGAAAGGAACACCAGCTCATAAACAAACGACAGAGTTTTCACCACAAAATGAAACTGAATAGGTAGTGGGGCCATTGAGAAATAAAAACCCTCCATTCCAAGAGAAAACCAGCCTGGCCTTGACTCAAAACCAGATGTGAGCAGCCTCGCTGGCGAGAGCCAGATGAGGGGTGGGGAGTGGAGGAAGGGGCTAGGGCTGAAAACATGGGGAGCTACAGAGAGAAGGCCTATTGCACAACATCTCTTTTCTTGCAAGACAGTAGAAGAACAATGCAACAGTCTCCTGACGGCTAAAAAGACATCCCCCTCGTCTTTTGGTTTGCCAGGACTCAGCTTTCATTCCTGGTCAGGATAATTATGGTGCTCATGAGTCACAGACAGAGCACATTGGCCTCGCGTAGTAGTGAGTAGCAGAATTAAAACAAACAGTACTGCAGATGCAGCTGGATCTGAGTGGGTCCGCCTAATAATGTTCATTGTAATCACAGTATAAACACAAGCTAAGGTTATAACCATACACTGTTATTATGGCTGAGCCAAGAAGCGTCTGTAACGGTTTGGACATTTTTCAAGTTCACCCACAAAAAAAAAACAAAAAACACAATCTTGCCTTTTCAATACTTGCCAATAGACGACAGCTAAAATTTGCCTTAGTCCACTAATTAGGGTATTTTATCTAAGTAGTGTGCCAGAACATGTCTTTCTGTGAATGGCAATGAGATCAGAGCAGAATGCTAGATTATCTGGACGTGCTCCATGTGGACAAGATGGCCCAGACAGGGCCCTTCCAGTATAGTGGGACTCCTCCGAGGTCAAACAAGAGGCGAAACCTCTCACTTGGCAGAACATGAATCAGTGAGGTGAAGCCTCTTTGGTACCAGTGTAACAGCTGTGGCGGGAGACTAGCGTGCTTGCCTTTCTATGTAAGAGCAGCATGTAAACCAGTGAAAGTCACCGGCTCCCGCTCCAATCAGGAAAGACTATCTGCTAAACTCTGTCCAGCCCTCCCATCCCCTCCTCACCACATCACCGCTCTCTCTCTCTCTCTCTCTCTCACTTTGCTTATGACCTGCCGAACGGCATAAACAAAGATCAGCATCGCTGGCCGACCACCCTGCATCTGTCACCAGTGCTGCAATCAGCTCGACTTTATTAAAGTGGGCTTTGATAGGAGTCTGATGTAATGAGTGCCCTGTTGTCAGCTGTCACCCAGGCCGCTACCGGAGGGACTGGGAAACCACATGCCTCATACCAGTGCCTGGCTCTGCACTCATTCATCTGGGTGAGGCAAACGTATCAAATTATAAACGTGGCAGGTTTCTGTAATTGACCAGTTACTGGGAAGAGAAAGCACAAAGGCGTTGTCATGGGTTGCTTAAAAACTGATGTAACGTTTAACATCCGATGCCACACACATCATGACAGCACCGCAGAGAGCATGTTGCTGTAATTCAGAGGAAACCAGGCTCGGAGGTGTAATGCAATAGTCTCTCTGTGGACTTTTATACGACTTGTGCTGTGCACTCAAACGTACAGTGAAACGGGTTGTTATACAAATGACACTGTCTGTTCTTTTCATTTTGTTAAAACTTGAAAACTTGTACTGGCTTCAAGTCTGAAGCCAAGTCATGTTTTCAGATATGTCTCCAGTAAGTCAAGTGTCACAGCCTTCTTGAGAGATTATACTTCTTTTTTAATTTGCAGCTTAACTTTCTTTCGATAATCTTGTCCAAATAATGTTTTCAGCACAAACTATATGATCTGAGCACACACATACACGGATGATGAGCACACACCCTGACAAACAACAAAGAGGCGATGGCATATCAAAGACGGCGTGGGACAGGCGGTTATACTCAAACAGGATGTTTCTCTGTTTCTGGCCTGGATGTGAAATTCTGTAAGCTCCCGCGCCGGCCCCCGGCTCTTAAGCTTGGCCAATGGGGAGCGTGTCCAGGCTGATAAAGCTGAGGGGATTTGTGCCACATTCCACAGGCCCTTTAAACAACAGGGTGAATTTCAAAATGCCAGGTTGTGGTTGATGTGACTGCGTGTGTGTCGGCTGAGCAGTATATAAAACTCATCATCTGCAGTTATCTCATGGGGTTTACTACACATCAGCTCCTCAAGCTGATGTTCTGTCACTCAGTCACTGCTCCACCTTGTCCGTTCCTGCTGGGTGAAAACCATTTCAGTGCAGTCACTCCCATCTGTGAGGCTGCTTATTGTGTACTGCAGTTCGTGTCAGGTTTCCAGCTGTCTGTCAGATGCTGGGATGTCATTCATAATTGCTCTCACCTGTGAGATAACCACCAACACCACTGTTTTCACTGCACGTTTTGTTAAGCTGCGAGGGATTTGTGTCACAGGTTTGAAAACCTGGCCTGGCAGTTCACACAGGCGCGGCTCTGTGGTTGATGGCTGTTGGAGCTACAGGCATTATAGTGCTCCTGTGGGTGACTGCGAAATGTCAACAAACCATGCTGGGGAAGGACGGCTGTACACCAGTGTGACGGAGACGCAACATTGAACCAGCTTTACGTGCAGAGCGGCTCCTGACTGTTTTTGTCCGATGCAGCCAAACAGCCCAAATCAGCTGAGCTCAGTTCAAGAATTTATTTTTAAACTTTTTAAAGTGTTACTGGCTTCTTTTTTTTTGCCAATTTCAACTATCTATATAATTTGTCAACTATTGCAACTGTAAATTTATTACTTTTAACTTTTTAATTACTTTCACCTAACGTTACAAATACAACAATTATCTAAATATGGCCGCTTTTTTAAATTTCAGTGGTTAAATAACTATCTGACCACCTGGCAACTAATTTACCACAACTCTCAGTTACAGCTCATAGAAACTGACTCAGGTTGGTCAAAAAAAAAAACATACATTTGTTAAAAGTCAGAACCATACTAACTTACCTTGGCAGTATACTGTCTTCTTTCATGTTGATATATGGTTTTTATTTAAATTACAATCTGTATTGCTTACCTCTGTGAGCTGAGCTTAACCACAACCCACCCATGGCAGCACCCTGGTTGGGAATTACTGAAGTACACACTTCTGTGATGCTGTCTGTCTAAACCACAATGACGTTTTGGCTGCCCACTAACATCTGCGGCACTCCTGCTGTTAAAAGGCTTGTGGGTTGGTGGATGAGTTGCTGGCTGGTTTCCTGAACATGCCTTCCAGTGGGATAAGAACAGGTTCATGGACAAAATCAACCCTCTACAGCCCACTAGTTAATGCTCCCCCTGGGTAACGTGTACAGAGGAGTACAGATCCACACAACTGACCGTGATAAGAGGGGCTTGCGTAGCCGTGACCAATCAGCCAGTAATGTAGCATGAACTTTCAACACATCCATCTGGGGAGCATATTGAGCAAACAGAGATGGACGGCTTTTGTACTGTACTATTATTTCCTTTAGTCCTGAGGGGGAATAACATTTTTCAGTCCAGCACAATGCAACAAATAATCGAGGTAGTCAGGCAAGCACGAAAGCAGAGGCTCTAATAACTCATCTGCCATAGCCTGACTGATCTCCTTGACACGTGCCAAACCTCAGGTCCTAGGAGACACCACTTGTTTGCATAATTGGTACTGTTCCTCCATACTATGAAATATTTAAGGCTTGAGGCCGTCCTGCCAACATAGTTTGGAGGGAAAAAATGCCTTGGCTTTGCAGAGTGCTACACAGATTTTGGCACAAACTATCTCCAATCTGACCCACAGAAAAAAAAATGCTATGCTGCATATTTACAGTGGCTTCTTTTTCCTGTCTCTTTCTCGTTGTTGCGTAACTGTGTCACTGAGTTTTCGATAGTGCTGTCTCCGCTATCTGGTAGGGATTGCCAGGCTCAAAGACCAAGAGAATTCTTGACACTGCAAGAACCGGCTTATTTCCAAGCTGTGAAGTTCCTCACAGGCTTGGAACTGGACAGGGGGTCATCCCAGGGTCAACACCAAGTGTTTTCCTGAGGATTCCTAAAAATACATTCCTGCTTGGTGCAGGAAGAAGAGGAGACACCGTGATCTTCAGATGATGAGAAGGAGGCCTGGATCTATAAAATGGACCATTGCCATAGGGTCACTGGCTGCAATGCTTTGGCATACGAGATGCGACTTCCCATAAAAAAGAGGACAAATTTAAAAGCTGAGGAAGAACAGACAAGTGTGAATTACTGATGCATCAAAATCATGAGCAAAGCTCCTTCATATTACTGTTGAATAATTCTCAAAGAAAATTGCTGGTCAAATAAATAAAAAAGGATGTGATGAATTACTTTTGAAACCGCAGCTGCAAGACAGGAATTTTAAAGCCTCGCGATGCACAGCCGCCAAGTCTCATTTTTATTTGGAACACGTCACAGAGAGATAACCAGGCAGCGATGCTGAGGCCACGGCACTTGATGACACTGCAGCATCTGCCCTTTTCTGCTTTTTAGACTGTAGCTGCCATGTGTGCACTTTAGTGACCTGACGGACTAGCTGTGTGTTTTTGAAGCACAGCTCTCCAGTGTGAAATTCTGGAATGTAATTCATCCGTGGCACAAGCAGAGATCAAAAGGCTATGGTGCAGAGGGCAGCTCAGCTCCAGCACCACCTCCTTCTACAGCTCCAGCTCTTTTTGTAGCTGGGTGCACAGAGAGCTGCTGCATTCCCATCCATAATTACTGCAAACCGGGGCTGTGAGGCCATGAAAGAGTCCGCACTTAAACATGAGCTTAGCTTTCCTGCTTGTATGTTCTTATCTTATCTCGACCACAAAAGCTACAAGCCTGATGGAGTCTTGCTCTCTATCACAACACTGGAGTCTGGAGGCAGCCCACTTAAAAGCACCAAGTGTCACACTTAATGCTTGATAAAAAAGTTCTTGAAAGCGGATTTCTGCTTGGAAAAGCTGAGGGTGTTGATGTGCAATAACACTTTAGATGCTGAGATAATCAGGTGCTACCAGGATGGAGCAGTTCTCTGAACGCTGAGCACATGGTAGTGAGGGTACAAGTTCAGATTCTCTGATACACTGGCATTCTTGACGTGATAGGATCAGTCAGCCCCTATCAACACAAAGAAGTAGGTGCTGCTGACGTATACAGACATTGCAGAGCTACTATGTTAGAAAGATGTTGGTGTATTGGTGGTACAAATGAATGGTAAGCAGAAAAGGTGAGTATTTTCTTGCTTTTTAAACACTATTTTGTGCATTGTGAGATGGTATGCTATAGGCTGGAAACATGAAGAAATCAAACACAGATTTGGAGGAGTGAGTTGTCTTTTTGAAGGACCTCCTATGAGCAGACGGTGTCTGTGAAAGGTCCTCGGTGAGGACTGGGGGCAGGGGGGTCAGGCATCTCAGAGGGAACTGCTGTTTATTTGAAATGAGCCTTTAGGTAAACAAGTTACATGGCACACAGGGCCAGGTCAGCGTTTGAAGTGGACAGGCTCAGGAAAGAACCGGGTGGGGGGGAAGAAAAGAAGGCTGCCTCCAGAGGAAATGAGAACAGTGGCCTCTTTCAGCACAGCCTCATCCTCTGCCTCGCTTGTTGTTATGTATGTGGAGAGCACAAAAGATGCTTGAGTATATATAGAACCAATGCAGAACATGTGAACTGCTAAGTTCTCATTTTATCTGAACATGTGGGAAAAAAATTTAATTTCCAAAACTGAACCACCCACGACAAAAATAAACCACTTCCTTCCAAATGGAGACCCACTGAGCGTTATAGATGATGGGAACAGGTTTGTGTAACAAAAGCTTTGCAGCCATTCCCCATTGGGGAGGAATGTGATGTGCAGAAGGAGGGCTGGGCCTGTGCTGTCTGCTGAGCCTGAATCCAACCTTTGAAGCTGCGAGTGTGTTTCAACAGCTAACCACTTTCAGATGGGACTGTGGCGTTTTATGAGCTGAGTAATAGCGATACCTACACATGTGCAGGCTTGGGGTCCCAAAGAGGGGGAGGCTCAGCTCACAGCAGAGACAAAGATGCCTAGTTCCTCACAGGTCCGCGTCTGGGTGTGTTTGATAAATCTTTTGTTATGGCATTTTGTATATAAAATTGTATGACAAAAAAATGGATATTGTGTAAAGTAGGTTTACCTCAACGTTAGCTTGAACACAAAATGAATTTTAGGCACTGACTCCTTCTGTGACATCAGAGCGCATTCTTTTCATGTATTCAGACAAAACAGGAACTCACCGGTTCACATATTTTGCGTTGGTTTATATACTTACACAACTCTTGTGCTCTACACATAGATAACAAGAAGCGAGGCAGAGGATGTAGAGGCAAAGACTTTGACTTAAACAGCATAGCATCATTTGTGGTGTGGTGTGGTGTGTGTGTGTGTGTGTGTGTGTGTGTGTGTGTGTGTGTGCGTGTGTGTGTGCGTGTGTGTGTGTGTGTGTGTGTGGTGTTCCCCTCCCCAGCCTCAAACCTAACAGGGCGTCAAGTTAAGGAATGTAGAACGAGGATGAAGTTTCGAAGTATTCATGGGTAACTCTCTGGGGTTTTTAGTCGCAGAAAGTGGATGTAACCTATCGAAGCGCAAAAAAAAGTGCGAGCATTGCATCACAGCATGAAAAGCGACGACGAACATCAAAGATGATCAGACCAAATTTTACATGGAATTTAGTCATTATTTTTGTTCTGGCATTGCTGCCCCTTTGTGTTTGTTCTTTTTTTTTCTCACGCAAACACAAAAAATAGAGGTATTTGTGTCTAGGATTTATAGCTATCAGTGTACTGTGCTGCAAGCTACTCTTCCCAGTATTGTAAAATATACAGTGTGTCTGTATCTGACCTTTGTGCGCACAATCTCAAGTTTCCAGTGGATGAATTGAGTGAATAACAAACTCTTGTCCAAAAGAGGAATCCCCTGTCCTCTTTACACAAACAAGCAAACAGCCCATCTCCTTTTCAAACTACAAATATTTAAAGGGAAAAATGTCATAAACAGAGAGGATCTGCAGTGTCATCTGATAATGTTTCAGTTGTGCATGCAGTCTAAAGGATGTACTATATCTCACCTAATACTTAATCTTAATTAAAATAAGGTAATCAATTAACAATGTTTATAATGACAGTCAATAATAACACAACCATAACTGAGAAAATATAATATTCCCTTGGCTGCTCTAAGGCTTGCGAAATGAAGTCCACTTGGAAAAGAGCGAACGCTTTCTAAGGGGGAACAGGGGTTTATGTGGAAACATACCTTACACACTAAAATGTAATAACCTTTGAGTCTCCCAGTGTTTTACTTGGCTAGAAGAAGCTCAAGATCAAACACAGACTTGGATCCAGCAGCCTTTGCCAAAAATGTCAGCGTTAAGCACTGGGCTTCAGGTATTTTCTTTCCCCTGGCAAGGAGCGAAAGAAAAGACATAGACCAGCGTTAACCCTCAGCGAGGCTAAGCTCAACAGCCACCAGCACACCAATCATCCAGAGGAAGTGAGGTCTCCCCGCTGTCATCAGTGACCATGCATCACTAGGTCACGCAGTGTCACGGAAAAAACCCGGGATGGATCTGAACTTTGGATAGTTCGGATGTTCCCGCGATCGCGTCCGTGATTACTGGCTGCAAACTGGTCCTGTAAAGCTATGCAGATCTCTCTGAGGCGCGAGAGCAGTTCCCCTCATAAATATCATCAAAAGCAGTGACAAGAAGTGAGCGACTTCAAAGTGGCAGTCGTGGGGCTGAGATATCTCTACAGGCGACGGAGCTTCATTCCACATGTCTGTCGATAAGAAGAGCTGTTATAGTGAAGGAAGTGGAGCAGCCGTCATTCTTCTTGTCTAAATATATACCATCCTCTTGGTAGATCTAAAATATTAGGTACGCCATCCATTAAATGTGGTGTGTGCATATATACACACATATATACATACATTTTATATATATATATATATATATATATATATAAAACACATACACACACACACGTGTGTAATTCCTACATTTTAACATGGGTCCATAGCTCATTTTCCCCCAAGGTTAAGACAACTCTTGGAGCCCATGTTTGATGACAGTTTGAGTCCTCCTAATGGCCAAAGTGAGTCGGTGCTCTCTTGACGAACGCAGCAAACTGCTTCACAGTACTTCAGACAGTATAAATAGCCCCAGAAAAATAAACATTTGATCTGCCTGCAGTGTTCTAACGTCTTTCTCCATTAGGCACAGGCCACACAAACCACACACTCTCTCTCTCACTCACAGATGTATAGGCATAGGGCAATAGGGCTTACAGGTAAAACTATGTGGTGATGAAGACTACAACACTCCAACATGAAAGAATTGCTAAAAACAAGCATCACACACTTGTCACTTGTTGTGTGTTAAGGCCGACCAGGTGAAGATTTTTACACTGCTCTGGACAAACTGCAGCCAAAAACAAAGAGAACAAACAGACAAGGAAGCAGTGTGATTTGCATAGTTAACACTTGATAGATGTTTATATAGTGGGAAAGGTAAGATCAATGGTCAGCTCCTGGTCAAACAATGCAGTGAACAAGCCGGATGAGCCTCTCCCCTTCCCCCACTACCTTTAAAGCCCCTCAAATATCCACCCAAGAAAAAAAAAAAAAACACCATTAAACCCACCACCCCACCCCCTCTTCTTTTCCTACTCCCCGCCACCCTCTCTCACCCCCTTCCCACCACAGCCCCCTTTCCCTGCTCCAGGATTTTGCTGTACAAACCAGGAACAGATGTCTGCCGGGGCCGTGCTGAAAGACCCCGCTGTTCTGGATGCCAGCCACATGCTTTTCATTCAGAGATGAAGGCTCACAGCTCGCCTTCTTGTGAAGCCAATTTCCAAAAAAAAAAAAAAAAAAGGTGGAAAAAAACAAACTCCAAATGCCTTCAAGTCCCTTCAAAAGCAGTACATACAGTATACACTATGAGCACACCTTTTTGTCTCCTCTCCACCATGGATTTCCTCTTGGTATTCCTGCAGCAGAGACAGGCTTTATTGTAACCCTGTGGTTGTAGGAGAGGAAGTGAGTGAAAAGTCACGAGATGTTGTTGACAAGAATATTCTTTAAAAATCTCGAGTCTGGAATTGCTCAAAGACCTCATGATCTACAGAATTATATCCACTGCATACAGCTCAGCTCCAAAAAGAAACCATCGCCATTTTAGCCTTGTGGCTGCATACTCCGAAATAAAATGTCATTTAGGGCCATGGCCTTAAGCTTACACAGATAACCTAACCTCAGATCCAAATCAAATACAGCCAAATTAAGATTTAAATATACGGCGACTAGAAGATATACCCAAATGCCCAGTGGCAAAATTGTCCAAACAAAACATCCATTTTGAGGAGGTTTGCCAAACGAGGATTTTATATAAGGGGAAACTCTTATTCACAGATTCCGAATGAATGTTAAAAAAAACATTAGCTTACAATTAGTTTAGTGAGCTGCTTGGGAACTCTGCTCTTAAAGTGAATTTATTATTGAGGGGTGAGCGCTATGTAAGTCTTCGTAAGTCAAAATAAATTTTCGTCTTGGAGGTTTTGGCACGCTCACTCTTCACGGGCCGAGTCTGTGGGAAGTTTCGAGACAAAAGATGGTGCTGAAAGGCTGAATTAAGCTGTCATTATTTGGGCATCCAAGCATGTCTGAAGCACTGTAGTGTGTCTGTGTGAGTGTGTCTGCGTGAGTGTGTGTGTGTGAGGGTCTGGGCGGTTGACGTGTTGATGTTTCCAGAGGTGAAACACTGTGAACCTTCACTGAGTTCTTCCACTAATGAACGCAGGTTTGGATAAGTAAAGTGTTTGGACTTTTCTAAATTTTAGATATTCAATTAACCACAGACTAAGCTCCTTATTCTGAGGAGGGCGAATACAAACTGGACTTGATCTCACCTGTCCTACATTACACCAGGTGCATGGACAGGTATGGCTTGTCTAGAACACCTGCAAAGAAGTGTCAGAACCTCAGTGAATGTAGCCGGGATGAGCCGAGTCATCCTGCTAAGTCATGCTTTCTTTGTCCATTCATACAACACTGAAGAAGACTATAGGAACAGGCACTGAACGCCAGCGGCAATCTTCAATATCAATATTTATACAAGTCTTTGCATCCTTTTATCCTTTGGTACATCTTGCAAAAACACAGCAATGCCATCTGATTTAATGAGGATATCCATCCATGGTTTGAATAGAATGATTTTAGTCTCTGTTTTTTTTTTTTTTACTCCATCCCTCAGCCCATCCCCCAGGAGAGGGCAGGGGGATAGAGGGGTGAGGGTTCGGAGGCTCCACTGATATCAGAGCCCTTTTATAACTCACAGCTCTGTGCTTTGAAGTCGCAGCCAGACAGCTCAGGAATCCTACTCCCCCGTCTGACAATGAGGAGGGGGATGGTCACAGCTAAACAGTGTGTTTGGTCAGTCTTCTGCTATATATGAAATTATGAGTCATTTTTGACTATCCCCGCACCCAGGACGAACCATGTGCTGAAAAACGTTACTGAAAACGATCGAAAAACTTCCAATCCACTGAATTAAATCATATCTCCAGTGCTGTTTTCTGTTTGACTTGGACTTGTTTCATCATGGCCTGAACCCTAGACGTCATACAACTCATTATCTAATAATACAGTCTAAATGGTGACAAAGCAATGTAATTATAGTGAAGATTTAATTAACAGTATGTGGGATCAAACAGGAAAATGCTATTACTGGCGTGACAGCAGACATATATTCTACCTGTGCTGAAAGCCTGTCTGTTAGATGGGGACATGAAAACAGCATGAAAAACATCCCTGGGGACATATGTCCTTATATAAGTATAGGTGTGGGCTCTTTTCAAAACAGCATGAATAGAGCTGTCACTGTATATAAAAGCAGCCAGTCACATACTGAGTTTGCAGTACAAAAGTGAACATACCATATATACGCCATCTGGTAACTGGCGTCCATTTCATTCATATTTTATACTTTTTTGACATTTCATAAAACAATGAACAAACATTTTCATTAATTATTAATCTATATTCGGTTTCTCTTTCAGATTAAATCTTTAGTCTTTAAAGTTTCCTGAAATAGTGAAAAAAAATCCCATCACAAAAACCCAGAGCGACATATGAGTCCAACCAGCAGCCCTAAACCCACAGACATTCACTTTACTGTCACATAAACTAAAAGAAAAGCAGCAAAAAAAAAAAAAAAAAAAACAGAATCCAAAACAAATCCACCAGCTCTCAGTACTACAAAGGCCTGAATGATGTGGTAAAAACGTGCGGTTGCTTTCTGACACGGAAGAAGCACAGAAATATTACCGACTTTAACAATGACCCACTGAGACAAATAAAGGGCGATATATGCAAAAGCAGATGTGGACTGCGTTCTGCTCCCTCCACCTCCTGCTCCACCAATCCTCACGTTTCAAAGGGAGCTGGAGCAGCGAGGAGCTGATAGAGCGAGCCTCTAATGTAACCAACTAATGACACAATATAAATCAGGAGCATGACTTTGATAGTGATGAGGGCAGGTCCCACCAGCTAATAAGTGGCGTGCTTATGCGTTTGGTGGTTTCCCTGCAGGGGAGTGTGAACTCAGGCTCCTCTGAAGCAGAGTAAATTCTCCTTTAATTTGCCACGAGTGGGCGGTTTATAGTCCTGATATAATCCATAACTCTTCCACTATTGCAACCACCCACCTCACCGATTGTCAGTACCTCTGGGTGAACTTCTCACACTGTCTGTCTCCTGAGAGTCCGGGACTCTTGTACATCTAAGAACGCCACACTTACTGGAGTGATGTAATGTTATGCCAGAGAGGGCTGCCCACTGGGAGCCGCACTAGAATGGGAGGCATTGAGGAAAAAGACACAGCCCTGAGTCAGGATGCCAGCAGCCGCAAGAGCAAACGTTATATCCCTTGGTTTAAGAGACGACTACCTTTCCATCCAGCTGCTGTGTGTGTGCGTGTGAGTGTGTGTGAGTGTGTGTGTGTGTGGCTTGGCCAAGCCACTTCACACACAGGGCTCATGGCTGTCATAACCCAAACAGTGATGCTGGTGGGGGGGGATAACCACTGCAGTGTTGTGCCAGAGCCAGACATGACAGAAAGAACAACAGCCGACAACTCTGCGAAGACATCAGCGTGTCTGCATGTAGACACACTGATGTAACATTTACATTTACAGGCCTCTCTATATTCCACCATTTTCAGTTGCATGGAATTTCAAATATCATCTTTACTCAGACCAATCAAAGAGCTTCTTTGATTTGTATTTCACCTCATGCTTTCTCTGTGTTCAATCATTAAAATGCGTTCCCACAAAATATTTCAAATCAGTAAAGCATAAGAACCCTGTAACTTGAATTCCCTTTAAACCATTACCATTAAAACAAACTGTTTCTCCCATCGGGATAATAAGATGACAAACCTAATTGGAATTGGAAAAAAGCCTCATACCTGCATGTTCTTCAGCTTGTGATCCGACGCGCTGTATCTCTCACACTCCTCCATCCCTCTCCGGAGGAAGGCGTTCACAACAAAACTGTCTCCTGGGATGGAAAGAAAACACTATGATCAGCGGCTGCAAACCTCCAGCTCCAGACTCTAAGTTTATTTGGATTTAGAAAATACAACATGATGTTGTTCTCACCTTCAGGGTTTTCTCTGCGCTTACACGCTGCACATCACCAGAGACAGACGCGCAAAGCAGACAGCGTTAGTTATATGTATGATAATAATATGAATAAAATCTGTTATGAAATGACGTCATCATCATCATCATCATCATCATCATCATCACCTCTTACCATGTTTTGACTGAAGTTTGCCCATTGTGAAGTCTCTCTTCCCCGGATCACTGAAAGTACGCTGGGGAATCCGATGCGGATAAAAACAGGAGTCACACGCGCAACATGGTCACATCGTGTTTGTTTCGCACCAAATAAGCTCCGGCTTCTTCGATCGCCTCCTCATCGGAGCGCCCAGTCGCGTCCGAGCAGGGACGAGAGGAGCGCGTGAGGCGACGCGGTGAGCGCGAGACGAGGAGCGCTCGCTGTCCGACTCCGCACTTCGTCTGTAGTCTGAGCGCTGAGGCGCTTTGAGCGGCGCGAGCGTCAAAACGCGTCAGCCACATGGGGGATACTTCCGGTTCAGCCTGATGTTAAAAATAAAACACACAATCAGCAATGACAGTTCTGCAGCAAGCTCTCTGCAGAGATAAACACGACTGGAAATCTGGAGAGAGATGTTTAAAACATGAAACAATTAAATTAAAATAAAATGCTTTTACACCGAAAAGTACAGACTGGAAATTTGACTGTGGCTACATAAACGTTAAGATACATTCTTTATTTGTTTACTTATTATATATTTTTCCTTTACATTTTACATTTACATTTTCACGAGTCTACTTAATCATAATGAAGGATATATAGATTATTGTATTATTAAGCATTTTAACACCCATCAATAGAGGCTAATCATTTTAAATCAATGAATTCGTGTATTACAGTATGTACTTTAGCAAGTGAAAGAATGATCCAAACGTAAAATAATCAAATTTATATTTTCGTCATTTGTTGAACTGATGTTTATTTTTGTTCCGTTCCAAACTTTTCCCTTTTTTCTAAAGTCAGTAGTAATTTGAAAATTTGATTTGTCTTCCGGTTGGTTCGTGTGCAGTGAGACGCGAAACCACGTCCTCTGTCGGTGCCGTTTCCAAATAGATGAAGATTTACTGTCAAGTTCCTTTCATTTGATCCATCATATTATTTTGTTTGCATGTCTAAACCGTTTTTCTCATTAAAACTTCAATATGAAAAGTGTTATTACTAAAGTTAGTAGATCACAAAACTGTTAATTAAATCTACCGCCCACATAGGTCTGTGATTATATATACACTAGAATAAAAGTAACATCAGTAATGCTGGACTCCTTTGGTGTGTTAAAGATGTCAGTTTTTTTAATAAATTATTGTGTGGGGGGAAACAGAAGGTTCAACTTATAATAACAATAATGATGCTCATTAAGTGTCTATACTACTGTCTGTAAAGTCATTATACAGTAATTATGATTCTATTTGTGGTATGTGATATTGAGGAATAGATGCTAAAGCAAAACCATTTGCTTATAAAAGAGAATGCAGAGGAAGATGTTGTACTTGAAACCACCAGTGATCAAAAGCTCTGCAGCAGTTTTATAGTTTATTTCCTTTGGTAGGCTGTTAAAACAGGACCTGGCTGCAGGACACAGGCCAACAGTTATGAATATTCATTTGCTCAGGCAACCTTCGTCTTAGTAAAATGAAAACATGAATGTGATGTCGGTGTTTTGTAAATATCCCACTCCTGCAGACTGTCTTCAAAACTAGAGCAGATGTTACTTTGATCTTCTCATGTTATCAAGGCATAAACGGTTATTATCCACACGGTGCCAATCACTCACTCATTCAGCCAACTCACCAAAGTGCAGCTGTCAAGTAAGAAATTATAACCCATCTTTATTCTTTATTACCTCAACAGAGGAACTGGGCCTGGAAAAACATTAGAGAAATACATCCTCTGTTCTCCTGGAAGAACATCTTATTTTCTTTGAGAGTGGAAGGCCTACTGTATCTCGGTGTCCCAGTTTCACAACCATACCTTGACTGAAAGTGGAGAGTAGGTACCAAGATCTTCCTGTCAACTTGTCAGCCATTGGACTCCTCACATACACAAGACTCTCAGATCAGGGTCTGTGTTTGACAGCATGAGCCGCCCTTTGCAACGCTCGCTGATGGCAGCTTTCTTTGATCCCTCACACCATGTCTAATTAATACAATTTCTTTATGTAGCCTGGCTCCCAGGATTCCGCCTATTTACAAGGCACAGCCATTGCTCTCCTTCATCCTCCATCTGCTTCTGCCTCTAACATCCCGCTTAAATGAATGACAAACATATGGGACGCAGAAACATCTGGAGTCACGCAGAAACAACTTTTCATGCAGTTCCTGACAGGACAGTTTAGACTGGGAACAGAGAGTTGTCTTTTACGGGCGACGTTCACTTGGATGAAATCCTTTGTTTATCATCAAAGGCTGTCATGCAGATGAAAACTTGAGAAGCCCTGACAGCTAGACTTTAATGTTGTATGCATACAGAGCACATGGATCAATATACTGGAAACACTGCAGCATGCTGCTAATACTTGTGTCTATAAATGTTGTACATGTTAAAAATAACAATCTAATATTAAAACTTAAGCGTAACCTTTGTACTCAGATAAATGAGTTGTAGTTTCCATAGTTACTGTGCACTGCTCTGTTAAATTTCCCCCTATAAGTGTGTCTGTAAATGAATGCCCTCCCTACGTGAATCACCACTGGCACATGCAGTCATATTCCACTGCTTTCAGCCATGTACCTGAACAACAGTTGAGAGGATAAACATCAAGCTTTTGTTTTGTTTGGAGCTTTCGAACATTTTCAAACAGCTTGAAACAATGATAAAACCCTGTAACAATAAGGCTTTTGACTTTTCTTCCTTCTCCGTCTTGATTGCCTTTTAACAGCTGCCTGGTTTTGGACCAACTAGTCGAGAGAAAAAGGGCCTCCAGACAGAGCAATTATGGTTTTATTTACAGTGCCCGTGCCTACAACTTTCCTTTTCTCCATCTGCCTTCTCCTCTCTCCACTCTGTGATCATCGATTAGATTAGAGGAGAGCTTCCTCTTGTGATTCAGCCATCTTACATAAAACCTTCTCTGAATAATGATGACACTGTGTGCCAGACAATTAGGTGTAAAAGATACTGTTGCATTAGAGGGATAATTCACAAACATAACAATTAAGTTTCTTCAATTAAAGCGAGGTTTTCTATGAAAGGGGATATCCATTCTGGGTTTTCTGAGAAACCCACGACTTAAAAAATGAGGGGTATAAATCTTTTTTTGATGTTAATGAAAGCCTGTTGCCAGTAAAATCAAATCCACCAAAGCTCCATGTGAAAAGTGCTCAGAACACCCTACTAAGGTCATATTTAAGGTGACAATGATATTATTACATAAGTATAAAGTGCGCAAATAAAAGATGAACTCAATGTTTGCTTTGCCTTCATGTTCAGGAACAGCTTACAGAATCCACCTTTGAAGTGGTGGTGAAAAAGCTATTGCCCAACAACAAACAAAGGGCACATTGTCTGAAGCCAGCAGCTGACATGCAAAGCAGCAGAGCATTCACAGAATGCAAAACATGTTCATACGAACAATGGAGGCACTTAACTGTTCATGTAAACTGTGTATATGACAGATACATTTCAAAACAGAAGCCTCTCGCAGGAATTTTGTTTTTAGGTCAAATTGGCTGCGACAATGGCTAAATACACATTTATAACCACATAACTCTTCTGGTCCCCATGAACAGCCCTGTGTCACCAGGGACAAATATGGTGTCTGCTGCAAAAGTTTTGTGCTTAACTAACTCATCGGAATGAGTGTTTAACATTATTATTTTGTTACATTAGGCAAACAAGGGTCAACAGCAAACTAGTTGTGTTTCTGTGAGCAGTTTATCATGCATTTCATAAAATAAACGATATAAAAATTAATCTTTCCATGTGTAAAACTATAGAAAAGCATTTGGTCGCCACCAAGTGGTGACAAAGAGGCTTTGACAAAATAATCCAGGATAGGGAGTTTTAAATTCATGATTTTCCCAACACGCATTTATGAACGGTATTGTTTATTACAATGTTATATACATATTAAAGTTTCTTTGAACACATAGATTTGTGTTAGCATATATAAAGATCTGACATGTGAACATTTACTATGAACTATGAAAAACTGTCATTGTCAACACAAGAACAGTGCACATGTGATGGTGTCCTGCACAGGCATTAGCTTAATTTACAGACCACGATATACAGAGCTTAACTGAACAAGTTAACAAGTTGTCCACCAGGGCCTTAGACTCACCACTGACCATTATTCTTTTTTGTGTACTGAGCTGCTATTTCAGTGGGATATCTCTAACAAAATGAGCCACAAATTTAGCTAATGTTTTGAAGAAAATAACAACTTAACTGTAATTAACTGTTAATGTTAAAGCTGCATGTTACATAAAAACACAAAACACTGAAACAAGATAAGAGTAAACTGTTTTTTCTGAAAGAGGCATGGTCTCAACAATGTACCCAAATAAAGACTTGTTATAGATAACATTTGTTAAACCGTGTTACTTGCAAGTATATTCAACACTCTGCTGCCAGTGAACACATGAGGTCAAGAAACAAAAGCAAAAGGACAGGACATAAGACCGACTGCTCATGAACAATCAGGTGCAAGCCTTTGGGCATTATTAGCTCAGAAACCATTGACCAGATTACCTTTTTCCTCCCTTTGTTTATCCACCGCTCTACCCATGGCCTCGAGAAAGTTCTCAAGTGTCACTGTTGGTGACTGCAGACAAACAAACTACATTAAAAAACAATCAAACACCTTTTTATCCACAGTCTGGAGTATAAAATCAAATATTTACCTTCACAAAGAGTGCATGGGCTAGGAATGGTAACCTCCTGAGTGCTCTTCCACTCAAACCTTTGCTTTTCCTGGAAATGAAAAGGAAAACAAATTAATTCTGGCCATTTCAGTTCTCACTATCACTTGATGTAACAAGCACAGCGGAGAGACTGCTATTGCATTAGGGGAGACTATACTCACAGAGCAATGTTCCTCAGGTTCAGACTGTGTTCAGATACTTCACTCTTGGCAAACCCCATTGTCTCAAGTTCAAACATGGTAAACAGCTGCTGCCGGGGGTAGATGATCTGGCACTGAACAATTTGAAGTGTTGAAGTTAGAACATTTAACAGTTAACAGTTTTGCTTCTGGACAGTTCTTGCTTATACTTTTTTTCTGAAGTATGAAAAGGATATAAAGTGTGCCGTGAGCACAAAACTCAACCAACACTTAAAACACAACATCCCTCAACGTAAAAGAAAGTGACTACGATGCTATAATAATTTTATGAACGCACAAGTCTGTCCTCGGGTATTACTAAAGACATAAAGAATCCTGAATCTGAATGACCCATGGTTACTGGAGTGAGTTTCCCAATGTTTAGATGCGAATAATTTTACCCAGAGGGAAAACAAATATATTTGTGTATACAATATATTATATGAATGCCGCTGAATTGTTTTGTCACCTTCATCAGCTCCTCGAGGCAGGAGAGGTAGATGTTGTAAATGCCCTTCTCTGATGGAGGTCCAATGTACTGCTTGATGTCAGCTCGATCCACAAATGCCAGGTCAATCTTCTCTGTCACATTGGAGGTCGTCAAAATCACAACATTTGAATGTCTGAAATGTGAGCACACAGTATGTAGAGGTCAAACTTTTAAATCTATGAAAGAGAAATTAATATTTTACACATGGTTTACTTTCTGACCGTTTGATCTGGTCCAGTTGAGTAAGAACAGAGTTGACCACACGGATGGCATCAGAGGGCTCTGTTCCTGCCTGACTGGCATTTCTTGCTGCTGTCAGACTCTCCACCTATTCACAATCAAATAGAATCACAAAAGAATCACAGCCTTAATCACAGCAAAACACCCCTAGACTAGAAATAACTAGGTGAAATCAACAATATTCTATCCTAGTTAATATTGGCCCCAACTTAGGCAAAGGCATGCACTAAACATAGAAGTGGGGCTCCGATTGGATCAATACAATTTTGGGAATTCTCCATTAAGAGTTTTACCTCATCAATCAGAACAAACACAAGAGCATCCTTGTCATCAATGAGCTGTTGGATCTTTTGAAACATCTTTGTGACCAGCTTGCCACTCTGCCACAAAGACACAAGATTAGCAACCAGAATATCATCACTTTCATCAAGAAGTAAATTAAGCTTTATAAACTATTAACAAAAAGAGAGTCAATGTGTACCTCTGAGAACCACTTAGAGAACAAGCTGTGGCTGTTTATCTCAACAAATTGCCCATAAGAATATCTGCAGTGAGAGGAGTACATGGAATTGAAAGAGCAGTGTTTTTACAGCTAAGGCAGTTATGCTAAAATGAGGACTACCTTACCGACTTGATAGTCTGATTGACAACTTTTGGGCAAGAGCTTTGCAAAGTGATGTTTTCCCTGTGCCTGGAGGTCCTGAATATGGCCAAACCAAAAGATTAACTAGTTTATTTTTAATGATTCATTGCTAACACAATCATAAATAAAAACAGAAGTTATTTTACCATGAAGCAGTACAACATGGTTCCATGAAATCAAGTTGCTGTCAACATTTTTGTCAGAGAAGTAAATTGTTGTTGTGACATAATCAAGGAGCTGAAAGAAATAGATAAGAATGTTTATATATTTATGAGAAAGTATCATATAATAATTTACGATTGTCCCATTACATATAAATATAAAATTTTACCTGAGTTTTGACTCCACTCTCATATACCAAGCTATCCCAAATCCCATGGAATTCAGCTGTTACAAAAAAGAAAATAGGATATTTTAGGGGAATAGGCAGAGAGAATTAGGGAAAAGGGGCCTCGCAAATGACATAGCTTAAACAAAAAACATACAAACACCCTAATAGGATGTTTAACATTGGATACAGTGGTTGTAATGTCACATAATTTTATGTGATATGGTGGAAATGCACCTAAAAGTTATTTACCAGCCCTATTAAACAAAGAATGAGGAAGAAGACAAAGGATTTTCAACAGGCTAATAGCTAAGTGCATAAATTTGATTTGGATAAAAATCAGATTTTTTTTTTCAATATGGTATTCTATTCAACACAAAATCCTCCTTAATGTTTGTTGTACCTGCAGGCAACAGCCAGTGATTTGCTGCTGAAAGCTCTTCATCATCTTCCAAACTGAGTGTGCTGGGTCCATCCTCATTCAGCGTGAAGATGTGAATGGAGACAGAGCAGCTTTTCAAATCAAGGGGCTATGTGGGGAAATCATATAAATAAAAATGTATAAGGTAGAGCAAGGCATAAATGTGAAAAAAGTTAATGATAAGAAATACTGACAAGCAAAAAAAAACACACCTGTGTTACCATTTCCCCAATATCAACTATAGCCACAGACTCCACATGTTTTATGAGAAAGTCTTCATCAAATTCTGACCATCTGTAGTTTCCAAACACCATGCTGTGGCGATTCAGTAGAGCCAGAACATGCATCCTCACCTCAGACAGTTTAGCTGTGCTGAAACATGAACAGCAGAAACTTTCAAGATGCAAGATATTGTGGTTGCAGTTATGTAATTTCACTGGCGTGACAAAAATGTCTAAAACAGTCGTTTGTATCACAATAAACATATACATTGGTCGACAGAATAAAGGTTAGTCCTTTCATTTTAATCATTGTTTCAGTGATCAATTATAAGACCCACGGTGATTTAAAAAATGTCACATTAAACTTGATTTTGACAAAAGGTCAGAACAAAAAGCAATTTGATAAGTACTATAAATACTATACTTCAGAGTTGTAAATGTTCTTTTGTTTCTTCAAATTAAATGTTACAGTCCGGGATGTTCAGCGTCAGTAAATAAACCTTGTGTGGACTCCAGACATGTATCCTGAGACATGCTAACTCACCTCTGAGATTTGACATGGACCTCCACATGGATGTTTAGTTTCTGAATCCCCTCCTCCATTTTGTCAGCCTCCATCCCCGTCAAACTGTGGACACAGAATTCAGAGCTTTAGCAATGGCGTACAGAGACTTTGTAGAATATGAAGTAGTTTGGCCGCTCGAACATTAGCTGAACCAAAACGCTCGTTTTCATGAGCTCGGCGACGCTGTAGCTAGCTGACTAACGTCACCACCCTCAAACACTTCCTTATCTGGAACTGTACCTTAAACCCTTTACGTTGTCAATCTGAATAGCTGCATCCACCAAAGTCGTGTTACTCATGGCGTTTGTGCCGCTTGTTGCTGTCAGAGAGCGACAGTCGGTTGAATTCAGCGCGCTGGTTCACTACACCGGAAACACATCATTGTTTGAAGGAATCACATCCGCCCTACGCTGGCTCTCTATCGGCTAAGATTTGTTTTCGCTAGGGCGACTCAAGCGATCAGTGTCCGCATCATTGGATTAAACACTAGACCTTGGATATAAATATTGGGATATGGGGAAAAAACACAAGAAGCACAAACCAGAGTGGAGAACAGTTGATGGTACCTGAATGCACATTTTTATTAACAGATCTTTACCGCACCGCTTTTGTTCCAGCTAGCTTTATGTTAGCCTAGCCTTTTGGGATAGTCTTCTGCTATAACCCCGAGTTAACAATTGGGGTGTAAGAATATATCGTTAATTATTTTTATTAATATTGAATTTATTTTGGATTGTGATCTTACGTTGTATGTAGCTTACTTGGCTAGTTCTTGAGGTTATGCCAGATTTATTGATGTAGCTGGTGTATGTATGATCACATTGGGATTGACCTAATCAAAACAACACAATCCAATCACTCTAAAATAGTAGTTTTCCTCAGATTGAGAAGCTCCAGTAAAATGTATACTTTATCATACAACACACATCCTATTTGTTTAATGGAAGTATAACACAAATACACGTATAACACAAAACTCGCCATAGTCTACATTACACCCAAACACCAGGATTGTTGTCTCAGCTCTTGCTTCCATCTTTGATTCCAGACTATGAGGACAAAGCTCTTGAGAAGCCCCTGAAGCTTGTGCTAAAAGTTGGAGGAAGTGAGGTGACAGAGCTGTCTGGGTCGGGCCATGACTCCAGCTACTATGATGACAGGTCAGACCATGAGCGAGAACGACACAAAGAGAAAAAGAAGAAGAAGAAAAAGAAGTCCGAGAAGGACAAAGACAAGTATGTGGACGATGAGGAGAGGCGACGGAGAAAGGTCAGTTGAACGTAGAGCATTTCTCTGTTTTATAACTGTTTATAAACTGTGTGGTCATGTAAGTTAAGAAATAATCCTATATCTGATAGGAGGAAAAGAGAAAAAAGAGAGAACGGGAGCAGAATGAATCAGAGGCAGCAGCTGCAGCCTCTGCTGGCGTCGGTGTGCCTGTCGAACCCTTCACGTTGTCTAAAAGTATAAGTATCAACATAGAGGTGAGTAAACTTGATTTAAGACCAACAACATTAATTTATGAATGACTGGTTTGGTAAGTCACTCACCACATATGTTTCTCATAAAGCCCGAAGAGAAGAGAAAAAAGAAAGAAAGGTTTGAGATAGAGTCTGAAGTGGAGGAGTTTCACCCCAGTGTCAAGGTGGAAATGGAGCAACAAGGAGACCGACCAGTCAGAGCATGCAGGACACAACAAGGTAAGATGGCCTGTCGGCTGTCAAAGCATTACATTTTTCCAGTAGGCAAACATTACTGTTTAGTTCAGTAATTATTTCTGTAGTAAACTTGTTCATAAAAAGTTGCCCCTTTGTCCTGGTTCTCTCTAGAGAATGAGTCCACTCCTCGTCAGCAATTGCTGGAGCACTTTTTACGTCAGCTGCAGAGGTAAGGAACCTATTTATTAATGAACTCCTAATTTATGCAGTCACTTGTAATGTTGCCTGTATTTTGAGTGATACAGTGCTGCTCTTGAAGTGAGGTAACAAAGGTTCACAAACAGATATAAAGACCCCTGCCTAGCTCAATGCTGATCTAAAAGGATGTTTTTTGTTTGTTTGTTTTTTGGGAATGTCCTCCATATCTAACAGTATGAGGGACATGTATGAGATATCAGGAAGTAATATGCAGATTAACATGAAACCTGGTGCATCTCATGTCTTTCCAGGAAAGACCCACATGGATTTTTCTCATTTCCAGTCACCGATGCGATTGCTCCTGGTTACTCAGTGATCATCAAACATCCAATGGATTTCAGCACAATGAAAGAAAAGATTAGAAACAACGAGTACAACACAGTAACCGAATTTAAGGTGACTATATTCATTTTTTTTAAACTTATCATCAAGTTTAAGATAGCCATGAATGTAAACAATATTTTCCCTCATAACTGTGTACGAACCTTTTGGCCTTCAGGCGGACTTTAAACTGATGTGTGACAATGCAATGGTGTACAATCGACCAGAGACTGTGTACTATAAAGCTGCCAAGAAACTGCTCCATACAGGGTTTAAGATGATGAGCAAGGTACAGTACAGTATATGTAATAATAAAAATCCCTTTTTCCTACTGTCCTTACATTTTATTTACAGTGAAGCAGATTAATGAGCAAAGTTAACCCTTTATTTCTGTACAGGAGCGGTTGTTGGCTCTGAAACGCAGCATGTCTTTTATGCAAGACATGGATTTCAGCCAGCAGGCAGCCATTTTGGGAGATGAAGACCTCACAGCTGATTTAACTCCTCCAGAGATAATCCCCATACCAGTGGAATCAGCAAAGAAGTCCAAAAAACAACCAGTCAAGGAAGTCATCAGGTATTCCTTATTTGTTACACCTCAAGTAAGCGCATGATGCTTTAGAATGTAGCACTATCAGTATGATAATCTTATTCCATTGTAACATTTGTTCTTTTAGTTACCTGTATGAACCAGAGGGAAACGCTTGCAGCCTGACTGACAGCACTGCTGAAGAGCATGTTCTGGCACTGGTTGAACACTCAGCAGATGAGGCCAGGGATCGCATCAACCGATACATGCCAAGCTCCAAGGTTTTCCATCGTACTTTACCAACTTATGTGAAGCAAATAAGTGTGTCTGATTCCTGACAATACACATACTTGTGTTTGTTTTTGCAGATTGGCTACTTGCGTAAAGAAGTAGATGGTTCTCTTCTGTATACAGTTGTAAATCAGTTTGATCCAGATGCAGAAGGTTAGTCATTCATGTGCTTCCTTTTACACATCTTTCGAAACGAAATATTCATCACTTCATCTCTTTTTTCTTTTTGCAGAAGAAGAAACCCATAAAGTGGACCTGAGTTCTCTATCCAATAAGTTACTGCCTGGCTTAACCACATTGGGTTTCAAAGATGACAGGAGACACAAAGGTATTTCATGCTTTTGTTCATTCTATTCATATTTCTATTTCATATGCTATCACTTTTGTCTCATCAAACAAATAACAACATGTTGCATAGCCACAGTTTCTGTGATAAATGGTTTGACTATTTTGGTCCACTCACAATGCACTATACATTATACACTACAATGACATGTAGCTTTGCCACATGTCATCATTTCTTCTACACCCAGCATGTATTGCCTGTTGCACATACATTCCCACACTGCCAGCTGAAATAGATTGGGCTTTTTGTCATGCTCTGTGTAGTGACCTTCCTTAGCAGTGCCTACAACACCCAGACCCTTCAGAATAATTCAGTCTACCCAGACCTCTTGCCCGATGAGGTGGATATGCTATATTCAGCCTATGGAGATGAAACGGGGGTACAATGTGCTTTAAGGTAGGGGATTTGTGTGTGTGTGTGTGTGTGTCAGGCTAGACTTAGATTTTAAATTCTGTTGTGATAAAATGATCTTTGCTTTCGGTTTGTCATGTTTTTCTTTTTCTATCTTTAAGTATACAAGAGTTTGTCAAGGGCTGTGGAAGTGTCACCAAGCACTGGGTTGACGGTCTACTTGACAAGATGACAGCAGGCGATCACACTAAAGCTGTCAATCAGATCCGCCAGGTAAATATAATTTGTACTCCAGCAAAAAAAAGTACTGAATGCCAGTATGTTATACTAAATTATACCTTACATATTCAGAAAAGAAACATGATGCTGAAACCTGATGACACCAAGTCTAACATTTGTGATATACAGGTATGCTGTAGCCTTGCAAGATAATACTGCAATACAGTTGTTTTTTTGAATCAGTGTTGTTGCTGACTATCTGTCTCTGTCTGTACTGTTTTCAGATGGTGGATAGCACCGGCCTGGGGGAGAGTGGCTCAGTCCTGGACTTCATGTCAATGAAGAACTATCCTGACATGTCTCTGGATATTTCAATGCTAAACTCATTGGGTAATTATATTCTGTTAACACGCTGTCTGTATTTACATGTCCAGTCTAAATATAGATTAATGAAACTAGTACTGGAATAATGGTCTTACAGATGTTAAATATTTTATATTGAGGCAGTCAAGAGCATAATACCCATGGAACCTTAAAACTCAACTTCTTGGGAAAATATCTTTGTGATGCTACAATCTGACAGCTTTCATAAACCAAATGGCTGAAAACACACCTATTACTTATTCACAGTTATTCTTACTTAGTCACAAGATTCAATCATCATTCATTTCCAGGTGAAATTAGCCTCGTCACCGGTAGCTATTATCTACATTAATATAAACATGACACCATGTTGGCGTCTTTAAAAGCAAACAGACAATGGAAACACCTGTGTCCTGCCCACCTGTGTCCTGTTAAACCAGTGGCTACACCTTCTTTTTAAACAGTCTATAGGTTACACACAGCACGGGAAAGCTAACAATGCTTGAATTGTTAATGAGCTGTTTGCCAGCTGCAGGCCCAGTGAGCGTACACTGGCCCTTTCTTCATTTAATATCTTACTGTTATCTTAGCGTCACTCTGTCTCCATCAGGTAAATCGGTGAAAAAAGAGCCAGGGAACGAGGAGGGCCAGCAGCATTTTGACGATGCAGACAAACTGCTGCAGGAGTTCCAGGAGGCCCAGGTCGACAGAGTTGGCTCCAGACCATCATCCAACCTGTCCTCCCTATCTAATGCCTCAGAGCGGGACCAGCACCACCTAGGTACACGAAAAGCAGATCAACAGAGAGGAGCACGGTTACAATATTTTAATTAGACATCATGTTATTTGTGTAAAAAAAAAAAAATCAGCCAAATACGAAACCTCCACTTTCCTGCAAGATTTTTACTGCCTTCTTCTCAAACGTACGATCAGTTCAAGAACTTGACAACCATGTTCTCTTTGCTCTGCAGGGAGCCCATCACACCTGGGTGTCGGGGACCAGTCAGAAATGGTTCACGACCCCTACGAGTTCCTGCAGTCTCCAGAACCAGAAAGCTCTGCCAACAGCTGACCACACACGCTGCTGTTTTGTTATCCTGGTGTTAGCAGCACTAGAAACTCTGATGGACTGTTTAAACGCTGTGGCCTGTTCAGGGGCCTGTTCGCAATTTTAAAGACCGAATGATTATGATTAATGATTATTAATGATTATTATTATTATGATTGTACAGACTTTTGTAGCGTACTTATATGTTTGTTTGTTTGTTTTCCACGAGTGTCACATCTGAAAAATAAATAATTGCACCAGTATTTATAAATGTGTGTGCTTCAGTTTTATCTGGGGAGTGATCGCAGACGGTTTGACTACTAAATACTCAGGGAGTGGTTGCAAATGCAGCAACTGTCTATCACAAGCACTCATTCAAAACGTGACTCGCAGTGAATGGATGCAAGATAGCCCTGAGATGACTGTTTATTGTGAAGTGTTGCACGGTGTGAAAACAACAAGGAAGTGATCAATGAATCCATGTGCGCGTGACTGAGACATACAGGCAATTCAATGTCAACATGAAAGGGGAAGACGTGTGCTTATCAGTGTGTGTATATAGTTCCCAGTGAACTGCAGCTCACAGCCACAGTGAGAGGCTGTGCATGTCGAGGGGAGCCGCGGCGCGCATGCGCAGTAGGACAGTTACCATGGCGCTGAGACGACCTGCTGAGTGAGTTGATTCTTCAACTTCTGACTCACGTCCTTCGGCGAAACAAATCCAAGGACGGGGGAGAGATATGATCCATGTTCACGGCTGCTTCTTCACCGCCTCGCCTCTGTTATTGTCGATCATGTGAATGTGACTTTTGAGGCTCCTGGGATCCCCACCACCGTGGGATACCGACGTATGGAAAGCGCCGTTTGGACCTTCGTAGAGATTCTTATTTAATTATATCTAAATTAACGATCGCCGTCTTCCGCTGGGAAAAGTAAGTAATTCATCGAGGATTAAAGCTTCACACACAAACCTATAGATTTCTTTCAATTTAAGGCTTAAGTGTTTATTTGTGGATTAAGCTGCTGAAGCTTAATGTCTTAATAAAATAACATTTCATTTTTATTTTATGTTCTGTAAAACAGACAACAAACGCTCCCTCGACATGGCAGCTGGAGATTTTTCTTCACTCTAAGGCCTCATACAGTGATTTATTATATTTAACTATTTTTTTTTTTTTTAAAAAGCCCTAAAGCTAATTAATATGTTTTGTGGTTAAGAACTGAGAGAAGTGATTGTTAGCACATCAGCTCAAGTCTTGTGTCAGTCACAAAGGCTTAAGCAAAACATGTGATTACAAGGCCTTTTCTTTTTAAGTTGCATTTTGATTGTAGATCAGCAGTTTTCTTTCAGCTGTTTGACAATCTTCTCTTTGTTTTTAATAAGCACTGGAGCCTGTATGGTTTTAGACATCATCATCTTATGCACAGTTGCCACGTTACTGGTTACACCCATCTACAAAAAAAGGATACACCCTAATACAAAAGCTTGGTAATAAATGATCCTCAAGGAGGCTACAATATATATTTATGTTAAAACAGTTTAGAAAAGTTTTTGTTATAAACTAAAAGCTCTTTCTAAGGTAGACAAAAACTGTACTAATTACCCATGTATAGAGTATAGAGAGCTGTCAGTGTCCATTACAGACTGAACAGTGACCATCATAACCCTCGTCTTATTTTCCTAACTCATTTCCTCAACAAATTGGGCAGCACACTCTGCAGGAGTTACGCCAGGTGTGTAGTAATGTGGCAGACACTGCAGACTTTGTTCTCATGTGTTCATTGTCCTGTCCCGTTCAGATGAAGTGCTTCAGTCAAAGGCGGAGGCAAACGTCTCCCTTGCGGAGCAGCAGCAGAAACGAGCTGGTCCCCTCCAAACCTGCCAGAGTGAATGGATGGTCGTGGCCCCCACAGGCCTTCCAAGTGGTCGGCTGGCTGGTGTTTACCTATCTGGCCATAGTCAGCTTTGGCGTCTACATCCCTCTTCTGCCTCCACCGTGGACCTATGTGCTCTATTCTGTATCCTTGACGCACAGCTGAAACCCTGTTGTCAGTGTAGCTGACTGTTACATGTGCAGCCGTGCCTCTTTCCGAACTGAATATGGAGCAGACATGAGCCCCTGCTACTGTTATAAGACAAGGATGTTGTTGTGTGGGCTGTGTGTATGGGCCGCTGTTACATCAGGCATGAATCTGTCTCTGTGTATTTGGTGTCTGTTAGGGCCAAAAGACATGATCACTGGTGTTTTGTCACATGTTGAATGTACATGATGTCAACACCATTATTTCACTTGGGGGCAACAGTGTGCAGTTTCTCTGTCAGTTGTACTTACTATTCTACACATGCAACCCACACTGTAGTGTTTTTTCCTAATTTTAGCTATATTTTCCTTCACTTATGTTTTGTGCAGCTGACGGGCGTAGCATTTATTGTGCACTTTTTCAGCCATATTGCTGCTGTTACTATCGACCCAGCAGACGCCAGTGTCCGAGCCAAACAGAGCTACTCCCGCCCAATGCCACTATTTGATCGGACAAAGCAACAACATGTCATCCAGGACCTACACTGTTATCTGTGCGATGTCAACGTGTATGTATTCAAAGCCGCAGTCTTTAATATGACAACACATCTTAAGTTAGCAACGAGTTTTACAATCATGAAAACAATACGTTTTAATGGAAATCCTCATCAATCTTTATATAGAGGCCCCAAAGTAAAACACTGTGGTGTTTGCAACAAATGTGTGGCGGACTTTGATCACCACTGCAAATGGCTGAACACCTGCGTGGGTGGAAGAAATTACTGGTGAGACATTTTGGATGATTTCTGTATGCCACTATATGTTTGCTGCCTCCTATGAAAAACGTGGAGTGTTATTTTTGCATTGTGTTCTACCTTCAGGTGCTTCTTCCTGGCACTATCCACCGCTGCTCTGGGTGTCTTCCTCCTTGTTGTCGTCATCTTGTTCATCTTTATTCAGCATTACTTGGACCCAGACAATCTACGGACTGCTCCACAGTTTGGCAGTGAGTCAACACTATCTTGATCTTTTTGTATGAGGCTGAACAAAAGACACAGAAACATATTAGAATTATTTGTTTTGTTATTTTAATATTTAAAGAATGTGTTTGTGTGTTTCTACAGATATGGTGGGGAATGGGACCTGGTTGGTTTTTATACCTTTAGCACCCATAAAGACTAGTTCCGCTGGTCTCCTTATATTAGCCTTCATCACAGTCCTGCTGAGCTTTGTCTGCCTGCTGCTGCTCTGTCATCTGCTGGGTTTTCACTTTTATCTGTGTAAGTCATATCTTTAAAACTATTTTTTACAGTACTCTATCTTTCCATTCTTGTAATCCTATGATTTCCCATTGTTTTATTTGTCTATACAGTTTATAAAGGAATAAGCACATATGACTATATAAAGATACAACGCCAAAAAGAAGCTAGAAAGAGAGAAGGTGACGCAGGAAAATCTAATGATGTCCAAACCCATAACGTTGCATCACAGGTGAAGCCCGTTCTCTACCTTTTACTGTCAGTCATTTTTTTCGTTTCATCATGTCTGTAACAATGCATTTTTCATCTACTATAGAACCAAGTGAGCGCCATTGACTGTGAGCCAGCTTTATCACAGAGTTCAAGGTAAATCAATTTCCTTACAGTCCTTCACACCATTAAAGCTACTTTTGTAGAAAGGGATGATCAAGGCTACTCTGAATTTTCTGCAGTGCCTGCAACTTTGATGATAAAGGCCCGCTCAGCAGTCGAATTTCCGGATCCATATGTACAGATGTAAGCATGTCTAGTTGTGGTACTGTATATCGCATTCGAATTATTTTACACACATTGAATGTGTCAGATTTCATTCAAATTTGTTTTTGATCTAGGTGGAAAATTTCAAGCAATCAGCTGAAAAGGAGAGTAGTTTTCATTATGAAACAGAAAATCCCACAGAAAACACAGCAAGTAAGTATTTGATTGGATCCTTATTGCTTATCAGTAATTACTGAGGTTAATAATCACCACTCTGACAGTGTAGATATTAATTACATGATGTGCTTTTAATGTGAATAAATGAGTATAAACAGTATTGATGATGAAAATACATGAGTGCATTGCAGTGTTTTATCTTTGATCTGTGAAAGGCTGTTAAATACCCTTCTATAAGTTTTTAATAAAAATTACATAACATTAGCTCATGCAGCTATTTCTCTTGTTCCCTTTGGATAAAAGGGGAAGTAAGTGACAACAAAAGCTGGAAGCCTGATGCTGATGAAGAGGATCAGAGTGGCAGTGTGAAGTCTGTAGACAGCGTTCCTGAGGTGCAGGACCCACTGGGCAGCTCAGTTATGACTCCCGATGATACTTAACACTAACTGGTGTCTGCATAGGAGGTGCATCAAAATATGCTGCTTTCAGGGACAATTTATTTAGACGCTATGCATAATGAAACTGAGGCACATGGCCAAGGATCCATTGTTGACATGGGCAGAGAATATAGACACACATTTTGATACGCGTTAGGTTTTTTTTTTTTAATCAAATGATTTTTTTTGTATGCACTTTGATTAACTGTGAATCTTTTAATTGTGTTTGATCTGTTTTTTATCCCCACTGTTTTTATCCTGCCTGAATTATTTAAAGCACTGTTTTATCTCACTGGCTTACACAGAGAGCCAGCATCTTGCTCAGGTTATAGGTTTAAAAAGTCATTTCAGACCCCATATGCTGCGAGGACTGCCTCTGTTCAGTCTGCCTGACTCAGTTACTGTGCTTGTATTTTGGCATCTCCCTGAAAAGCTGAAACGCAATAATGGCTGAAACAAGAATTACTGAGGCAGATAAAAACTCTCTGTTGCTATTGTATAAACAATTGATTTCACAAAGCCATCTGTGTTTAGTATTTGTTTTGTAGCTAAATTTGACATAAAACATATTAATACACACATATTTGCCATATATAGGGTCTTTTATGTTAAGTTAATGCCTTTTATTCCTTACCATAAAGGACTCATTCATTCACTTTGCCTGTAGCTGAGACACATATTGAGCTAAAGATTGTCTTTGTGTGTTTACTGATTTTCTTTATCTGAAGGTATATTACATACCTTTATCTTAAACATAGCCGTGGGCGCATGAAATTAAACGGCTATCCTAACTATGTACACAGAAGAACAACATAAGATTATTCAGAAAGACCAGTTTAAAAAAACAATCATGAATGCAAATAAACAACCTGAGGAAAATAAACATGGGTTGGGGGTTGGACCCAAGAATGAATCACCATTATCCTCTGCAGCACTTCAGCTCCATAGCACCTGGTTGCTTTTGTTCTTTCAGTGACGGACCAAGATGTTTTCAAGGGCCCTGAGTATTGGACTGGTGATTTAGGAAAGACAGCTGAGTTAATGTTTTATTCTTTTATTTTGTGCATATATGCACATTTAAACTCTTCATGTAATTATTCTTTTTGCAGACATCTCAAATTGTTTCTCAAATGGTTTTGCTACAAGCCATAAATAATATTTCAATTGTTTGTTCACCAGATAGGTTGTCATGTACTTTGACCAATAGAGGGCTGTAGTCATGAAAGATAATCATCCCTACAATTATGGAAGCAACACCAAAACTATTAGCATTAAACAGTGGAGTTTATTAATATGAGTGATGAAAATAAGACCATCTATGTTGCAATTACAGAACAAAAGTTTTTATGTAATAATGTTTTTCTCATCTATTAGAACAGCTCTTTGTCTAAGTCCTGCTTTATTGTACAAATAGGTTTTGTTATGGTTTTATGATAAATGTTGATTTCCAAAATGTGGCACAGAAACTATTCAGCTCTTCATTTTGACAATAAAGTGACAAATCACACCATGTCTGCTCCCTCGGTGTGTGATGATCAACACCGCCCACGATTGACCACACGGCGGCGCAGTTGAAGCAGGTTGAACAAGAACACTATTATGTCATCATGGGTTTATCCTCAGTCAAGGCTGATCGCGTCAAGATGAACTCTGTCACCATTCTGAGTTTTTAGTCGCGCTCATATATATGCATATTAACCACTGTCCATTTTCTTTGAATTGTGTATCTGATCATCATTAACTCCTTTTTCATCATTTGAACCCTGAGCAAGTAGCCACGTGGTTACATAATAATGTCCATCCACACGCCAGCCACTGTTGCGTAACAACACATTGTAGTACTGGACATCATGAAGTCAGGTCCAGAGGGCCGACTTGTGTATATATATATATATATATATTCCACATTCAGTGCCATCCACAGCCCAGCACACCAGCAGCATCAAAACACCCAGGAGCAGGGTGATCTCAGTATAAATAGATTTACTGGTAATGTTTATGACAACTGGCCTTTGTCGCACAGGGACTACACACTGGTTGTTTATTAATCATCCTCTCTCTATATAAAAAACAAAAAAAAAACATCCGCGACCTTTGTTTACATCCTCTACCTCCTGGTTCACCAGCGCTCCTCTGAGCACAGAGAGAGAGAGACAGAGAGAGAGACAGACAGCATCACAGGCTCAGCGACGAGGCGAGGAGAAAACACCTCGTCGCACACGGCCGCAGCCAATCAGCGGCCTGGTTTCTCTTCAGCATCTCGGAGGGACCGCGGCATCAGGCAGATCTGAGCCCAGGCACCGCGGAGGAAGGAGGCGCGCGACGATGGCTGTGTGAGAACCAACAAGGAGGTGGAGGATTTCGTCACCAGGTGACTGACACTGAATTTGCCATTTTAACCTCGTTTGCAGATCTACACGATTCCGCATGATCCCTAAATGAGAGACCTGGGTGATTTGTTTATCAAACTGCATAAACACAGCTGATTACAGACGGTGCTTTCTGCGGCGCGTGCTTCCTCTTTACTGATTTTTTTTTTTATTGACTTGTGGCTTTGTGCTTTGCCCTCACACACTCCAGTCAAATCGAAAGACCTGTGCGTGTCATGCCATGCTCTGCATTGACAACCTTGCATTAGATGTTGACAATAACAAACTGGTCACGTGGTCACGCTCGCTGCGTGTGTGTGCGTGTGTGAATGTTGCATTTGCAAGTTTATGTAACGTTGCTTTACAGACAGTGGTTAAAGCAGCAGTTGCATCCGTGGTCAGTAACAGGAACACTGGGTTTTTAGCTTTCCCCCTCCTGTTTAATCAGCCTCTCGAATACGCACCATTATTGGTTTGACAGAAAGAAGGACAATGTATCAGGCCTGTGGCTGCAGCCTTTGTGCCAGGCTGCTGGGATATGGAGGTGGTTACATAATTATGCATGAGAAAAGTGGCCCTTTTTATTAGCCACTTAATGCACCGAGGACCTACTTTAAATTTAACATCTGACCGAATGGAGAAAAAATAGACTAATGAGGCATGTGCAGTAATGGAGTATAAATGTTCTGCTTCTGGACAGAAATATAATCTGAGGTAATGTTATGGCTAATTGCTAAACTAGTAGGAAAGGCAATTAATGCATTGGGTCATATAATGCGCTATTTAAAAGTGAATAATTCAGTTTTGTTTCTGATGACTTAAATAGAGGTCGGGTTTACAAAACAAGTAATTGCTCTCGTGCTAAACGAAGCAGTGTTGTGTGATGACTGATTTTTTTTTTTAAACTACATAAAACCAAAGTGCGATTTTGGGGGGGGAGTTGCAGTGGTGTGTTTCACTGTGTTCCATTGTGCTGGATAATAGATGGTTGTTTGACAGAGACGTAAGATGTAATGTTCAGGACGAGAAAAACTTTAAAATGAGTTACCATAATTAATTCAGTGAGACATTACACAACAGTCTGGCTCCTAAGCATCTTTAAAGGGACTCTACTCAGAGCTAATTTGCTGTTGGCTCAACACGTTCACTGTCTCTGGCATCACGTTTCCCTCACAAATCTGGGGCTGCATAAGGACTCCCAGGCTTCCTTTACGCTGCCTTATACCTCTATTTGGGCTCCAGCCGCTGCCAACAATAACTGCTGAAGCTTGTTTCAAACATCTTGTTTTTCGTTAGCACAATGCTTGCCAAGATATTTGACTCATAGAGCAGTTAAAGGGTTCAAGGGACGCGTGGACTGACAGAGGCAGTGAGCTGATGACCTCAGACCTGGGCTGCTGCATGCTGATGTCATGTCCTCTCGCCTCGTGTCCTCAGGGGCAGGGTCAGGGTGGGGGACTTTCAGGACTGGGGCCAAACGTGGGGGAGGGCTAATTTGTGTTTAATGGCGTCAGGTGGTACAATCCTTAACAAGTACAAAATCAAGGTTTATGCAAGCTTTTTTTTTTTTTTACTGAAAATATCAAAGCCGCTGCAGCGTGTTTGTCCGTCTCCATCAGTGCTTCCAGTTGAGTTTGTGTGATTCATTCGTACACATGCTGTGGCAGTGAGCTGGCAGACACGCTGCATTATATTGGATGTAGATCATTCCTGAGCAGACTGAGGGGTTTCACTGTAGCGATGGTGCTTATGACTGACATGGTCACATTCAAGAGCAGCTGCCTGGAAGCAGATGGGCTCTCTCTCCATGCCCACTCACCGTGAGGACATGATGGAGGAGTAGGCTACTAATAAACACTCTCCTACCTCTGTTTCTCTCTCTCCTTCACACACACTCACGACATCACTCTGACAACAGTCACCGTTTTGTGTGTTTAACACCATCTGCCAAAAAAAACCAACTACACACAAAATTTTGCTTTTTGGTGTCTGATCATGCAGGTTGTCTACTGCTCCTCCCCTGAGAATGAATAGGATTTTCCAGGCATAGCAACGCATTGTTGTTATGAATAGATGCAGTTCAAAATGGGTCAATTTATAGCTAAAGCACTCATCTGTGCAGTGTATTGCCAGAAGGCGAGTGTGTGTAAGCATGCTGTCATCCAGTCACAGATTCATCTCTGGAGATCTGCCTTTATCCAAATGGCTTCTTCTGTCTATGTGGAAAAGTGGGGCAGAAGCTGTTCTAAACACGCTGCAGTTGTATTTGTCTCGTTATTGAGAAAACCGCAGCATACAGAGCTTTCAATTACACAGAAATCAATTGTGAAGACTGAGACTAAGCCAAAGACTGTACAGAGTGATATTCTCTCCTTACCATCTATACTTCTATTGAAGACAATATAGTGAACCTATGGGGTTTTAACATATTTTTTATCCTCTGTGATTTCTTATGTGGCCTATGTATTGACTACAGTGCAATGTTGTTGTTTTTTCTAAATCATCAAATGAATTTAATCAGTCAGTCTGACAGACGGACTACATTTCATTTTATCTGACAATATGTTCTCCTTCAAGCCATTGGACTCAGCACAGTCTCTCACCCTGCATTGAACATGATGTGTTTGAGGAGCCTTGTTGTTCTGAGGACTAAGACACTTGAAGCGACAGACTATAAATTGGAGGAGGAGAGTGAAACAGTTCCTTTGTCTCACGTAGGTCTCACTGCTGGGTTGTTAATCTGCTGACAGGATGTGGACACAACCACTGAAAATACTGTCAATAATTATGGAATCAGTGTGGGCGCAACAGGAAGCTACTGAACCCAACAACAACAAACCATATACAGTGTAATTGACTGTAAAGTCCCTAAAAAGTGATGATATGGCCACTCAAAGCACTTGTGCAAGATATATTCCCCCATTTATACACAGTGCTCATATGCAGTATATTCTCTATCACACATCATGTACTCACTGCTGATATATGATGTACTGTATAAATATCAATCATGAAACTTTAGTAATCAACATATTACTGAAGTAAGACCCTGCTTCAGTGTCTTTTCATTCCACAAAATACATTTTTACATTTTGGTTATTGACATTTTTGTAACTTTTTGTTACAAAAAGTTTTGACATAATAATCACCATGGAATAAAATATGATTACAATGAAAATGCACAGTTTCAGCAACCTTAATTACTCCATTACGAGTGTCTTGGGGTGACTGCTCGATGACATGTGACTACAGAAACTCCTGCCATCAATAGTGGCACTCGGCGATGTCACCACGAGTGTATGTGTGAAGACATGGGCATAGGTCAGACAGAGAGGCCACTAGCAACCGGACAATGGGTTCCCAGTGTCTGTAGCGCTGAATGCCATTATTCATACCGATTAATAATCTCCCCCTTTTTCCCCCTAAGAATTGGCATAGTGATTATAATGGCTTATTGCAGTGTCAATCTTGGAGCTTTTGTACCAATTTAAGTGTCAACTGTACTTAGCAAGGTCACATTTGGTATCGCTGGTCACTGGGTTGTGGAAACAAACCCTTCACTTCACATGGTGCAATCGGGGGGGTGAGTGGAAGAACTGCTGGTGAGTTGAGGGACATGCGTGAGACTTTGCCAGCTAGAGCAATAGGTCTAGTCCACAGGATACACATCTCCTTGTGGTTTGCATCTACTTTTTGTCTGTTTAAACAGTATCAATTACGACAAGCAAATAGTTTTTAAGACTTTGTTGCGGTGTACTTTACCATGGCAACACATGTCGGTTAATGATGCTGCGCGGAGTATGGGAACAGCTGAAAGGTAAGCAGAGAACTATCGCTTGCTTTTAATACACTGCTGGACTAAATGGTTCCTATAGAAAAACCACAAGGGTGTTTCTGGCTATTTTTATGACGGTAATTAGATTTTCTCTCGTATTCTTGAAGAAGGTAAAGTAACTTCATAAAGGGCTTAAGTTTGTGGCTGAATTGAGGAACTGCCATCCAGGATGATGGAGATGCAAATCGGGATGATGATGTGTGTAGAGAGGAATCCCTATTGCTCGGTGAATGAAATCACCCAAAGCAAGAGCGGGAAGTGAAGTCGTCTCACAGCGAGCGGAGCCAGCCTTAAAAGACGTGTCATAACAAACAGTAACTAATATACAGCAGCTATCTGGAAGTAATTTGGTGTTAATGATGACTGAGGGGCTCTCTTTAGGTTGTGGTTATTATTCACTCTCAAAGCTTTCTGTAAATGTATCTCTCTGTCTCTGTGTGTCAGACTGAAACAGACATTATGTCATTATTATTTCTTCTCTTCATATTGATTAAAGACCAAAGAGCAGCAGTGAAATATTATACTTTTTGAGGTGACGCCTTCCTAACTGCTTTCATTTTATTCTTTCCACATCTCCCATCATTCACCTGCATTCTCTATTCCACAGCACAAAGAGAAATCAAAAATCTGCTAATCCAAGCACTGCACAGAGAGGAACACATTCCTGCACAAGCATGGCAGAGCACAAGTAAGTTCTAGAGGTCATTTATAGCATAACAGAGTTTTCACCGCAGATTTTGTATCTTATTTCGTATCTTAGTTCAATAACCACATTGCTCCCCTGCTGTATGCCTTTAAATTCCAGAGATCTATTTATATCCTCCACCTCTCTGCCAGAATACATAAGACATCTGCCCATTCACAGACACTGTGAGCAGAGAAACACACCTCAGACGAGTCCAATTTTGCCTGTAACATAGAAGTACATTAGAAAAAGGAACAACCAGGGGCAAATGAGCATTTTCTATCTTGACCATAACGCATGATGGATCGTTCGCTTTCTGCAGCAGAGTTTGTCTGCTGTCTTGCAGAAAAGGGTGAGGTCAGATACATATTTGCCAAAAACCCTCCTCTTATTACACTCTGGGGTCTAGACTGTGATTAAATCTACTTTTCTCTTCTCTTTGTTCATTTATAAGAATTCAATCAGTTGTTCATGTGAATTGCAAAATGAGTGATGTAACATTGCTACATGATGCAAAGCCAATGATTATTATGACCTTGTGATTTCTAAAGTAATTTCTGTTCTTTTAAAGGTTCTTGTGTATCATGTTATATTGGAGGTTATAGTTTAATGGTCGTTTCGGTGCATGCATTATGTTTTGTATCACTTGAGCACCCACACTGAATGAATGGTCAGCTGACTTGTAATTTCCTTCCCCTCAGAGACAACATCGATGACTTTAAAGTCCAGACAGCCAAGCATCCTAACACCAGCTCAGCCCCGTTACGACCACACAACGAACAGTCTAAAGACCGAGCATCCAAAAGGCTTTCCACTGAGTCTAATGGGACCAGTGATGGAGGCGTGGGCTCCTCCACACCGGTGGAGGTGACTGCTTTGGAAGAAGCGTTCCGACGCTTTGCAATCCACGGTGACACGCGCGCCACCGGCAAGGAGATGCACGGCAAGAACTGGTCTAAACTCTGCAAGGACTGTGGCGTGATCGACGGCAAGAACATCACCCTCACTGATGTGGACATCGTCTTCAGCAAAGTCAAGTAAGAGAGAATGACTTCTGACTAACTATTGCGAAATTCTTTTCAACCTGTTTGGAGTTTTAATCTGCCAACATCTGAGTCAGCGGAAGATAGCACTGGCGTGCTACTACATGACTGTTCACCTCATAGTTTGCACTTTATTATGGGATATAGGGACAGAGAGGACTATGGGTTTAGTCACTGAGGACATGTGGGTATGAATGGTGACGATCAAGCAAATGCTTCCACAGAATTAAATCAGTGGCGCAGTCTTTAACACATCGAGAAGATGTGTTAGATTAAAGATCAAAAATAGAAATCCACCGTTAGATTTAGTATCTATGGAATAGTGTTTTTGTTCTGTGTTGCTATTCTTCCTTATACTGGTATGGCCTGAATGAACTGTAAGAAACAGCAGCCAGAGCAAGAGGCTGCACTGATTCACCCCGTACTGCTTGATCTGAATACAGCCTAATAATAAGCTGTGACCTCAGTGTTACTTGTCCAAAGGAGAAAACTTTTCATCTGCACAGCTGTGCTTATGTTTACCAAGTGTCTGCAACCCATTTTGTGCTGACAGCACACTGACAGATGAGCAGCACAATATATAATAATGAAATGGATGGAATGTAATAAATAATCCCAACATATGGTTCGTACAGTTGTGCGAGTTGTGGTTGTGCAGTGTTAGATTGAAGAGCTTAATTCATACAAAAAGCAGCTTTGAATCTTTTTTTAATCACTGGTGTGAATGAATGATACTGAAAGACAGTACCAGAATAGAAGAATATGGCTGGAAGCAATTTATCACATATTCTAACAGGAGAGGACAGGTTGCTTGGGAATCTCACTCTGATTTATTGGATTTTCCATCTTCTGCTGGTGTGTAACCGAAGTTCAATCTCTGTCATTTTGTGTACTCAATGATATACAAGAGATTCCTGAAAGGTTTTTAGAGTTATCTCAGTTGCTGAAACTGTCTGTTCCTGTCCTGTGCTACAATACCAGTTCATTCATGATTGGCATGATTTTTGTGTTGAAGATGGACATTCTCATTCTTCTTTACTTCAGTCATCACTTCTTTGTAAGTTGGGCAACGTCTCCTTGTTTTTTTCCAACGCGCCCACATCAGCACCTGCACCATTGGCATTGCAATGGGTGTTCATGTTTACTGCCCTCAACCTTTTTCCTGGCAAGAAAAGAGATGGGACACTAGGGGAACTTTAAACTTTTGAGGTTTAGGCTGGTCTACAACCCATTCTGTTGGTGACAAATATTTAGAAATACAGTGTAAGCATTTGCTGTCCCTCATCCTTTGACAAATGCCTTCAGTCATGAATATGTGCAGTGTTGTATACACCCGGTCCACTGGATGTGTGTCGCAATCAGGGTCCTGCAGTATTACTGACACAGATCTTCAGTGTGTTGTGTATAGTACAGTAAAATCTGAACAAAGTGTGTGGCGTGTATGCGTGTGCGTGCGCACTTCAGCGGCCACAAAATAAAAAGCAGTATAAACTGGGGGAAGGGCTCATATTCATGTAGCGTCTGACTCCGGGCATGACTGAGGCAGGGAAGGCAGCCATGTCAGTGAGACAGAGCGCCCCTTTCCTTTTAATCAGTGTCAAAGCTGTTTGCTCGCACACCAAACAAAAATTCAAATGTCTTAATGAGCACTGACTAATCACAGCATGGCTGAATTAACCCTGATTTACTGTGGTTATGGAGATGAGTCTCTGCGGTGCGTTCTGTCTGCTTGGAGCCAGAACATCTAAGCATAAACAATTGATGAGGTTGAAATGTGGTACGGACTAATTAATTGCTAGTATGGGCTTATGGTGGCTTCCTTTTCTAGGCTTTGTTTGTATTTCCACATCACTGACCATGATTGTAGGCAGTGCAGGAGCATCTTGCATGAAGCTGATTCAGCCAGCTACTGTGTCATTTCCATATGGATCATGTATGGATCATGTAGTGCAGAGGGCTGGACTATGTACATAAACAGTGGGTCAGCAAACCAGTGTCCCAAACCACCCTCGGACCATATCATAGCCTCCCCAGACCTGCAGTTTCCTCTATTCAATCATTTGTATACTCATGGGGATATAATAGTTCAGCGGGGTGACATCTGCAGAGGACACGTTATCTTTGTTGGACAGAAACAGTAGCTGGAAGTCCAGTTTCCCCTCTGACAATACACAGCAAACTGGAACAGACGCAGTGGAACGGAGCTCTCAAAATGTTCGACACTGATGGATCGCGCGGACATGACCGTTCACTGGATGAGTCAAATTAATAATAAATCCAAACATCCCTGTTTACTGCAGCTCGTTGCTATGACAGCAGGTGGCCTAGTGAGGCTGCTGGATTTATAGGGTGTTGTTTATGTGTTTTATCACCATGGCGATGGCTGTTTGTGTTTGTGTTACTATGCACTTTTCACATGGAAGTGATTCAGGCAAAGGGCCAGTTAAACAACTAGTTCCCTCTTGAAAGGAGAGTGATGGTTGAAGAGCTGTGGCATGGGACTGGTTAGTGGCTGCAACAGTTTTTAGCTCATAAATGAAAAACCAGCAGGTCCTAATGTCTTCATTTGACAGCTTGAAGAAGAAAAGAGTACAGCAGCTGAACACAGCATGATAACATATGAAGAGGAATTCACATATACAGCCTACAGCTGTGTGTGCAAGTCTGTGGAGTTGCTCAGACAACTGTAACGTTCTGACACACACAAATCCAACCAGTGCAGGTTTTCTCATTGTTTATCTCAGCAGGATACCATCTCTATGCTGTCTTACATCTGCCCGCTGAAGTGATCACACATGGCTGTGTGTACACTGCTCTCTGCTACAACACTACTGAGTGGATGTAGAAAAGAGCTGCTGATAAAGCAAAACCAAATACAGGATTTTGTCCGGGGGGACTCGATTGAGCTCTGCGTAGAGAAATCTTTTTGTGTGCTACTGCTGTGACAAGCGTTAACACATGATCTGTTTCCGACTGACATTTCAGGAAGAAATCCTGTCGCACCATCACATTTGACCAGTTCAAAGTTGCACTTGGTGAGCTGGCCAGGAAGAAACACAAAGACAAGACAGGAGAGGAGGCTGAGGCCGAGGTGTTCAAGCAGATTGAAGGGAAGGCACCGATCATCGCAGGAGTCACGGTAAGCCTCAAAACACGAATACTACTGATGTCACAGCAAACCACATCTTGTCCATTTGACCAGCAACTGCAGACAACATGAAAATGCTTTGCAAATTATCTCACAGAGAGCTGTGGCTTCCCCGACGGTGAGCCGCCTTACAGACACCACCAAATTTACAGGGTCCCACAAGGAGCGTTTCGACGAAACCGGCCGTGGGAAGGGTAAGGCGGGACGTGTAGACCTAGTTGACACTTCTGGATACGTCCCAGGATACAAACATCAAGGGTCATACGAAAAGAAAGTCACTAAACCAACCGTGGCCAAACCCCTGTAAGGGCGAAGATGAGGAACTAAACATTTGATCAACTACTAGGATAATTTTCTATTAAAAAATGAGTACTCATAGAAAGCAGAGAAGAATAAGAGTTCATGTATTTTCCCACCCATTTATTGTGTGTGTGTGTGTGTGTGTGTGTGTGATAGAGAGAGAGATGTTTTTTTAAGTTCCTCTCTTTGTCAAGTGTGAGAACTGGAAAACTGTTTACATCTATTTTTACAAAGTTATCACCAGCTGGTACATTCCTGTCTGAGAGCGAGTTAGTGCCAAACACTGAAGAGAACAAACGAGAGAAACTGCTACGCTATCAGTATTGAAGCTTTGTTGTCATGATCGGGCCTTATAATATTTATTGAGCACAATGAACATCAACATGCCAGGAAAAAAAAAGTGGGGCAATGGTTTGATGAATTAACAACATTGCACTTATGAATGGAAACGTTTCTATTCTCATATTTAGCAGACGAAACGCATTTTGATTTGTTTTTGCAGAGTTTTGATATTTGGCATACATTTATGGCATAGATATTATCAATGTTTCTCCTTTGTAAAATATCAATTGTTAAGTCCATCCTCTTTTTATTGTTTGTCTGCCCTCCCCACTTGTCAGCCATTGTTGAGTTTTAACACGATCTACAGTTCATTTCTTTCCTTTTTTATTTTTTTTACATACGCATTGGGCCACTTAAACATTTTTTCTTTCATTGGACATTCCAGTTTTAGATGGCTCTATCTTTATTCTGAGCTACTTCTATCTATGTACAAATAACCCATTTTGCTAACACGCACTCTGAATATTAAATTGGTGAATTTAGTTGAAGGAAGCTCTGACCACAGCAGATTGAGCTCAGTTGTACAAGATTGTATTTTTACTTGTTACTCCCTTAATCAGATTTCTATACAGTAGTTCTAATATATTTGTGGTAAGATTGTGTATATTCTAAAACATTATAGCCACTTAATTTATGACACTGGCTTTGTATGTATTTTTTTCCCTCTATTGCTGTACTTTGTGCATGTTTATGTATATTGCATTTGAGTCAGAAGCATATTGATGACAGTAGGAGTTTGTCACATCTGAACTACTGTGCCTGCTGTCAGAACTGACTACTGGACCGACTTAATTATTCTCTAGTGATGATATTGATGATATAGTGATGATATTGTGGGATCATGATCAAATCTTGTATTGCTTGAAGTCAATAGGTAACAACTTCACACATGTACAATGTGAGTGACCCTTTAAAGCTATATTTGTTGATTAAGAATTGATTAAGAAAGCACAATGCTGTCGTCCAAGTTACAGAATTTTACTGTTGCGTTCTAACACACTGCATACTATATGAGATAAAGGGAAAATTGCACAAAGTAATATACTTTTATAAAATAATATTTTTCCAACAAATGAGTGTTTTGCCACAATTATCACACACTACCTGTAGCCTCAGCAGATAAAGAATCAGGCATCAAGTTCAAAACTAGCAGCTATCAGTGTGTTAAATTTTGTCCTTTGCAGTAGCATAAGTATGATTTGTTTTCTGTGCTTAATGCCAAATACTGTGCACCTTTAATGTGGAGGAACAATAATGTCCTGTTTTATTTCTAAATAATTCCTAATGTACTATCGTACCTTGGTGCATGCATTGTGATTTTGTTCTTGTTCTTCGGACCTCTTAATGTGTGTTCATGATTTGTAGTGCTTTATTGAAAATAAAAAAAAGATGCACCCCAGAACCGCAACTGAGCAGGTTATGGAGGTGCCTGTCAAAACATAATGATTTACATTCTTCTGTAAACCAGTGACCTGTAACATGCAAGTATGTCAAAACAAAAACAACGCTGAACCGAGTTTATGTAGAATCCATATCCTAACCTTTGCCGGGTCTTGCATTAGTGTCTGTGCATGTGTGTGCAGCTCTCCAGCCCGAAGGCAGAGGTAAAAATAAAGTCACACTGCAGCTGGAATCTAGATGCATTCATTCCACTGACCCAAAAAATATTACAATAAAAAAAGGAAGGACAGCAGAGCCACAGTCTTGCTGCTGATCCAGGAAATACATCATGACCCTCTCGCTGACATTTTCCCTTAAAATCATTTGTTAACATAACAGCCCTGTCACACACTTGTATACAAAACCTGGCTTAAATGGATTGCCTCTCTATGGTATTGTTTACATCAAGCAAACACAGTCCATACATATTATCTGAGTTGATAAACATTAATCAAATGGGCTTGGAGAATAATACACACAAAAATCCATTGTACAGTGCAGTGATATAAATAGAGTAGTGCACTGACTGCAATGCTAATATGCCACTCTGCATAGTCTAGATATTGCCACAACATAAACATCTCATTCAAATGCTTACATAGTGTTTCTCACTTGCCTTCAGTTCAGCTGGCAGATAATCACTGGTGGCCACCGGCTACCTGCCATATACACACACAGAAAGAAAAATCAAGAAGAAGAAGAAGAAGAGTCAACTTTATTCATCCCAACAGATGGAAAATTAACTTTCTGCATTCCACACACACATGAGTACAGAACATGTTTTTTCCAGTACAAACAGTTAGTACACAACGAGGTGGTGGGTCGATTTTCCGGCCAATCTGGGGTATAAATGTTCCCAAGCTTGATGGTAGCCCAGGTCTGAGATGGTGGCACATCACCCAAGTCGCCACCACCTCCCCAGACAATAGACTTAGACATTCATGGCAATATTCAGATGTGGGCATCGTCTTACCTGACTTTCTTGCAGCAGATCTGACACTTTCTCAGCCTCATGCACTTTCCTCTTCAGATCCTCGATCTCTTTCCTTAGCCCCTCCACTTCTGCCTGAGCCTCTAAGGATGTGCAAGTATGAGAATTGTATCAGGACAACAGCAAAACATTCATGGCTCATGTCGCACGCTGGCATTTTACACCCACCTTTAATCTGACTAATAGGTGAACTTTTCATCATGGACTTGAGGTACTTGTGTTCTAACTTAATGAGCTGTTTCTGTAGCCTGACATTTTCTTCCAAAACCATCCTCAGCTGCTCACTTAGTTTGTCCTATGATACAGAAAAGATGTGATATGTGCTTATTAAAATCTTTATGGTCTCCTGAAGCTAGTGTGTTTGAGTGCTAAGTCCACTCACAACTTCACTGTGAGTTTCCTCCAGCTGGGCAGAGAGGTTACAGACTTCAGTTTTGTGCTCTTCTTCTCGGGCAGCCACTTGAAAACTCAGTGCATCAGCTTCCCGTTTTAATGTCCTGACCTCAACCTCCCGGCTGGAAATATCCTTTTCCATCATTGAGAGGATCTGGACTGCCTGAGCTACATAGAGGCCAAGATGATGAGAAGACACTCATTATCTCAGTAATCACACATTCCCCATACCAAAACTCACACAGGAAGTTGTTGTTATGATGCAGTGATCTCTCTCCTCTCCAGTGTTTGTCCACAAGATTGAGAAGCATCTCCAGGGGTTTCCTGTAGCCACCCTGTGAGGAGCATTCAGAGATAATGTATGCTAAGGATAGATAACGAAGGACAAAAAAATGATGATTTGTACTACCAGAGAGGAGTTCGAGATTCAATATACACATTAGTAAAAAGACAAAGTCCAACCTTGTTTTTCTTTTCTGTCTGCTGCATCAGACTGGAACCCCCTTCAGTCTTTTTGAAGCTGGAGTAGGTCAGTCTTGGAGGATGTATGAGGGGGTTAGAAGGGTCAGACAGATTCAAACCAGGTCGATATGGACTAGGGGGCCGAATGTTGCGAAATGAAGAACACTGATGGCAACTTTGGTCTGGAAAAAGGTCAAAACCACATTTATATACACAACAATAAACAGAAATCTGATATTTGTGAATTGATATAACTTCTGAGAAGGGGACTTGATGAATGTAGAAATATAGGTCCATACCAGGATTGGGGGTGAAATATCCCTTGGCCACATGTCTGGTTTGTTTAGGTAAGTCCTTATGTTCTTCAGGCAACGGTTTGCATTTTTCTTCATAGGGGCCAAAGGACACCTTTGGTCTTTCCACTGCTTTTATTGGGGTAGAATTGTTTTTATGAGATGGCTCTTTCATGTAGGATACTTTGGACTTTGCGTTATCTGGTAAATACACACAATGCCCACAATAAAACAGGTTCATCAAATCTGTTTCATTAATTGACCATCGTTAGTCTCGGTTCATAAATTTAAAAAAATACCTTTGTCTCCATCTAGTGTTGGCTTTACTTACTATCAAACTAATGATAAGTAAAACTTACCATATTTTGTGGGGGGACATCTGAGGATGGATTTAGCCGTTTCCTTAAAAAATAAACAACACAGAACATTTTATTGACAATGCAAATGTATTACTAGTGATATTGGTTGGCTTGCAGCAAAATAAATTCACCTGGTTTGCAGCTGAACTAGGTTTCGTGATACCTTTTGACATGCTCTCTCTGTGTTCTGTGAAAGAAGATGTTTGAAATTAACGGAATTTTGGAAACAACACCTGAATTCAGTTGCCTTGGTACTGAGTTGAGACTCTGCTAATAAATTTCTTACTTCTCATCATCTTACGTTCGGTCTCCTTGTGAGCAGAGTCATTGATGGTTTCACTTTGGGCTCTGTTATTCCTCCCCACAAAGTTCAGTACAATATCATTGGTGTCAGTCGGTAGAGAGAGCCTCTTGGTTAAGTGGTCGACTGAAGCCAGTCTCTGATCACTGCTTCTGGGAACCAGAATCAAGATCCATTGTTATGTTTCTCATTTAAAACTCTATATTGCTCTATATATTTTTCATTCAGGAACTGATTGATGGGCATTTATAGTCATGTGCATCGTGGTAGGGGTAAATAAGAATTTGCACTATTTTAAAACATTAAATATTTCTTTTTCCATCTTAACTAGGAAGTTCAGTTTGATAGCTGTAACTAATTTAACTAAATATAAACATATGACATGAGTATACCTTTGGACTTCATACTGCTGTAGACAGTAGCCCTTCTGGTTAAGTAAAGGGTCAGAGGAGAACTGCATTATGGCAGCTTTACGCTCAGTGTCTCTCACTGGACAGCTATCTGCAGAGCAATGGACGACAGAGATTATTTTCAAAAACTTGCCTGAGAAAAGCAGAATCTGTGTGAAGAGGCTATATATTACCCAGCCTGCGGAGGTTGGGCATGGCGTGCACCAGGTATGGTCGGTAGTTCGGATTACTTTTGGTCAGAGGGTTGAGTCTGAGGTCCAGCTCTTTCAAAGATGTCAGCTCATACAGCAATTTCACTTCCTCAAGGGAAGGTATGCAGTTATAGTACAGGATCAGTCTCTCCAGCTTTGTCAAGTGCTGCACCCCCTGCGAATAATCCAATGAAGTTTAATCAGAGGTTATAAAAAATGTTTTCATCCAGTTTATGATTAATTTAAAAATGTACCATAATGTCATTCATGACATGCAGTGATTGGCTTTGAATAAGGACATTTGATTTTTCAAAAAGAACCATAACAACATTACAACTTCTTAAATCCCAGTGAAACTGTCTGGTCCCTAAGTTAACTTAAACAGACTGAATAATCATTTTATCTGTGTCAAACTACCTGAACGGAGACGAGCGCATTGCAGGAGAGATCCAGAGACTTCAGGCGGATAAAGTTAGTCAGTGCATTTCCCAGATGTCTGATCTTCTCCTCATACGTCCCCGGGAGGTTCAATGAGCGGACATCACCTGTTTAAAAGACGTAATACATGTATGATTTTAAAAAATGATATAAATAGAATTAGGCTGCATCATTTCGATTCTGACCCCCTGGATGAACCATGTGACAGTTGTTGCTACGTTAGCTCTCGTTAGCCTAGCTATTGACAATAAACTATAATTGTTTTGCAAAACAAACGCAAAAGCATCATGGCCCCTCTCTTAATGTTTGGTAATACGTATTCCTACATAACAATCTCATTAGCATGATGTACAGTTACCGAGACAGGGATGCTTTAACTGTAATCTCTTCCGTATCCACTGCTCTGTTATTGTTGTCAAAAACGGTGCCGCCATACTCTTCGAACTTTTGCTGCCTTCGGGTACTGTCGGACAAAATAAATTTCTTGGTCGAATCCAGTGCGTTACTGCCCCCTGCTGTTTCAATGTAAAAAAAAACTAAGCAACGTTTATTTTTCTAGGTTTCTTTTTTGAAATTTTTATGTTGGGCATAAATAACGTTGCTAGTAATACGATTACTAATAATAATTTAAAAAATAGAAATTGATTCTCCAGTTGTACTTAAGTGATGATAAAAAAAATCTGGTGGTGAATGTCGGAGTTTACGAGAGACTTGAACGCATCTTCTGGAGCATGCGCAGTGTCCTTTGCTTGTCAAAACAAACCCGCCTCAGTGCTGCACGCTTAGCTTCCTGTTGATCATAAAAATACACCCGGAATTCAGACACACAACACAGGTGTGTCAGATTCACCTCCAGCGTTGTTCTCATCGTGAATGTTTACAGTAGTGACACTCTGCTTCAGAATCACGATTAATGGCGTCCTGTGTGACAGAGTGGGTAACTTCAGGCTCCAACATCATTTTGTCTGTCACTGCTCTGCACTCTTCCTATAAACTCTTTAAGGTATGTTTTAGTCTTCTCACTCCGATGACTGACACTGTTAACAGTTTACAGTTGGCCGATCTGCATAAATAGACACATGACCCTCAAGTCATAGTTAATGCTAACATTACTGCTTTTCCTTCATATAAACAACTGGACATGTATGTATATCTTTACAGTCACTGGTAAACAGTACAAAACAATAAAAAGCACTGCACGTTTACAGGCTTATTGCATACATACTTTTCTGAAATAAATTCTATGCATTGTGTTTTGTGCATAGAAAACATCACAAAAACAGTTTGTAATGTTTTTGCTGCCTCTGCAGGACCACAGAGCTCCTTCAGTTGGCCTTTTCCTGCTCGGAGTCTCAGCGGCAGTTTGCATCTTTCGTCCCTCCAGCTCATACCTGACCGACCTCCAGCGAGAGGCCGAGTGGGCTGGTGAGGTTCTGGCTCCAGCTCTAGTCTCCTTCGACTTCCTGTGGCTCAGTCAAGACCACAACACAGCACAGATTCTTCTGTGTGGCTCCTGTCTGCTGCTGGGACTGTGCGACTGGCTCTCAGCAGATACTCTTACAGTGATGACTCGCTGCCTGGGCCTGTCCTCCCTGTCCTGCTGTCTCACTGTATGCATGTTTGCTGGTAACGCTTTAGGGGCCCTGGGTGGTGTGGCCCTCAGCCTTCCTGTTCTTGTGACTCCACATATTGGAACAAACTCTTTCTCCCCGCTCATTTCTCCAGCTGCCACTGAGGGGCTGATGAAGTGGCTTTTAAAAGGAGCCTTGTCAATCGGCTGTTGGGCCTCAACACGGGCCCTTAAGAAGTTTCTATTGGATGTGACTGACTGATGTAACATAAGAATATAATACGTTAGTTGAGATTTGTGTGAAAAAAGATTCCAGATACACAAATTTAATGTCTTGAAGAATATTTCATATTAATATATTTTTCTAATTATATAACTTTCAGTAGTGCTGAAAGTGTCACTAATCAATTTGTCAGTTGACGGATAAATAAATAGCACCAACTTTGAAAACACTTTCACCAAACAAGTATTAATTATCAAACAAAAAAACAGTATCTCATCCGAGCTCCATAAATACTCTATATTAGCCATTCTTTATTATTACGTCGCTGTAAAACAAATATATATAAAGTACATCATCATGTGTGCTTAAAATGAGAAAATCAATTGAAGTATACATTAATTGCTACACTAAGACCTATGCTGTAGTATATGAACTTAATTTGAATTAAAGCAAAGCACCAAACAAAACACAGATACCGCTGAACAAACTCATTTCCATGAGTGTATGTGACGACAGTGGCTTCATGTGGCCTTTAAAGTGTACTGGAAGTGCCTGGGGATATTCATAATGTCTTTGTGTATTTGTAGATGATGTTGTTTCTCTCAGGTTACTGATTTCCCGCACACATTATTCTGCAAACAGTTTTAGCTTTTCCAAAAAAAAGAAAAGAAAACATCCAGCTGCCTCGTAGCCTGGGTCTTATTTGTTCTGCAGCCTCAGTGGATGAAATACCTGCAGTGGTCTAAGATCTTGGTACATACACGTGTACATTTGTTACATACTGTGCACGTTTCTATGACTACTTTTTTGGATTTTAGTGGATGTGAAATGGAGAGAAATGACCTCATCAGTTTGAATAAACATTACTTTGATGATGTCTGTATAACGTTGTTTGTCCACAGTGCTGTGAAGCATTGATGCGGTGGATACAGTTTTGCAGTGGACACTGCAGTGTCTTCAGAGGTGTGAGCAGCTGCCTCAGCGGTTTTACTGCACTGAATGTGCAAGCTTCTGTGGCTCTGTGCCTGTTTGTGGGACAGGGCCCAAATTATACCTCAAGGCCAAGGACACTATTGATCTATTCAAAGTAACTGATTAATTCTCTGCTCATTTGTGAGTGTTAATATGACCAGAGTCACCGTGCTGCCTGCTTTTTTTGTAACGTTTTATTGATCAGCTAATGTCATTTTTAGAAACATGCTTTAATTTATTCTTTTATGCTTTTTGTATTTTCTTTGTGAATAAAATTGTAATAGAAACAGAAAAACTCACAAATAAATTATATGAATGTTAATGTAACTGCATGTCATTTTGCATTGCATTATTCAGCTCATGTACAGCTGTTTAAACCATTTTCATTGAGTGATTCTGTATATCATCACTATATTATCTAATCCATATGGTAATCCAGAAGCTTGCATATTTGAACTATTGCCTGCTGGTATCTGCATCTTCCTTCACAGCCAGGTCAGTCTGTATACCAAACACTGTACAGTAAATATTAAAAAACGTATCCATCACTCCACTACTGCAGCGAATCAGGACACTGCAGGGAGCATGCTCTCTGCAGATGCAGCATGTGGATGGAGCAAAAGTGGAGAGGAGGAGGAGAGGGAGGAGAATGGGGAGGAGAGAGAGAGCAGCTGAGAAGGAGTCGCACAGGAGCTGCACACAGCACCGGGATGCTGTTGCAGCTCTGAGAACAAGAGAGGGAATGGGGGGGATTTGTCAGTGAAGACACAGATGGAGTATGACAAAGGAATACAAATGATGGGAATGACAAATTGTAATCACCTAAGCGGAGACCATATGTGATAAGGTAAAGAACATAATAACTGGCATGATAATTAAGATAGATTTTTTTTTTTTTTTTGCTTTTCTGCATGACAGACCTGAATGTGAATATTGTCATTCGTAGGGAGTCTTGGACGGTGTGGAGATGTACGCCTTCTACTCCCTTTTAGTCTATATCTTCTACACTGTCTTTAAAAAGGAGGAGGAGGAAACCTCAGAGGGGCCGTGTGGAGCGACCTCAGACGTATGTCTAGCCAAATCATGGCCAGCCTCTGGGATCCTTTGTCAGACGAGCAATTTTTATATCTTACCTTTGTCATGAAATTAAAGAAAGGGTATAGGCTCCCATATAAAAGATGTCCATGTTGGTAGCATTGCTGAGTGCCATTATTTCTCTGTAGGCAATGTGTAAATATTTTGTGCTTGTCTGACCCTGATGTATGATGCTCTATTCAGGAGCCAAGACATGTTTCCATGGAAACAGGGAGCAGGAGGAGAGATGGCCACACCCCCAAAATGGGGGAAAAAGCTTGTCTTCGCCTTAGCGAATCAAGTGAGTGGTCTATTTATAGAACATCATTAATGTTGTGTGGTATAGGATATGGATCTGGGTATAGAAAATGATATATGTGTCATCACTCTTCATTGTTTGTGGTTTGTTGGCGTTCAGGTAGTAGCAGTGACAGCGATGATATGTCCCCGAGTGATGAAGATGAAGCGGAGGGCCCCGTCATCCCAGCATGCACCCCTCTGGCTGCCTTTTTGTCCTTCAAACAGGAGACTGAGAAGAGAAGGGCCTCGCAGGTTCAGCTAGAAACAACAGCCAAGGTAACAAAGCTGTGACATCACCTCACCTGATGATGTAAGAGAAACTTCTGTGGTGTGAGAACACTTTGTGCGTGTGCTCTTTGTGTACTGCCCAGTTGGCAGAGTCCCCCCTGGTGGCAGTCATGTCCCACTTGCTGAGTTTTCTGGAGCAGTACTCACACTTCCAGCAGCTGCAGCAGCAGGCCGACCAGTACCGCGTTCAGCTGAGGAGACACCGCGTCCAGCATCGCCGCCAGATGAAGGCCCTGCGAGCGTCCTACCGCCAGCGCCTCAGGGACAAGAACAGCATCATCAGCAACCTGGAGGAGGCCATCGACCAGCAGCAGACCCCCAGCCCACTGAGTGAGGGTGAGGGAGGAGGGGTGGAGAGGGAAGCGGGGAGGGTGCAATGAAGGTTCAGGAAAAATTGTAGAGGCAAAGGTCAAAGGGCTGTTTTAATAAGAGGAGCAGAAAAAAAAGATCTGTAGGTAGATTTATGATATGAGAGTTAAGATAGGATGAAATGATCTGATTGATGGAGGAAGGTGCCTTAATTAAGAGGACAATGACTGCACTGTTCATCCGTACATCAGAAGAGCAGACTGATTAGATTTGCCTGTGCGTGACCTCAGATCTGTGGTGCATCTGTTCTATCTCAGACTTAACCAGGTGGTTGTTTGGCCCCAAAGCACAATTTACCATCTCCACTCTGTGCTGTGCGTCTGTCCAGCACGTTAACAAGTGCATGTCTCCATGGAGCTGTAGACAGATCAGATTCCTGTGCTCTGGATCAGTGATACAGTCTCAGAGAAACATGACTGGGTCATATACATCTCAGTGTGTGTGGGTGTGTTTAAGTGGAGGACCTCACGCACACCGTATCATTAGTTACAGGACAAACTGTGTGACACAGGAGTGCGTGGTACTTGGACAGTGACTCTGTGGCTCGGTGTCGTGAATAAAATATGACTGTGAGTGCTGCTTTATTCCCTGCAAACGCACTTACAGGATTCTGGCACGTGTTTCGGTGCCACGTGTTCCTGTGGCGGACTAAAAATAGCCTTCCTGGGGACCATACCCCAGTGTTACAAGGCCGATGGCTTTGTTTGTTTACTGTGAGGCAATGTGCAGGTCAAAGCAAAGGAGGGATGCTCTCCTTATATTTCCATCACGAGAACCGTGTGGCTGTTTTAGTGCTTGATCTTTTTTTTTGAATGAACTGCAGGAAGCTCCTTTCACTATTCACACACCAAGAAACTACAGTCAAAGCATCTCAGGCTTTTACAGTATATCGGTGTGTTTTTCAGATAAAGGAAGTCATTTGAGATTTTTTCTGCAGAGGTTTTCATCAAGCGTAGCCCTCTTCCCTTTCCCTGTGTTTTCTCTGGCTGGCATCACCACCTCTCTCTGCACCATTGTGATTGTGGCAAACGTGACACAGCGTATAATGAAAATTATTCCAAAGCCCCACTATGAAAATTAAAGGTGACAAATCATTGATGAGAAGACAAGTGATTAAATGCTGTTGGGCATGCTGCTGAGGTACCTGGGAAACAATGGAGGAGATTATTGAGCAGGTTGTAGCATTTCTGAATGTGACTGTCGGCTCTGCACGTGAGACAGGCTGCACGTGAGCATCAGACAGGTCTGTTAAGTGGCAATACATCAGTGATAGAGCTAACTTAACTGCAAAACCCAGTGACCCAGTGTAAGTGCATACTTGACGTTCATTAATGTTAGACTCAACCAGCATTCATATGTACTGTGGTCCTATCTGAAGAGCCCCCATATGGAAAACAGAACGTAATAACAACAGGACACTTTGAACATGAGTCCAAAGATGTGTAGTTTACTGTTACATGTATTGATGCAGCCAGTATTTGGGCTGGTGCTGATGATGGTGCTGAGGATTGAGTCTGTTAATGTGCTCCAGGTGAGTCCAGCAGTGATGCGGGGGCACAGGCTGGGGTTCACAGGCTGGTGGAGTCTCTGTGCGGCCTGCAGGGTGAGAGAAGTAAGCTGCGAGGAGAACTGCGCCTGCTGCACTCACAGCTGGAACAGAAGGAGAGAGACCGACACTCTCGCATACAGGCCTTTCAACAGCAGGTAGGCAGCTGCACGTCCGTCTGATTCCACACATTATTAAAAACGTCTTTAACAATCAAAATAAAGAGTTTGATTAATGTTATCATGAGAATTATCTATTGCTGCATTTTCAAAAATGACAGATTCAGATGTTATTATCTTTTGATTTTGTTATTTATGTGTGTCTGTTTCCCGCGCAGATTGATGAGTTGAAGAGTTGCATAGAGGAGCGTGAGGAGGAGCTGTCCAGGCTGAGAACTGCCACTGTGAGTGCTGCGAACCATTCATCTACTTCCTCATCACGTCACTCTCCTTATTGGATTTCGATGCATCTCTCAACATTATGGTTGAACCCAATTTCCTCAGGGGGCCACGGACTCAGAGAAGCGAGCGCTGTGTCTGTCGGCTGAGAACGAGACTCTGAAACAAAGCCTGAGTGTGACTCAGGGCCTCCTGCAGCAGCTGTCAGCCATCCCTTCCCAGTCCAGCACCATGCTCATCAAGGTGAGACGCACCAGCACAGCCGAGCGCTCACTAATGTGCAGCCTCCAGTAACCGCAAACACACGTGCTTGTAAATTGGTTTTGTGTCCTGTGCTGTGCCAGGAGAACGAGAACCTCCGCAGCAGAGTGCAGCAGCTGGAGATGTCCCTGCAACAGCGTGCCGAGCAGCTGTTGCAGCTGGAGCGACAGAGCGAGCAGAGTGAGTGGAGGAGAGGAGAGGAGCTGAGGAAACGAGAGGACCGAGTGAGGGAGCTGCAGCTGGAGCTGGACAGAGAGAGAGGCAAAGAGCCTGTGGTGAAGGTAAACTGGATAATGAAGGAGTGTCCTTCTTTTCCCTGTATGCTTTAAGACAATGAGTCTCATCAGACGGGTTTTTTTCCCCTTCACTTCCAGTACGTCACCCAGACTGTGGAGGTAGAATCACCTGTCACACTGAAGCAGCTGACTAAAGCCAGACAGAGGAACGAGCTGCTGTCGGAGAAGCTGTCCAATCAGAATGAGCGGTGCAAACAGCTGGAGGAGCAAATCAGGAAGTCTGACGAATACAGCTGTAATCTGCAGCACAAGGTAACAAATGCACAGAACCGACACTCAGTGTTTGATATGACATAGTCATATAAATATCACCTACACGGGTAGATTAAACTGGTACTTAGATGATATGCTGTATATGAACTGTGTTTTTAGGAGTAAACCATTGTGCTATGTTGGTTTCTGAACCACAGGCAGCAGTGAAATGGATATAAATCAGTGAACTATCATTGTGGCTTTTGACAATATTGCACCATAATAAAGCTACTTCTTCATCACTGTATAAATTATTGCTGTTGGCTGTTGGCCAGTAAGAAGCCAGGGAAATCCAGACCCATCATCTGTGATTTAAAAAAGACTAAAGAGTAAGTTTCCACTTCACTGTGGGATATTTATAACCAGGACTGATTTCACTGACAGATGACGTCATGGCGGAGCAGAACCAGCACAGATGAGACCAGTCGCAATGACAGACTGACAGAGTCGTGTGCTGAACCTTTTACAGATTGCAGCATATGAGCGAGAAATCAGCCGACTGAGAGAGGAGCTTCTGAAAGAGATCGGCCACTTGGAGGAGAGGAAGGAGGAAGCGGTGAAGGCTGCTGCCAACTGCTCGGCAGAGCACTTCCAAAACCTGCAGGACCAATTCTTCAGTGAGTTAACGCGATCAATCACGTCACCACAGGAAAAGAGCAAAACTCTTTCACCATGTTTCTACATGATTTATTTTGTTTTGTTTTGTCTTTTGTGCAGGCCTGCAGAAGCGTCTGACCGCACTCCCACCAACCCTACGCTCCATGAAGACAGACTATGCCAGTCTTAGGAGCCAAGTTCGGAATTTCTCCGACTTTTATGGGGCAGCGATAAAAGAGGCCAAAAAGCAGGTACATAACGCAACATCACGCCAGGACTCTGTCTGCTGCAGTAAGGGGAATGAGACCAGCGTGGTTTGTGTCTCTGGCAGATCTCAGCAGCCATAAATGAGATGTCGGAAGCCAATCAGGATCTTCTGGAGAAATACAGGAAAGAAGTTGCACTGCGCAGGAAGTATCACGAGCAGCTGGTGGAGCTTAAAGGTATGCAGAGAGGAAGAAATGTTCATGCTCTGCAGCAGACGTAAAACGCGTCATTGTTTCCAGGAAACATCCGCGTTCTGTGCCGAGTGAAGCCCGTGTTGAAGGAGGACCAGCACGAGGAGGGCCAGTCTGTGGTGGTGACGACGGACCCCAACAACGAGTCCTCCCTCGCCGTGCTGAACAAGGGGAAGGGTCGCGCCTTTGAACTGGACAAGGTCTTCCACCCTCAGGCCACACAGGAAGAGGTAGTGGAACTGACTATAAGCAGTATGAGGGAAGTAAAAACATAATAAGAACTCTAACCCTTTATTTACTTCCACCAGGTCTTCCAGGAGATTGAACCTCTTGTGACATCTTGCATTGATGGTTACCATGTCTGCATATTTGCATATGGGCAGACTGGCTCTGGAAAAACCTACACAATGGAGGTATAGTCTCTACTTTACTGCAGCGCTGTTGACAGAGAGTGATGGTCTATAATAACAACATTACATTTGGATCTCAGGGCAGTGTGGAAAACCCAGGCATCAACCAACGAGCCCTGAAACATCTCTTTGGTGAGATTGAGGAGAGAAAGGACATGTGGTCTTACACGGTCACTGTCAGCTCAGTGGAGATCTACAATGAGGTGCTAAGGTAAACTACACTTTGGATGCCTGTTTAGCCCTATTCATCATTTATGGGCCAAAGACAATGGACGTGTAATGGTGCGTTACATGTTGTTCCTCAGAGACCTGCTGAGTAAAGACGGAGAAAAACTGGACATCAAGATAAACCCTGACGGAACGGGACAGCTGCACGTGCCAGGCCTCAGGGTCATCGAGGTTAAGAGCTTTCAGCACATTAAGAAGGTGACGGATGTTTGAAGACTGTGAATTACCGATCACAGTTCGAAGAAATGACAACACACATGCTCAATAGTCTTGTGTTTAACCAGATTTTAGCCACAGCCAGAAGGAACAGGATCACCTTTGGCACTCAGATGAACCAGCACAGCTCCCGCTCCCATGCTCTGCTCTGCATCACCGTTCAGGGCACTGACCTCGCCACCGGCTCCAAAACCACCGGTCAGTCCCACATGCATTGTGTGTTCCTATAGAGAATGTCTGTCCTAGTTGTAGTAACCAGTCAGACATCTGTTTACGTTAGGTAAGCTGAACCTGGTGGACCTGGCTGGTTCGGAGAGGGTGTGGAAGTCTGGTGCGGAGGGAGAGAGGCTGAAAGAGGCCCAGAATATCAACCGCTCTCTGCTGGCACTCGGGGATGTGATTCAGGCGCTGAGGGCTCGGCAGACTCACATTCCCTTTAGGAATTCCCGCCTTACGTACTTATTGCAAGACTCCTTGGGTAAAGGCAGCAAGACCGTCATGGTTGTGCAAGTAAGGTGACCTTCTCGCATTCCCGTATTCTCATATTTGCATGTATATAACTTTTTAAACCTCTGCTGATGCTGCGGTTCTGCTGCAGGTGTCTGCTCTGGAGAGTAATGTGGGAGAGACACTGTGCTCGCTGAAGTTTGCTCAGAGGGTCTGCAAGGTGGAACTGGGCCCAGCAGCCAGGAAGATTGAAGCTGGTGGAGGGCACTGCGACTGAGAGCCCAGAATCACCAGGGAGCCGTGAACGCACCAATCGGCTCATCACCCATCCCTCCAGTGAATCATACAGCTACAGTGTTCAACATGTTCAACAACAATGCTGCTCAAGGGCTAAATCTGTGGGAAGGCTGCGTGGCACCCAAATGCAAACTCGTGATTGAGGTTAGACAATGAGTATGCAGGACTCCTCGGTCCTACTGTATGATTCTGGGTATGACCAGGATAGTTTGCATGCAGTGCCAAACCCATCTCTGACTCCCACACAGTGTAGGATATGATGCTTCCTTGAACTATGTCAGTTTCGTTGTGTTCAATAACTGAGTCCATGATATACCATGTCCTCAGTGGTGCTCAGCATTAAGAGCAGCATCATTTCCAAACAGCTTCCTTAAGCTTAGCATTTTGCTGTAAATGTCTGTTGTTTGTGAGATTTATCTCCAGCTATGTTTATTTATAACGCCATAACGAGTGGGAGAATCTGTTATGTAGCAAAACTATGAGCTGTTAATCATTTCAGTGACACTAATCACATGTTTGTGTTGTTATTTGTTAACTTATTTGTGAACTTAAGAGAAGCAGGGATTGAATCCTGTTTCTCGTGAGAGCCTTGATAATTTGCCTTGTGGGAAAAGAGGTAAGCCAGTGAAGGGAGCAGGTGGCCTTGGGTCATTAATAATAATGTGCAATATCCCCTTAGTTTAGGAGACATTTTGGGCCTATGTGGACAGAAGATGCACTTTTTTGCGTGAGGAGCATTTCGGTTCAGACCAGGTCTATAGATGCTTGCAGTAGATTTTACTAGTGAATGTCAGACCAGAAATAAACGCTCATTATCTGTTTATTGTTGTCCCCCTGTCACCCACTGAATCAACACTAACTTGATTGCAAATGTAGCAAGACATTAAATGTTTCAGTAACTATCATAGAGGTCACTTCTTGATGATGAGTTAATTTTCAGATAATTTTCTGAATAAACACAATGTATTTAAAAGTGTCGTTTCTCTTATTGGCTGCTCGGCAACAAATAAATATTTAGGCCTAGTTTCATTTTAACAATGGATTACCATTCCTGCCACTTGTTCCCCTGTATTTTATTTAGCTTTTGTTATTATGGAGTAGCTATCCTTATGTACAACATACACAATAAGACATTTGAAACATTTCTTGTTTTACTTGAAAATACAAAATATTACAACAAAATACTGATTACATGAACAATGCACATCAAATTAACCTCAGACACAAAATGTGCCACTGCACATTCATTTGTTATTAATACAATGATGAAAAGTACAACACAAATGGTGCAGTCTGCGTAAAGTCACCCCATCACTGACGCGCTCCACTCAATCACCAAAGTCTTTTCTATTTTAACTGAGACATCCTGGACTTAGTCTGAGTCTCCTTCTTGAACTCCTACTGCCCCTACTGCTCCAGCCAACTCCTCCTCACTGCCTCGCAAACGATCCCCTGCACACCAAAAACAAACATGCAAAAGTCATGCAAATTCATTCACTGCATACTGCACACGTGATTAGGTTGCTTGCACCAATGACAGATTTAAAGGCAAAAAAGTAAATTTAAAAGTAGTGACGAAGAAGAGTTTGTCTTTTACAATGAATAAACAAAAGGGATTACACAGTGGTTTTTTTCAGTATAGCTAAAGACAATAAGTCAACAATGGCACACCAAGGGAAAACCTCCTCTTACAGTTGAACCAGTTTTGTGATCTCCTGACAGCTCGTACCTATTTTTGGAATTTGGATTAAACATCCGTGAAGGAATCATACCTCTCATTATATCGGACAGTTTCAATTCTCTTTAGAGTCTGGAAACCACAAAGCAATTAAACTAATAATTCACACCAAGCTGAGGCGTGGTCCATGGCGTCAGGAAAGTCTGTAATAAAAATGTTTTCAAAAATAATTTTTTAAAAAAACTCACGGATGAGCTCAGCGATGGCTCTCTGTGTTCTCCTCTCCAACTTCTCCAGTTTCTTTGCCACATCACGCTTCAGATCCCTTGAATCAAAGTCACAATGAAAAGACATGTCAGTGACAAATGATCTTTCATTAGACCAACATTTTATGCATAGTACCGGCTGAAAAAAGTCTTACCAGTCTGGTTTTCTTGGGGCGAGGTTTGCCAAATCCTGCACACAGAAAAAAGGTAAATATAGCCACCACTGATACAACAGCAACTCAAACCACATTTATCCTGACAGATTTACTCACCACTTCTTCAATGATTGGTTCTGGATTTGCTGCCTCTAACTGGTCTTTAACTTTATCCTCCACTGCAAAAAAATAGGTTGTGATCAGTCATAAATCAACAGCAGTTGTCCATGAACAGTATTCAGTGAAAGCTGTCCAGGAGCTGTCCCTGTCTATGACCTTCCTGGGGGCCATGTAAATAAAGTATGTTATTAACAACACGCTGAGTTAATGATTTTTCAAAGCTTGTTTTTCAGAAAATGGTTCCCACCAGATGCTGGTTTGGCATTAGGCACCTGTCGCTCCTTCAGCTCTTCATCCTCTGGAGTGTAATTCCTCAGTTTCAGCTCTCTGAGGACAGAAATGCAGAATGAGGCAAGTCTACTTTCAGTAGTTTGAGCAGTAAACATTATCAGCTCTATCATTCCAGGAGGTGGCAGTGTAGACAAATAAATTCTACTAGAGATCAAGGAGCATAAAAGATCATCTGAAAGCCCTGCACAGCTGCATGTCTAATGTCTAGACGAGGTTGGGTATAATATCCTTCTTTATTCCCATGAACACGTCTGATTAACATGTTCCACCTGCTCCTGAGCACAAACTCAATGAGAGCAGCTAACAGCTGAGGAATGCTTTCCTTGATGTTGAATTACGCAGTCTTTCATCACATCTCTACATAGAGGAATTCTTGGCAAGCCTTAACTGACGTCTCTGCAAATTACAACGAAAGTCTAGAGGTAAACTATTGTCTGACAAAACATGGACCAAAAGTATTATCAGCTGTTCTGAGCTTAACGTGGATTTGTGATGAAGATTGCGGGGGTACACACTCGATACATTCATTACACTCTTGCTGCCAGGGGACAGACCAATGCCTTGTATGGGTAAGGGCAAGAATGCTAGTCATGTTCTGCCTGTGGCTAACTGAGGACCACTCTTAGTTCACATATCACTCCCTCTCTGCCTTTTGAATATGTCCCCATGCTGAAATACTGATAACAATAATGCAGTCATCAGAGCTGATTAATATCAACGTCTCAAATCTTGAGATTTGGGGGTCATGCATTTAGTTGCAATCTTGTCATTAATTAGAATGTGTGTATAATTTGTATAAAATTTACAAAGGTCCTTTGGAAGTAAAAAGCTATTAAAAAAACCTTATAGGAATGGCAGTACAAAAAGAAAACTTCAGGGGTCATTTTTAAACATCTAAATACATCGTATGAAAATGATAAATATTACAGCAAACTGATACAGGATCAAAATCAAAGGCTTGCTTAAGAAAAATGAAAAAAATAACCTGATGCATGAGGGACAATTAATATTCTTGCTTTATTTTACACCATTCTGCTCAGTAAATATACATTTTGTTATAAACTATGCTAGAGACGCACAGCTACAGGGTCCAAACCTTTGTAGTGTGTTTACGCATAACCACTTCCAGCACAATGTGGCATCAGACAGCCGATGATACATTCAGAGCAGAAACACAAGTGTGTCCTTCTCAAAATGTTTAGAGTGAACTGTCTGAGGAGGAGCAGCAGAGTATTTAAATGTTTACACTGATATCAAACTCCAAACTCAAACATTTTAAAAATGAGTCACTGCAACTGTGAATACTAACACGTAATGTTTCAGAGGCCAAGAATTTTCTTTAGTCTTATTTGCAATTTCCAAGAATATGTAATGCCAATAATTCTAACCAATAAAAAACACAGCCCTAACACCTGACGAGATGAAACAGGCAAAGCATTGCGCAACTGGTGTATTTTGTGGAATATCCTTGAAGGGATGTATAACACACAGGTAGCGTAAGACCCCCTGTGTTATTTCAAGCCTTGATTTGGGAATTTGATCTCCCATGAAATTTTAATACAAATCCCAAGACACATTACACTTGTAACCTGCTACAGATGTGTTTCTTGACATAGCAAAGCACAGTTAAAAATAACTTGGTACATTTAGCATGATGCTTTCTCTCTACACAGATAAAAATAGGTCCATAAAGAATGCAACCATTTTAATTCAAAGGGGAGTTATGTCCTGTCGAACTGGAGGAAATAGTGACACTCCCTCAGTGATGTCAGTGCACAGTCATTAAATATAAACAATGGAAAAAAGGTCCTGTCGGACAGGAAAGATGGCTGTTCTACCTACCAACTAATACACAGTATTGAGTGAGCTGTAGGCTATTTGAGCAGCTAATACCACAAGGTTGTAATCCAGCCCTGTGTAAACACTGAAGATAGCGTTAGGATGAAGAGCAGATAAAATACTCTGATGATGAACCTTCACATCCGTTTTTAGTTCAGTCTGTGCATCTTAGAAAGCTTCAGCTAAATATCAAAGCAACAATGTGACATGTTTAAAGAAGCTATTCTGCTCTTGAGTGAAAATAAAGGCATAAATGATATGATGAACCAACCTGTGCCTCTCCTCTGTGGTCTCCTCTAATGAAGCTTTTTTAGCCTCTGGCTCCCCATCGTCCTGCTCTTGCCCCTGGAACAACAGAATTACAAAAACATCCAAAATAATTTACAAAGCCACCTTCCTTTGGGGTCGTGACGACCGCATACAATTCACAGCCACTGGGACGTATATATAGAGAGAATAAAAGGATACAAAACAACAGCACAGGAAAACAAAACTGCAATACATATGCTTTTCTGCACTGGCTAATACATTTCTATTTTGAGCTTAATTATATTTGACATGTGATATGAAGGAGGTGTAATTTAAAAGTGGAGTAAATTTGTAGAGTCAGTTCAACTGCTGTTGCTGGATTAACAAAAAAAGCTTGCATACTACCTGAACAATCACAGCATATCACACAGTGGCACTAAATGACATACATAAACAACAGTAAAAACAAGTGATGGAATAGGCTTGCAGAAATCCTGAAAATTATAAACACTGACCTCATGTGAAAAGCTCTAACAAAGAATACTGAACCCCTCCCTTCTTACATTTTCCTGAAGAGGTTTCCTGTCCACTTACTAGAACAATTCAGGGGACTGACTTATTCTTGGAGTGTAGTACAAAAGGGGAAAAAACATAGGTTTTGGGAATGCCAAAAGACATTTATCAAACACTGCTAAGCAAGCTATTATGCGTCTGTTTGTCAACACCTGAGTAAAACTTGTTCTGTAACTGCTAAAACAACAGCATACACATTGAATGGGGTTTTCTGCTCAAAGAAGAACTTATCAAGGGCTGAAGCAGAATACTGTGTGTAACATACATGGTTACCCATTTTAAAACATACGAGTTACGAGCTCTACTGAGGAGCCGCTGAAACTCTGGAGCAACAAACTGCTCTTAGAATAGGTGTTTCAGTAACCAGGGTAAGATGTAAATACACTTGTGCATTTAATAGATTCACTTATGCATTTAAACTGGATTAATATTTAGCTTAATGTTCATAACTGCATTCGTGGATTTCTTTTAGTAGTGCGTTGTAAATTTGCATGTGCACACTCAATGGTGCTATTTCTGGATTAGAGATTAGTGGTTATAATAATAGTTGGTCATGATAACAACGAGTAAATGTTGACCTCAACTAACTATGAAATAAACATGTTCCCTCGGTACATAACAAAAACAACGTACCACAGTTACATTGATTTGCTACATTAACGTTAGCCTCAAGCTAGGTCGGCTAACGCTCTCTCACTGACACGAATGACCTCTTTTCTATAAGATAAGTAACATTTCTAATAAACTAGCACTCGCCAGACACGTAACTTACGTGAATCTTTTTATCTCTAAGTGCCTTTAGCCTCTCCTTTCTCTTCAGGGCCTGCTCCTGAAGGGACCCGACATTACGCTCCATGTTTATTTCTACACGCCACTAACTTCTCTCTGGTATCCATTAGCGGTCCTGCGTGAGGATGTAACGACCGCCGAGCACATCGATTGCAGCGGCCTGTTGCTTGATCATGTGATATTGCTATGGTTTGTTTTTGAGCGATATCTTTACAATAATTTACTGGATTGATAGAATTCTTAAATTAGAATTTAAAAACGCACGTAGGTTTTCAAAGACACTCAAAAGGTTTATGTTGGGGCGCACATTCTGGTATACATGGATTAATGCTTCAGTGGCTGCAAAATGTTAAAATCCTACTTAAACCTATTTAAAATCAATTTAAAATCAAAATAAATTATTACCAGACCTTTATTTTAAAGTATTTTTTAATTTTTTTATACATTTGATAGACTGGCACACTGTCCGTCTGTTGATGGTCACATTGTCACGTCCTGTTTAGGAATGTAGGCCATCACCATGGTAATACAGCTGCCTCAGCCTTCACAGTGTTAAACCTTCTAATGACCAACATTATTGTATGACAACACAAATCTGCGTGTTAAAGATGCAGAAGGTAAGATAACATATCATGAAAGATATGAAAGAAAAATTAATCAATAAATTGCCCATCTTAATGTGTGTGACTGAAGAAACAAACACTTTCTATGGATATATATCCAACAACACAGCTGATGACAGCAGACAAGAAAAGGCTATCTGTACTGTAAACTATGACTCTATCATTAAGTACAACAGTCAATTTATTCATGTTTTTTCACATTTCCTGTTTGTGTATTTTTCATTAAGCCTATCCATCTGTGCAGCATCCCCTTTTTTATCAGTGTGGTATTACAGGGAAGCAGCTTTTATCAGGACCATGATAAAACAATGTGAAAACATTATGAGTAGCTGTTGGTGCCTGGAATTCAGCACTGTGGATTAATGTGTTCATGTTATCAGTGTTGAATAATGATAATGTGCAAAAAAACTGCTTCATCATCAGTTTGCAGAACAAGCTTTAACATTGTAGTGAACACTGTCTCAGGGGTTACCTCCTCTACTCACCACACTTGTAGCGGCAATGTTTGTTCAGTCAAATTTTATTTATCCAGTTTTCATGTTCATCAATTACTACGATTACCAATTGTACAGCCTTCCTAGCAATAACATTGACAACGAACAGAACCTAAGACTCTGCTGATGTCTGTTGTAAGTGACTCGCTCTGGTAGATTGCGCAGGTTAATCACTCAGAAACTGTCTTGCTCCTTGTGCTGACAAATCCCCGGGGTTGTTGTGTGTCCTTGTGCAGAGGCGCCATGACAAAGAATCTAATTGGGCCCCCCTGTGCAAAGAGTATATGTACTCTGCTATTTTTTGGGGTCCCTGAGGGCCCTTGGAGTCATCCTAACTCTCCCCCCCCATATAGTGCCACTGTCCTTGTGTGTTCTAACTCCTGCTCTTCTTTTTCTGTGACATTTTATAGCAGCTAGCATCCAATGTGTTGCAATGCTGCCACTTCTGCGTGGTCTTCTTCTTACAATCAGCAAGGGGGGTGCTGGGGGACCTATTCTACCCCACAGGGTTAACTCCCACTCCCTCTCTCCATATAGATATACATCCATATGGCTGTGAAGTGTATGTGGTCGTCACGACCCCAAAGGAAAGTGTCACACATTAAAGCATTATTACATTGTCATTTTCAAAGGAAGCCTATCGACTTGGCCAATATGGCTGTTTTGTTTTTGTTTTTTTGTAATTCATGTAGACTGACTTCTTTTGACTTCCTATAGTCACGCATCTTTAAAATTACCATTCTACCTGTGATCCTGATCTACAGCTAACTTTGGCCTGACTGAGTCACAGAGCAGCAGCTCAGCACACAACACCGCGTTACCGTGCGCATCCAGTTGGCTGAGGGCGCGCGGGCAGAGCAGACGTTATTTGGTCTCGAGCGGATGGCATCTGTCGCTTCCGTGGGAACTCTCTCCAATAGGAATCACCGAGCAGCAGGCTCGCGCTAGATGCGGACATGGGTGTTTCTACCCACACGCATTTCCACGCGTATTCGTTCCTGGTCTCACAGTGTCGACGGCGATCGCGCCGTCATGCTCTGTGGTCTGTCTGCTAACTTTGCGCGCAGGGACGGGGAGCAGGATTACCGTGGCTGAATTTCGCAGGAATGGTTCGCAGGAGTGCGCCGCGTCCTCCTGCCTGTAGGAAACAACTGGTGAAAGCCCTCGATCTGGCCATGCTCAACGATTTCTAACCAGAAGAAGGGAGACAGTAATGAGTAACCATAAGGGCGGCGGAATGGCATCGAAAGAAAGGCTGTACGAGCTGTGGATGTTGTACTACACAAAGGTGAGTGCCAGTGCGGAAGACCTGACGGTGACACCTGTTGTGGCAGCAGCGCCTCAGCCTGAAGTTTACAACACAACGATCGCGCTGCGTGTGTTCGCCACCGCAGCTGCGTTGTCCGCGCGGACTCTGATCGTTCGTTGTGATCGGTTAAACACAAGGAAGTCGCCTATTTTTTGTTTTGTTTTGTTTTTTTTTGCCTGTTTAAACAGCAGCTGTGTGCGTGTGTGTGTGCGTGTCTGTGTGTTTGCACGCGCCAGGCGGTTGGAGGATATGGTGTTGTGACATTTGACTGTGTCACTGACACATATCGGTTGTTGGAAGTGTTTTTGGGGGGGCGCGCGAAGCAGATTAGTCCGTTAAATGACTCGTGATCGATCATGTACCTGCGATGCAGGTGGGTGTCACCTAGGCGGCTGCTACTTCCTGTTCCTGTTCTTCCTGTCTCTGTTTTCCAGGTTAAAGCATGTCGTCTATTTCCAACAACAAAATAGGACTGATGTCAGAGAGCATGCGTTTCTATGAAAACACATATATATCTGTCTCTTATACACATCTAAATCAGAGGCTTGCTTAAGGAAAATGAAAAAATAACCTGATGCATGAGGGACAATTAATATTCTTGCTTTATTTTACACCATTCTGCTATAAACACTTGTCTCTTTTTTTTTGAACAGCACTGTATTTCTCAATGGTGAGAAAACCTTACCTAACTTGCTATTAGCTGAAATTGTATTGTGTCATGTGGTTTGGTCTCTCTGTGTGTAACTCCAATTCATTTAATGAGAAAGAGCTTCTTGTGAATAGGGATGGAGTAAATTCATATCAAGAAGCTGTGGCACATGGGTTCATGGCCTGGCTCTTCTCGGAGAAGGCAGGCTGCCTGGCTTTGAATAAGTTAGTACTGTTTAATACGTGTGCAATCTGCTTCCATGCCTGAGGACAAGCAAACAAGATGAGACTTACTCTCCAAGTTTGCATGTGTGTTTACTGTGGGGCATAAAGACACCTTTCCTCCCGTCATCATCATCACCACAGCGGATCTTAAAGTGCTGCTGTCTAGACAAGGATAAAGTCTTGTCAATTGATCTTGATGTTTTCTACCTCATATCTCATTAAATTTGTTTTATTCCAGCGACGGGTTCATTCTTAATCTGGGAAAACAGCCAAAAGCCTTTTTTGTCATTAAACGGGAAAGAGATCAGGACTGAAACAATCAAGGAATTGCACAAAAAGCTGCAGCAACAGAAGTGAATGAGATACATTATGTGTTCCCTGTCTGCAGTCCCTGTGGTCATTGTGGTCAGTTTGGGCAGATCCCAGAGGAAGTGTGTTTCCAATCCACCCTGTTACATCACTGGGCTGCTGTTATTGTACGCACAATTTATCTGAAATATTTTTTTTTTAAAAACACGCTTACCCAAATAATTTGCTGCTAGAAAGAGTCATTGGTGCATATGTGGGTGAGTGTATCTGCTCTAATTCTGACTTGACAGCTGTCTATCATCTCTACACATGAGACCACTTCCTCAATAAGCTGCCTCTTGGCTGTTTGCTTCTTTCAGTTCTTCTGAAGGCTTAAAGAATCAAATATAAAACAGCTCATTCTCTCCTCCTCTCGTTGCATCTCTGTCTTTCACTCTGTCTCACCCGAGGATGACACATATGTTTCTGGGCTTTCGTGGTGGTAGATTTTGCATTGTGCAAATGAGCTCCCCTTACTGCTGAGCAGTGGGGAGGAATGGCAGAGGAAAGTGATTTAACTAAGCTCAGCATTGTCACCACCTTATGTGACTAAGAGGATCACAACAGGCTGCAGAGAGGCAGCAGAACCACTTTGGAAAACAATCACCTGCCTTTACAATAGACACTAAGGTGACGCTGCATGTGATGTTTTTGTTGTCTGCCTGTTAGTCAGGTTAGCACAGACAATATCTTTTCTTTTTTTTTTTACTGGACACAGCCTTTGTTCGCCTAACAGGCTTTATTTTCTGATTTCCTGATTTCTAGACTCGTTTCACTTGGTGCAGTTTGGTTTAATTGGAAGAGAGGCCTGATTCAGTTTAATTAGCTTTTGTCTGTTAACAAGCTTTTACTTTTTGTGGCAGTGGCCTGACCCTGTCTTCTTGATCCACATCAAACACACCCTGCCAGTTGTTTCACACACCCTAACAGCTTTGAATTCATGTCTAAAAATATAGTAGTTGTATGAGTCTCTGTTGATGACACGCTCCTCAGACCTTTTTTCCAGGAAGCAAGAATGCACCTTCAGCCTTCCTTAACCCTCAGTGAACACACTATGTAATGAAGCTGTAGTAAGTCCGAATAAGTGACTCCATCAATTCTGTGTATCTCAGGCATCGTTCAGTATCTTCACTTAGAGAGCGGAGCGTGCTCAGGCTTGTGGGTGATAAAGGGACTGCGCTTCTTTGGATTGTGCAAGAAATCACACACCCCTGGCAAGACTTTATAGATAAACCGAGATTCAGGACTGATGTTAAAAGCTGAAAAGCCTTACACGTCTCTGTCCTGTTGTAAATCTGGCCCAAAATGAGACATTTAAGTGAACGATGGTAGACACAGTTTTATATTAAAAAAGGTTTATTCACTAAATACTTTAATGGTCATCTGGTTGCAGGTTTAAATGTGTTGCGATATTGCTGAATGCGATGTAGACTTCATACAATGGGCAGAACAAGTCTTTCACCAATGGAATAAAACCAGCTTTACTGGAACTATTCTGTCGCTTTATGCGACACATTCGAGAATGTTTTGCAGACCAACATAAACTGCTTATGGCTGACAGGTACGGACATTCACCAAAGAATCTTATCTCATCGCTGAGGGAGCAACATAACTTGTCAGATCGTGTCTTGACGGCACCAAAAAAGGTATTGTGTTTAAGTGTGCTGCTTCTTTTCCCCGAGCCGTAACACACTCACAACTGGCAGAATGCGCTGAAACAACTGGTTAATGAGCAACATGTGAAGAGCAGGTTCACATGTAGCAATTAGCACAAATGGTTGATTGATCAGTTGGCCACTTGACCAAAAGTTACAACCATTTTGCTAATTGATCAAACATTTAGTGAGTTTTTATTTTGATTTATTTGAAAGCATATCCGTTATTTTGGGAGGTTGAATACAAGCAATATGAATAGCAACTGTTAGGCTACTCTGTCCAGGCTGCTATTTCACTGTCTTGTTTTTTCCCCCACATCTTATAGAGCAATCAAATACTCAAACAAAAAAAAAAAACCAAAACCAATCAGCAGATCAAAATCTTTAGTTGCAGAAATACAGCCAGGCTGCACTTAGTAAGCAGGATGTGACCACGGCGAGGCAGTGAAAAAACCTTAATTGAGCACCTCTTGTCAACACACACACACACACACACACACTACTGTTATCATTTGAGACAGGATGGAAGGGAAGAATATTTACTCGCTGAAAAAGATCAGTGTGGATACAGGAAGACATCATGCTGGCAGAAAAATAGTCTGTGATTATCTTGTGATCATTAGCTTGAGATACTGCCGGAGACTAATTAAAGCCTGTTGTGGTAGAGGTGGACCACTGTGACAACCCAGTTTCCACCTTTGCATGCAGCTGTGAGACCACCTCCTCTTCTCGCTGTGAGGAGAACAAGTCATATTTCCTGTCTTTTTCCTCACTACTCTTCGGTGCACTTATCAAATTTACTGATCCACATCAATACTATAGATGTTTGACAACAAAAACAGCCGTCCCTGCAGCTCACTGGAGCTGCCCTATGAGCCCTGTGAATCCCCTCGTGTGTCCCGGTCTCCCCTGTTTACCAACAGAAGGACCAATCAGGAAAATCAAAGTGCTCTTTGGTTTCACTTGTGCAGGAAGCAGGAGCGAAGCAGAATGCCAAGCAGCTGAGAGCAACACAGCTGCTTGGCCATGTGCAGAGTGAAAAGAGAAATCGCACTGCTTACAGGGGCTGGTACCTCGTTGTTGGTCTGGACATCTGCTCTAATAGTGTTTTTATTGTGCCTTTTTTTATTTGCAAGCGTGGATCAAATAAATCTCCGAGGTCACGTCGTGACAATGAAGGTACAGGAAATGGATGTGGGTTTCCTCAGCTTTGTTGATCAATAGTAATTTTGTTAGGGATGATTTTCAGGACACGTCAGTGGAAAGTTAAAGCAGGGCTCTAACAGGGGTCTGTTTAAACGCAGTCTCACTTCATATGCGTGACCTCCACCATAATATCGACCTGTTGCACTATGAACCAGCTTTAGTGGCTAAACAACACACCAGGCTACACCTCAACTCCTTTTCCATCAAACTAGAACACAAACGGTTCGAGCTCCGAATAGTTGCGTTCATGCAGTTTGGAAATGACGTCTGTTGCCAACCTGTATTTTCCAAACACCGTCACCTAATTGGCAAATGTCCTTGTACACTGTCAAATCCAGTACATAGTATCATAATTGATGGCGTTTTTCTAGACAAGGTGTGATTACAAAAAATTATGAATCATTAAGTGTTATCATAAAAAGGTGTTATTATATCCTGAGTAATGTTAGGGAGGAGTTCCATTCATTCAGCTCCTGTATGCTTTACAGGCAGCGCAGAACAAAGCTGAAGGGGTGGCGCAGATATTTCTCCACGTCCTTGCCTCTCCTACTCAAGTCAAATACGTGATTGTCCAGATGATAGCAGCACAAAACAATAGGCCTTTCACAGTTTCCTGTTTTCACGGAGCACATGCGGAGAATTTCTATACACAGTATCACCAAGTGATTAATGTCATTTTGCTTCTCTATCAAACAACGACAATTACTTTTTTTTGTCTACATGGAAACACAGTGTCACTCACATGATGACATAACTGCTTTAATTTATGATCTATTAGTCTGTTTGCTTTCGTATGCAACTTGTAAACACTGCACCCGGTGCTTTATTTTTATGGCGCTGCAGTCATATCTGCTTTAGAACCAAAAGAGGAAGGGGAGGAAGAGTATGAAGGAAATAAGCTTCGGTTAAAGTGACATGTCATTTCCTGGTTGCTCGCTTGACACTGGGAGACGTAGAGACGCAGGGACTCTGTCGGTGGAGCTGGTGGCAGGAGTGATGTGCAGCTGCCGAGCTGCAGTCTGAGGGCAACTCTGAAGGCTCCTCATCTCTGAGACTGGGTTCGCAAGAACCTGGCACCTCGCTCTGCTGCGTACAATGAGAGATGGACTGGCTCATAAGTCACTGCCAGTTGGTAATGTACATTTAAAATGAACGCTGCGTTAGAAGAGGAATAGTTTTCAGAGTTTACGTTAGTACGTTCCATTGCAAGTCAGTCGTACGTTTAGTTGAGGAAGTGACGCTTAGAGATGCAGTGAGCACTAACCAGTACAAAAATGGGACTGTACAGCACTTTTTTTTAACCGTATAAGTAACCTGCAGTCATCTGCAGGAAATCTGCATTGGTTATTCGTTGACATATTTGGATGCAGGTTTAGGGAAGTATCAGTTCGTTACACCATGTGCTTCTTATGGTTATTTGTGTTCAGTGCGTCAGTCAGACTGAAACAACGCTGTCCTCCCCTCATGGTGCCTGCTGTGGGAGAGCTGCTCAAAATGAAAAGTCTGCCGCAGTGCTTCGGTTCAAATTGTTCGATTGCATAGTACATCAGGGCACATTTCTAGATGTCCTGTGTTTTGTCATTAGGTTTTGTAACACCGCGTCCCCGGGTTGCACGCCTTGTCTGAATCATAATGTGATGAGCAAAGAGTAGCACGATGTGTTTCGCTGCAGAGGCTGATAAACGCTGTGATCCTCATACGATTGTAGCCTTCAAAAAAAAACAAAAAACACAACAACAACAACATATGGACATGGTATTGCAAGGATGCCTTGTTTAGGGAGAAGTTATTAATATATGCTAGTTTCTGAGTGAATTGACTGTATGTGTGGAATGCGTGGCATATGTTTTGAAAAAGGAAAGAATTGGCTCATGCGTTCCTCTCTGAGGTACAACATCCTGTTACAAAAACAGGTCATACGATTTAGTCAGTGTCAACAGTTTTTAGAAAGTAGAGAAGCCACTTTCTGAGCAAAACTGAAATTCAACTGAAAATAAATGTATAACTGTTTATACATAGATGTTTCACACCTGCTGTGCTGTGATCGGGCACTGCAGACGTGCATGGCGGTGTGATGGTGACCTTATTGCCTTCTAACATGCTCTTTGCTCCCTCCTGCAGAAAGATGTGGGCTATCTGCAGCAGTGGCTGGAAGCGTTTGTGGCGTCCTTTGAGAGGCTCATTGATGTGCAGTCACTGGGGCCTCGGAGGTGAGCGGTAGTTGTTTATTGTACACACGCTACTTATCAGAACTTGCGTTCCCCGAAGCAGCACGAACTGTGATCTTCTTTTAAAGATACCGTTTCGAGATGTTTATGTTTTGTGGAAACGCAGCCCCCATGGCCTGACTGCTTATCTTCCCCTCTCTTCCCACGTCTCTTCACACATCTTCCTCTCCATATCTCCCAGGCTGGAGGAGTGCAGCTCCGAGGTGCCCTTGCTCCCCAGGGAGGTCCTGGTGTTCCTCAGCACCCAGCTATGGCACAGTGCTCTGCACCTCTCTGGCACCACTGAGCAAAACAGCAGCACGCCACACCCACTCCTCCTCATCAAGTTCTTCATCATTGTCTGCAGGTGAGGGGCCAGTCCTCTGTGAACATCTCTCCTGACCAAACATGCCGATGTTGGCACGTTCGCACTGAATCAACACTTTAACATTTCTTCTCAGGTTTCAGAAGAACCCAAAACTGAGAATGTAGGATTGCTGATTTTATGAAATAATATTCAGCCTGTTCTTGTTTTATTGTAAAACAAAACAGACAGAGAAAAACAGGTTGTTCAGCTCCTTTAGATATTTTAATGGAGGTTCTGTAAAGTAGCTGCAACTCAGTATCAGGAAGCTCGTCTCTTCCCTTTGCAGATGCACTGTATTGTATTGTAAGCATCAGACTGACACGGTTACATTCATCTCGTTTTCTTCTTTTAGGAACTTGGAGAACATTGACCAAGAGAAGACCCCTGGTTTTGTTTTTGAAACGATCAGGCTTTTAAATTTCTGCTTAGACCAGGTAAAGCCATAATAAACCGTATTTCAAACGGGACACGGGGTTCAGTGATGAATGATGTGGCTTGGCTCTGTTGCATGCTCATTATATAATGGATGAAAAGATTAGTTTAGGATAGACTTACGCAGAAATGTGATAAAAACAGTAGAGAGACCTGCACTAAGTTTATCTTGATGCTAGTACATGACAGCCTAACGCAGGACCGACTTATATTTTTGGCATGTCAAAATGATTGTATATGAGGATGTGTCCAACCTTGTGTCCCGAGCAGCTAAAAACTGGACAAGGGGAGCAGTCGACTCTGCAGCTGGTTGTGCAGTACGGTCTCGTGCTGTGTGAGAGCCTGTTTGACCCTTATCAGACATGGAGGAGACGTCTGGCAGGGTGAGTTTGTGTTGCTTTACCTGGTCCGCCCTCATGAGCGTGTGGGAGGTGGAATTTAGTCACACAAAGACTAAACGATGTTGCCCAACCTATTGTGGTGTGTAACACTTCATCTTGTTGCTGTCGGGCCTCAGTATTAGTACTGCGCACATTGACTAGGCGTGAAGCGTGTGTGTGAGAGTGTGGTGACGTGTGTCGTTGTGTGTTGCAGGGAGGAGGTGAGCTTGCTGGAGAGGAATAAATATAAGTTCTCCCCACTGGCCTTGCCAGAGGAGCTGCCAGCGCTCTTCCATGGTGAGACACTCCCTTTTGTTTGCTCTACCACTCTGATCTCAGTCAGACCTCACATACCACAAGAATCATCCTGTTCCTGACGCCCAAACACAGCTCAGACAGTGTCATACACCGATTTCCCACTAATCTGCCCTGAATTTCCTTTTTTTTTCTTTCCTTATCATGAAAAACAGCTCGTCACTCCACTCTGTTTATAATAATAAAGTTTAGTTTGGACCAAAACTCATTTTTGAATTATTGTGAATTATTCAGTCACCATGGTCCCAAACGTGTCTAACGATAAGAGGCCCGTGTGATCAGTGATTTCAATATGTCCAAATTTATATAGGGATTAGTATACTGATACTATGCTTTCATTGTAAATGTTAAGGGCTGGTTGTGTATTGCACTGCAATTACAGTGTAATTAGTGCGGCTTAAGCCTTTCTCTGTGATGTAACCCTGAGTGGCGCAAGTGGCATTGCAAGCGAACGCGGTTGAGCCACTGAACCTTGTTTTTTTTTTTTTTTTTTTACACTTTACTTTTTTAATTTGAACCTTTTGTCAGTCATCTTCATTTTAACCCATATTAATGCGTATTGATGCTTTTTTGTATGATGGTCACCTGACTGCTGGTCCTGCATAACACTGTGTCTTGGTTTGACCACATGTTCACAGAGAGCCTACAGGAGAGTGAGCAGATCCCAGAGATCCTCACGCTCAGACTGGTTCATCTCCAGGGGGCTGTCATCAGCGGAGGAAAGGTCAGCCACGCTGCTTATACCCTGCTTATCCTCTTCATCAGCAATTCATCTGCGGTGTGAGTGATTACAGAGGAGTTACCTTGCCTGCTGTTTTCCAGAAAAATGGCCTCCTCTCCATCAGCCCTCGCTCCGTTGAGGACCTGTTTTCTGTCTTGCGCGCGTGGTGCTGCCGGTCCTCCCCTGGAACCAAGGACACGGCCCTCCCGCGGCTGACCTTGCAGTGCCTGACGGCGATGATCCACCTGCTGCACTCCAGCAGTCCTGCAGAGCGGCAGCTGGAGATCAGGACGATACTGGAGAGCTACTTCCAGCTCCTGAACTGGAACCGCCCGCTCAGCAGCGAGCAGCAGGACAGACAGAGTTGGGAGGACAGTCTGATCTCGCTCCAGAGCCAAATGCTAAGTAAGACCCCTCGCGGAGTGAATGAAAGCATCCCCTGTTTATTGTGTCTCGGTCTGTGTTGAGGCCATATAATACATGTCCCCCCAGCGTCTGATAAACAAGATGAGTCACCGTCCTCCCTGTTGTCCATTTCAGCTGCTGTCCCTGAGATCCTGCAGTGCTCTGACAGACCCGCCCTGCAGGCCGTCTTCCTCAACAACAACTGCTTTGAACACATCCTCAGGCTCATTCAGAACAGCAAGGTCAGCCCCCCCCCCCCCCCCCCCCCCCCCCCCCCCCCCCCCCCCCCCCCCCGCCGCCCCCCCCCCCCCCCCCCCCCAACTCCGCTCCATCCCACAATGTGTCCGTCTGCTCTGTCAGCTCCTCATATCTGTCTTACTCTCACCTGTCAGTCTGTCACCCTTTCTGTTTTGTTTCTGTCACTTCGGTTTCCGTTCGCCTGAACGTCACACCTGCCCTCTTCTGATTGGTTCATGTGAATAATGACTTGCTCATATGCCTGGTGCAGCTGCACAGACGGAGTGGATCAAACCTGTCTGTATGAGCACACACACAGGACTGTTTTGTCTAATTGTGTTTTTGTGTTGTGTGTGTGCTTGCGGGTGCTTGGGTGCGCGCCTGTGTGTGTGTGTGTGTGTGGTTGTGTGTGTCCGTCCTGTAGCTCCTTCAGAGCAACAGGCGTAGGCCGGAGCGTGAGGTTGAACGTGACCTCACCACACGTTTGCTCACCGAGGTCGAAGTGGACCAGGTACTCCCCCTCCCACACGCCACCCCCCCCACCCCCACCCCCCCCTCCACTTGGTGTCGTAATTGGTCCGTTGGCAGGAAACTCAGCCTTCTCTCCAGTCGTTAACTGCTCTGAGCTGTTTAAACAGGAAGCTTTAGGCAGGAAGTCTGGCTTACACTCATTTGTAAATAAAGCAGGTAGCACAGCAGTACGTGATAACAGTTGTCCAGAGTTCCCTTTTAACGCGTTGTATCTGTGAATCTGGAATGCAGGTCCACTACCAACACATGTCACATGTCACATGTCACCGACTGTTGTTTAGTTCCGCTTGAATTCAGCGTGCTGCAGCGAGCAGTGTGCGCACAGAAAAGGAAATCATTTTCATTATCAGGGTTAATCGTCGCGTGTGCGAGCGTCTATTTATATCCCATTTATGATTCGAGGCTGAATTCCCTGTTGACGACACTGGGCAAGAAGTGCATGCTCTGTCTTGGTGCATGAAACGGTCGTTTTGCAGCGCATGCCTTTTCTTTTCCTCGTATTATTGCCGCTCTGTCATGTGACTGCTGGTGCCGATAATAGACCTCGCAACGTCTTGAAGTTTCACTTAACCTAATTTCTAGTTGTTTGGGATGGCCTCAGTCTTTTCTGGTGGTTGGCTTTGGTCTCTGCATGCTGGGACCTATTATTAATTAACAAAGAGGTGATTGGTGACGGATACTGCAGTGCACTCAGTCTGACACAGTTTGCTCTGTAAACAGTGGTGTTGAATGATGGGAATGCGCTGTACATCCTCATGCAACTTCCAGATCTTTTATGGTGAAAGAAGTGATTTGTTTTTCCTTTTGGTCGTGTGCCGTTTAAACGCTGAGCTCTTTCAGGCCGTTGGCGTCCACTCATGATAATACACATTATGACACAATCAACTGCACCTCCTTATCTCGATGCAGGTTTTGGAGAAAGAGTCAGACAGTATTACAGTTCATGCATTAGGAGTCCTCACGGCTATAATGAGTAACTCCCCCTCTGCAAAGGTAAGACCGTTCGTCATTTATGATCAAAACATATCTTACCCATACTTCTGTACGTACATTATGCAGTACAGTATTATTATACATACATGCAGACGAATAGGGCTTGGTGTGGAAAATCTCTTCAGATATATAGACTTGTTCCAATTAGTGATCCCCAGTGGAGCAGCCTTCTCCAGCCTATTTCTGTCTCCTCTCCCCTCAGGAGGTCTTTAAAGAGAGGATTGGCTACTCCCAGCTCTTCGATGTGCTCAAAAGTCAAGGTCAACCCAGCAAAAGGCTGCTGCAGGAGCTGATGAACATGGTGAAACACCCATTTCCTCATTGTCCCAACAGAGTGATCGTACCAGCGGGAGTCAATCTGCTCCTATTTATCACCTGTTTCTGTTTAAAACGTGATCACATAGAGACCATGTCCATATTTGATTTTCATTCTCTGTCCTCTGCGCTTTCACCCCTCGTTGTCTGCAGGCAGTGGAAGGCGAGCACGCCCACGCTCATCACCTCGGCATTAGTAATGACCAGCCCCTGCTGCTGCTGCTGCAGTGGCTGCCTGACCTGTGTGGTCAGAGGGAGCTACAGATGTTGGCTGCACAGTGGCTGGCCACCGTCTGTCGCGGCTCCTTGTCCTGTCGCACCGTGGCGGTGGAGGCAGGCATGGTGGGGGCTCTGCTGCAGGTGCTCTCCCAGCCACACACCCTGGACAGACAATGTGCTGACGCTCTCCTGGGTCTCCTGCAGCATCTGGGGTCCCTGTGCCTGAAACCGGAGGAGCTCAAAAGTTTGCTTCGCCTGCTCAGGGTGGATCAGGAAAATGGGGCGGTGCAGGCGAGGGTGCACCCCTACTGCACCCGCATTAACCGAGTGCTCTCCGCCATGGCGGCCAGAGAAGGCCAGGACAGTGCCTTGCAGTATTTTGATCTCACACCCCCCATGGCAGGTATTATGGTGCCCACAATCCAGCGCTGGCCAGGCAGTGGATTTGCCTTTCATGCTTGGTTGTGCCTCAACATGGAGTTCCCCTCCTACCAACCCAGCGATCGCCGACCTCGTGCCAACTCGAGCACTCAAGATATTGGAAAAGGGCCACGCAGGAAGCAGCTCTACAGGTAGGAAAACATGAGAAATGCATGAAACTGCAACAAGTTTTGAAATCAGAAATCAGTTTTTCTCTCTTTATAGTTTCTTCACAGCGAGTGGCACTGGGCTGGAAGCTTTCTTCACAATGGAGGGAGTGCTGGTTGTGGCTGTGTGCACTAAAAAGGACTACATGGCTGTGGCTCTGCCCGAGCACCCACTGTCTGACTCGCGCTGGGTGAGTGCAAACGAAGCATCGCTTTTCCAAATTGTGTTTTTGAAAAGACAACAACGGTAGAGAGAGAGAGGGGGGGGGCGAGCAAGAAGACCATCAGTATGGTTCAATTAGCTGTGAATGTTGTGACTCATCTTTTTAAACTTAAAGCTTGACACTGACCCACATTTGTGTGCTCTCTAATGTCCCATCGCTCATCGCAGCATTCAGTGGCAATCGTCCACATCCCAGGCCGGCGTCCATTTGGTCAGAACCTGGTGAACATCTACATCGATGGAGAGCAGCGTCAAACTGCCCAGCTCCGCTTTCCATCTCTGAGCGAGGTAACTGAAACTGGTGTCTGTTTACCCTCTGTCTGCCAACGTGTATTATTATTGCACAGTTCACTCCAATTTCCTTTGTCTCTCCCTCACATGCGCTCACATGTGACCCTGAAGCCTTTCACCTCCTGCTGCATCGGCTCCGCGGGACACCGCACCACTACCACCACGACCTCCCCCAACCTGCACAACAACTCCTCCTCCACCCCGTCCCCGGAGTTTGCCTTCCCCCAAACCCCCTCCCTTATCCGCTCCCAGTCTTTCCCTGCCGCTTTTGCAGGAGGCCACTGGGGTTCAGCAGGAGACTCCGCTGTGCACACCATCCAAGCAGGACTGCAGGACACAGAATGGGGGACACCCACGTCTCTGGATGGACTCCTGGGCACTGCCTTCATCTGCCATGAGGCTCTGCAGCAAACTCAGACAAGGGCTCTGTTTGCCGCAGGTGAATCACGAGTTGCTGTGATGCAAATACACTGTACACTTGAACTATTTAAGCATGTAAATAAATTCAACGTGAAACCAAATGTACAAGAATCCAGTAGTTGAGAAAATCACAGTGCCCAAACAGGTCATAAAATACTCAGAGTATATGTATTATTTTTATATAAGTACTGTCAAGTAATGTTTGCATATTTTATAACCTCCATTAACGCCGCTGTTTATCACAGGCCCCAACCACGTGTCCCTATTCAAAGCAGATGGAGAGTTATCTGATCTGAACAGCAAGCTCCTTCTCTATTACACTCCACAGGTAACCCACAACATATACTACTACACCGCCGCTAATGTGTACATTATAGACAAATGCTATCAACAATATACTTTTTGGTTTGTCTGTTTTTCAGGCCTTTAAGAACCAGATATGTCTGGACCTGTCTCCTAATCACCTCTATGATGGCAGGCTGACAGGACATAGAGTTGTGAATTGGGATATCAAGGTTAGATATGAAAAACTCGACTTCCAGCTTTATTTTCTCTTTTTGCCAAATGTGAAGCGGAATATTCCAAAACCATTGCATCTGTGCATGTTTGTCCCTCCCTGCAGGACGCTGTCAACGTGGTGGGAGGTATGGGGGTTTTGCTGCCCCTGCTTGAGCAGGTGTGTGAGGCCGAGCAGGTTTACAGTGGCGGTCAGGAGCTCTCAGACTTGTTTGGGCCGGAGCTCACCTCCTCCAGAGGCCCTGCTGCCATGCTGCTACCACTCAACAAGTCCACAGGTCACTTTTTGCTCCGTTCATGGATCTTAGTTTTAACGCACATAAAAACATTTTCAGACAGAGCTATCTGATTGTAGGTCACTGTGTGGTTTATTTTGATAAATGATACATGCATGATGCACGTGACGAATGTCTTAGTCTGCTTAAAGAGAGATAATAAAAATAGAGATGAATGTAGCAAAGTAAGGCTAAACACACTAAACACGACTCCCGAGATATGATCGTGTCACCATATGGCTTTGCGATGCACAAATGCATCTGTGGGCAACACAGGAAATCTTAAAAGTTGTTTTGCTTTGTCTCAGAGGGCAGACTGGAGAGGAACAGCATAGCTGCGTTTCTGCTGATGGTGAAAAACATGATTCATCATCACCCTGTCAATCAGGAGAGCCTGCTGCACTGCCATGGTCCCAGCGTCATGGGAGCCATGCTCAGCAAAGTAAGTGATGCAGCAAGTGGACACTAATAGTGAGAAACATAATAGTTGACCTTTTCTGAAGTATCGCTGCGGTATAATTGCAGTGTAATGAATGGGCATTGTGTTATCGAAACAGCAGTGGTTCTGTCATACTCTCAGTATTGCATTGATGTGTGTGTGTGTGCGTGTGTGGGTGTGTGGGGGGGGGTATGATTGTGTCGTCTCCCAGAGTGAAAACAAAGAATTAAATCAACCAAATCTGTTGCTTTAAAATGTGTTGAAATCCAGGAAACCTCTATAGAGATAGAAAACGACACGTCATGTAACCGAAATGTCATTTTTTGTTGTGGTGATAGAGTTGACCTTGATTTTATTGATGCTCAGCCACATTAAACACAAAGTTACTCTGCTCTACGATGGATCAGTGTTTCACATTTACTCAGCATGTCCGTTTCGTAAGATGTGAAGCGGCAATAATCGGTGCAGCCAATCAGGGTTTGCGCTGGCGTGACACCGACATGCTCGTTTTCTGACAGGATGTGAAGTAATATATGTCGTTGAGGTGGAGAATCCTGTAATGAATCAGAGTCACAACATCGAGTTGCTATCTTGGGCAAAGACAGAAACATGCATACAGTAAATGAAGCATGCACAGGCAGGTTCTTGGTTCGAATCCCCACCTGTCCGGGCCGTAACCTGCCTCTCACCCTAAACCAGCTGGGATTGGTACAAGCAGTGGATAATGGGCGTGTTTCCTCTCCTGCAGGTCCCGGGCAGTATGATGGACATGAATGTGTTAATGGCATGTGAGCTGCTGCTGGAGCAGGTCTTCAATGAGGGCAACAGTCCACTTCTGCAGCAGCTCTACCACCACCTGCTCTTTGATTTCCGCATCTGGACTAAAAGCCATTTCGCCGTGTCTCTGGGTAAGGCCCGGGAACCTTTTCATGTCACGGCCACCAAAGCTGTTCGTGTCCCTTTTATATGTATATGCACACCAAGAGTAAATGGAGTGTGAGGAGGCGTAAAAGCACCGTAAGCAGACAGGAAATCCATTAATGTTTCTATTAGTGAAATAGTACCCTGTTTTGTGAATTGACGCACTTCTCCTCAGATCTTTGTAGCGCACATATTGGTTTGGCATTTCTAAATGTCAACCTGTAGGGAGCTGACAAAAGTACTCCTTTCTTTCCTAAGCACATGTGCAGTACCTGTCGACTGTGATAAGTAAAAGCAAGCAGCGCATGAAGAGGAAGTACGGGGTCCAGTACATCCTGGATACCATTCGGACGTTCTACAGGTGAAACTCTTGCTTCCCGTCGTGGCACGTTCACATTATAATGCAGCTTTCCAGCACGACCAATATCGAAATCTTTTCTTCTTCGTTGGTGACAGTGTGGAGAAAGACAGCAGCTCGCTGTCGGATGAGAAGCAAACGGTTCAGACGGCTCTCTTCGCCCTGCTGAAGGACTTTCTCAAGTCTCCGACGCCAGAGGAGCTTCACAGTGTCCTCGCCTACATCCTGACGGCCGGAGAGGAGCAGCAGGTGCGACTAACGTTTTCTTTCTTTCTCTCGTTCTTCAGGGATTTTATTTTAATTCCATGTTTTTCGGCATGATGTTTTACTTTGAGTCCAGCCTCTTCCTCCACCTCCACCTCCTCCCTCTGATGCCATGATTCGTCTCTATCTCCACCAGGTGGTGAGGGCTTTGGATGTGCTCTATGAGCTGTTGAGGAGCAGCCCTCCTCGCGAGCAGGTGCAGGCCTTCCTGTTGGAGTGGGGCGTGGAGCAGCTGTACTGTTTGCTGCTCACGCCGAGCTTCGGAGACGAGGCCAGAGAGAGGGTCTTCAGGGTAAAGATGTTTGCCCACCACCTCCACTGCAAAGTCCTGTATGATTTAAAAAAAAAAAAAAGTTCCTCATAATTTCCTTGTGACTCTGCAGGTTTTATACAAGATTCTCAAGAGCGAGCGAGTGTCTGAGCGAAACAAGCAGCGGGTAAAGCTGAAGGATTTCGGCTACCTCGGCCTGGTTTGCTTCCTGGAAGACATTCCTGTCACCATGATCACCGTGCGCTGTCTGTATGAGCAGGTCCTTGCTACAGGTAACAAACAGTGTGTGATAAAAAAAATGGACATTAAAGTATTTAATGGCTAATAATTATCCAAGTATTTCTCCCTAACCCGGATAGAATAAAACCATCACCCACATAATACCCTTGTTATAATTATTGTTATACATTTATTCATTTCAATTATCTATTTGAACAAATGTTGTTGAAAAGGGGAATAACATAAGGTCAGTAAATTGTTGTTTTCTGTACACGACTCAAAATTCAAATGTGCTATTAATCAGTCTCAAATGATGCTACAGTAACATAACATGTACATATATAATGTTTCTTTCCAAAAATAAATAACAAATTAATTTCTATTCCGCCTGATTCGAGTGTTTACACCAGATTGATCTGATTGATTTGTTGGTTTTCGTTCACTTTAAAATGAAATGAAATTCGCTGCTGCCCAACAGACGCCAACCCAAACTTCAGAGACCTCCTGGCTGTGGTGTGTCTGTCCCATCGAGCTGAGCTCACTGTCCGCTTGGACGTCTGTCGTAAGGTCAGTATGATAAGATCATTCCTCATCTGCTTCAAATGTCACAGGAAGTATTTATTATTCACATCCCTCTGCCTGTACCCCAGCTCTTTCATCTGATCTACTCCAACGAGGACTATGTGAAGCAGCTCGCCAAGCAGCCTGGCTGGCAGGACGTTCTCACCAAACTCTATGTGAAAGAGTCCTACGGCTCCCACATGGCCAGTATTGCAGACTCGGGAACGAGAAGCTCCTTTGAGCCAAATTACCGGCCGCCCCTGCAGAGGGATCAGTCGGTCACAGAGGACACGGATATCTTCCTCAGCTACCGCACCTCGCGGGACATGGAGGACGAGGAGGATGAGGAAGATGAGGTGGGCCAGCGGGACATCTCGGAGGGATTCTCGGATTTATCCCAGTCGCCCTCGAGTGGGGGCAGAGGCACGCTGAAAAACTATACCGGCTCCCCCAATTTTAAGTCGTTCGATTCAGTGGACCGAGTCAGCCACTCGTCCTCCATCTCCAATGCTGTCGACATCACCCCATCTTGCACCAATGAAGAGGGGAGGGAGTACAGGCCCCTCTCTCCGTTTGGGACGTCACCCTTAGACCTGGAGCTGGTAGGGATGACGGAGACAGGCCAACACACTCCTGCGGGCAGTGTGACAAACACACCATCCCCTCTAGAGCACTGCAAACCATTTCCACCGCTCAGACCCAGGAAGAGCTCAAGTCTGTCGAATGTGCTGGATGATACGAGCTATGGGACAGATCCCCCGACTGGAGACACCATCTCGGATACCTCCAACCCACAGGTAGTCTATGTTTGTCTAGGATTCTTGATGTGTGTATTTTTTTTAGCTCTGGCCCTTTGTCAGTGTGGGACTGAGTCTCTGCGTTTCTTTAACAGCAGACCCCTGAAGAGGAGCTGTGCAACCTCCTCACCAACATCGTCTTCTCGGTGATGTGGAGCGGCAGCGGAGCGGAGGGACCGGATGATGTGGTGTGGAGGGAGAGAGGACAGGTCTTCTCTGTTCTCACCAAACTGGGCTCATCCTGCCAACTGGTGCGCCCGCCCGATGACATCAAACGCTGGTTAGTGACGGCGATTTCAAAAATAATCCGCCCGCACGGAAAAGAATGAGCCCGTGTCGCAATGGAAAAACTTAACTGAACCACACCCACACACGCGTCACCCATTTTGTTCAACCATTCATGACCGATCGCATGTTGTGCAATCAAAGTTTGTTTGTGTGTCAGTTTGTTGGAGATGATGCTGGAGTCGTCGCTGTCAGACCTGAGGGATGCCCAGGGAGTGTCTCTGCCTTTCTGTCCCAGTCTGGTTCGGCTGCTGAGGCTGCTGCAGGACTTCCTGTTTGCTGAGGGTACAGACAACCACACGCTGTGGAGTGAGAAGGTATGACACATCCTGAATATACCGCTGATGCTGCACGTTGTGTATGACTAACACACAAACACAACTGGTTGTCTTTATACCTTCCAGTCTTTACAGGGACTGAACAATAAATACTATAAATACCAGTGTAAGTGTGTGAATGGAAGCTACTGATGAATTTCATATGCTTGGTCAACAGTCCACTTAGGTTTTTCTCTGCAGCAGCTTAGTCCAAGAAATTGTTTCATTTGACTGTTGCATTGTGTCGAGTGTGGACGTATTGATGTTAAGTGGTTACGCAATACCGTTATGAACAACACGTCCTCAGTCAAAACATTTGACTCTGAAGTCAGATTACTTCATATTGATGTTGAAGGAATTTATAGGCCTATAATACAAAGCAGGGGCAGCTGGGTGCGGCTGACTTCTAGTTAATGTAGGGTGGAGAGTTATGTTTGGGTGTAGGTACCATCTGAATCAGCCTTTAAATGCAGGTTAAGCCGTTTTCCGTGTACTGACACCAGATTGTCGTAGATGCTGCGAGGTGTGGAAACAGGTCCTGCCTTTTTTGTCGCGTCCTTTTGTTGACTGTTGTTGTTGTATTTCAGATATTTGAGGGGGTGGTGAACCTGCTGGACAGGTTGCAGGCCTGGCACAGCACCCCTGGCAGCCCCGGGAACACAGAACTGAAGGAAATGGCCCAAATTGGCCTACGTATCATCACTGCATACATGCAGCAGCAACACTCACAGGTCATTTACTCCCACACCGTCTCCTGTCCACTGCTCTAACCATAAACGTCAAAGATATTTCACCATACGGCTTTCACAACCAAAAATGAACTTGGCGGCACATAAATTTAAAGACTGTGCAGGTTTCTTTTAACATGGTAAATTCCCTCAGATAAAAACATACCGAGCCTTCTATGGGTTTCCTTTCAAAGACATAGCAGTCATTCCTCATGGGGAGTGTTCTGTATGAGAGGGCAGCTCCTCTCAGACTCACGAGCGCTGCTGCAGCCACGGCAGGCTGCTGCTGTTCATCTCCATACTTGTACAACTCTGACCAAAGCTGTTTTTTTTTTTGGTTTTGTTTTGGGGGTTTTTTTCTCTCTCTCTGAATGTCAGGTCGAAAATAAATTAATTGGACCCTGACATGGCGGTTGAGCCTTGGGAATAAAACAAGCCCACAGTCAGTCAGCTGGGCGAATATATAATAAACACTGAGAGAAAAAAAAAAACCAACAGGGCTGTCTTAATTCTACTGGGGAAAACAATCTAAGCACACAAAAAAACATGCTCTGTTACATATTATTATTATAATGATTGCTGTTATTAATTAGTATTAGTAGTATATGAGGCTAATTTTAATATCATTTAAAATATTAAATTGGTTACACTGTGGTTGTGGATTGTATTGTTCATGAAAAGCTTAGCTTGTGCCCTGTGTTTAAAGTTATGATGTCATTTACCTTTTGCCCTTCCTCAGGTATGTGTGATGGCCTATTTGAAGCTCCACAGCCTCCTCCAGACAGTGCTGTGTCTGAGCTGGGAGGAGGTGTGCTTCCTGCTGGGGCAGCTGGGCGCCCCGCTGTGGCCAGGAGGTGTAATGGACGGCACCAACTGTGGACACCCGGAGACCTTCTCCCAGCTGGTGCCCATTGTACGAACTCTGCTTGATCAGCATGCCGACCCCGTCATCCTCCAGAATCTGCTGCCCAACCTCCCCATCACCAATGGGAGCCCCACGTTCGCCCAGGACCTGAAGACCTACTGCCACACGGTGGAGTGGCAGGGGTTTTATCAGCAGCAGGTCAGAGCGCTGGCTGAAAATGCATTTACAGTTACATGTCATTTATCTTTTTTTTTTTTTCCGGGAGTCTACGGAACCTGTTTTTGTTATGACTCAGATACTGTTAGCTCTGCTCTTCATCACGTAAGTGTACACGCGGGGTATTTTGCAATCTTGCTTTACGATCCGACCACTCGCCTCCCAGTGGGTGGCTGAGAAATCCAATGCAAAGTTTAAAAACACTATCGTAAGTTTGGAAAGAGAGAAAAACAGCCAGAGGCTCCCCCATGTCTTCTAGCTGACCTCTAGCTGACCTTGAACTTATTTTAGGCAGAGATCAGTTGAGGCTCATACTAGAAGCTGAGGCGGTTTATTAGCCGATGCCAAACAGACGCGCTCACCATAAGCCGAGCACAGATTTATCTTTGCTCTGTGTGACAGTGCATGTACATAAATCTGTTTTGTTTAGATTACTTTTGTACACGGACCCCGCTATACATTAGCCAGTATGGCATAAATTTGGCTGCAACATTGGTCCGGGCTGATTTCTCACATTCATGTTGGGGTGGTGAACATGTTCCCAGCTCCTTATGGTTTCAAGACTGTTAGAGGAAAGAAAACAAACAACAGTGCAGCATCTTTTAATATCTTTTTCATAAATAAATACATAGGCTCATATTGAGATGGGGGGGTTGTGATGCTCTTTCTGTCTTTAGGCTTTGTGGGGACAGGAGTGATAAGAAGTTGTCTTAAATGGACATTTGTGGGACTGAATGTCCTCTCTGATGACCTTGCTCTAGGTTCAGCCCACCATGGAACAATATGCACTGGACACATTTGGGAGAAGCCACGACATCATGTCCAATTTCTGGAACTCCTGCTTCGACGACCTGATGAGCACAGCCTTTAGACGGGATAAAGACCGATCTGACAGCAAATCGAAGTTTCAGGTTACGAGACCTTTCAGGCTGGATGCATGCTAAAATGACATTGACATTTTAAATCATTGATTTGACCTTTCTATGTAAAAAAAAAAACAGGAAGTGATCGTGGACCCTTTTCTGAAGCGAGTCCGAAGTGAAAACAACAGGTACCTCAGCTGGCAGAAGCAGAGCTCCAGCCAGCAGGTGGTGGTGTTGCAGCACTGGAGAGCTCTCCGCAGGCTTCTGACCAGTGAGAGAGGAGCGTGGGCCAACAGGTATCATGAGATCTATCACTCAGCTAGTGATGTCATAGTTGTATCAAAACAATATCACATGTTTGACATTTGTCCATGCTGTGTCATATTTGGGACAGGGTACAACCGGAGGTGAAATGGAAATTGTCCGGCGCAGAGACGTATTCAAAGATGCGTCTGAAACTCGTGCCTAACTACAACTATGATCCTCACAGTGAGGCCAGTGCCCTGAGGGACAACATGGGTAACTCACAGAGAAAAGACTTACTAGAACTTCACTTTTTTTTTTTTTTGTCGTGTGAGAGAAACAGTGAAATTGTGTTGTGTTGTATTTTGTGACTTTGCAGGAGCCGAGAGCCCTCGCAGCTCGGAACCTCTCCCACTGGCTGTGGCCAAGGAGGCAAAAGTGAGCGACATGGAGGACGATCGGCTGGAGGAAGAAGACCTTGTCTTTTTGGACCATAAGTGAGTCTTGTGTCTGTTGGACATTTTGTGCCAGCCTCTGCTGCAAGTTTCATTTTTCCAAACAGGATGAAAAAGGTAACTTTAACTTTCACGTTTGCAGCTGCATTGGAGAACATGTAAAGATTTTCTTCTGCTTTCAGGGGGGAGGGAGAAGACGAGAGCCAGAAGGAAAAACTGGTTCTGTCTGAGGACTGTGAGCTCATCACCATCGTGGCGGTTGTTCCCGGGCGCCTGGAAGTGACAACACACCATCTTTACTTCTATGACGGCAGCAGCGAGAAAGAAGAAACAGAGGAGGGTGAGAAATGAGGAAGTGATTCAGATCACATCGCACTGTTTTTTGCAAATGCTTCTATAAAAATGAGATGAGATATTTCTGCCGTCAGGAATTGGGTTCGACTTCAAGAGGCCGCTGTGTCAGCTCAGAGAAGTCCACCTGAGGCGCTACAACCTGCGGCGGTCGGCGCTGGAGCTGTTCTTCATAGATCAGTCGCACTACTTCATCAACTTCAAGAAGAAGGTGATGCTCAGTTCATGTTTTATACTGGAGGATTCAATTGAAAATAATTATTAGAGCGTTTGTTACATGATGTGGTGATTTTAAAAAAATGATGTGGTGATTTTAAAAAAATGATGTGGTGATTTAAAAAAAAAACAACAACAAAAAAACAACAACAAATACTTTGTTCCTTCCAGGTACGAAACAAAGTATATTCAAGGATCCTGGGGCTGCGTCCTCCCAACCTGTTTTACTTTGGCTCTCGTTCCCCCCAAGAGCTACTGAAGGCATCAGGGCTGACTCAGGTGTTTGTTTAATACAGACCTCTCTTTAAAAATAGGTTAGTAGAGGTGAAATGTGCTGAGTTGACCAATGTGATTTTTTTTTTTCATGTTAACAGAAGTGGGTATGCAGAGAAATCTCCAATTTTGAGTATCTGATGCAACTGAACACCATCGCTGGACGCACCTACAACGACCTGTCGCAGTATCCTGTGGTAAATCCGCCTGTGTTTGCACCTTCTGTTTCAAATCCCTTTATGGCACGAGACCCTGTATTGTGAGTGTGAGGTTGCGTCCTGTTGCAGTTGTGTTGTGTTGTCCACAGTTTCCCTGGGTCCTGTGTGACTACACCTCTCCTATTCTGGATCTGGAAGACCCGTCTGTGTTCAGAGACCTGTCTAAACCTATAGGTGTGGTCAACCCACGCCATGCACAAAACGTCAGAGAAAAGTAAGCGCTTGAATCAACGGTAAAACATTTGCAAAGCTGTAAACAAAAACTCGATATAATGTCTTCATGATTCTACGTCCGCCATTAGGTATGAGAGCTTTGAGGACCCATCAGGCACCATTGATAAATTCCACTATGGGACACACTACTCAAACGCAGCAGGAGTCATGCACTACATGATCCGCATGGAGCCATTCACCACCCTGCACATACAGCTGCAGAGCGGCAGGTGGGAACGCTGACCAGTGCCAGACAATTCCTGTCGCCCCCCCTGCTATTCTCTGGTCTCACACGTGTCTGTCTGGTTGTTGTTTAGGTTCGACTGTGCAGACAGACAGTTTCACTCAGTTGCAGCTGCCTGGCAGGCTCGCATGGAGAGTCCCGCTGACGTCAAAGAGCTCATCCCGGAGTTCTTCTACTTCCCAGAATTCCTGCAGAACATGAACGGTCAGGAGCGGGATAGCCGCGTTCAAATTGACTGATTTACATTGGATTTGTTAAGATGAACAAGTGTTGGCATGGAGACCCTGACGCATTGTTTGGTTCGTGCATGCTGTAGGATTCGACCTGGGAGAGTTGCAGATATCTCAGGAAGCAGTGACGGATGTGGAGCTGCCTCGCTGGGCCACATCCAGAGAGGACTTCATCAAGAAACACAGAAAAGCCCTGGTGAGTCTGCACAAACAGCCACGGCCTGTTCCGTCTCACACTGGAGGACATTCATGCAACTGTTTAGGATGACAACCCCATATATGTGTGACTGTAGGAAAGCGAACACGTGTCCTGTCACCTCCATGAGTGGATTGACTTGATCTTTGGTTGCAAGCAGCGAGGTGAAGAAGCTGTGAACGCACTCAATGTCTTCTATTACTGCACATATGAAGGTAAGGCAAGGGGGAAAACTTCAGCTTGAGAAAGAATGAAAAAAAAACCCTTCTTTCTCCTTCTTTCCTTGTGCTTAATGGAAACTCGTTCTTCCACACTGTCGGGTTCTCTGCAGGTGCAGTTGATCTTGATGCGATTGCCAATGAGACCGAGCGTAAGGCCCTGGAAGGCATCATCAGCAATTTTGGACAGACGCCCTGTCAGCTGCTTAAGGTGCCACACCAGGTCGAATTCACTTCAGCTTTTGTTTTAAAAAAAATCAGCACCAGTTTGATTTCATGTTCCTGTATCCACTCTGCATCAGGAGCCTCATCCTCCTCGTATGTCGGCGGAGAACGCAGCCAGGCGGCAGGCCCGTATGGACTCGCTGCCCCCAAACATCTTCGAGGAGCTCCAAAAGCTCCGGCCATTTGTTGAGGTGAGACCTCAGTTCTTCTGTGTTGTGATCCATTTCTTTTTGTGAAAAACCACTTACACTGTTGCGTATCTATGTATTTGCGCGTGCGTGCGTGTGTGTGTCTGCCTCAGGTGGTGAGCGAGGGCCTTCCTCTGGTCCAGGCGGTTGTACCAAAGAACCAGAATCGCTCCTTCATCATCCAGGGCTCAGACATACTGGTATGGATCCTTTCACACGAGCCGCAAACCAAACCCACTCATCAGAGGCAAAGTTCATGTTAAAAAGTCGAGGCTTTCCATTTTAAGATTGTGGCATGATTTCTTTTTCCACAGGTCACTGTTAGTTCAAATGGGTTGATAGGGACACACAGCTGGCTGCCGTATGACAAGAACATCGCCAACTACTTCACCTTCACCAAGGATCCCACAATGACTAATCCCAAGTGAGTGCATAGAATTTCACATTTAAATAGTATGTAACAAATCGCATGAAAACCACGACTGTAGACATTCTGAAATTACTCTCTGCAAACTATGTTTGCCACTGCCTTTTAAGATTTTAGTATGTTGCTCAGTGTTTTTAATGACTTGTTTTAGATGATTTATATTATTTTTACAAAGATCTTCCTGACAGTTGGGTGGAAACATAACATCCGCCTGAGCGAGCTTTTTTTTTTGTCTACCTTCAAAGCCAAAGTTTAATCCACTTTAATGGGTCCTATTTTTTAACTGATCCTGACGTGGATCTTGTAAACAGATAATAAACAAGGATGTGAAGCATGTGAACACTGAACCTTTCACAAAGGTTGTAATTTGCGGATGTCGTGACAGCTTAATGTGCTGATTATAAATCTCCTGCAATTTGAAGCCACAGATCGCTCTCAGTTCTTGTTTGCAAACTCTCGCTTTGATCTTTTCCAACTCTGGATGTTCAGAACGCAGCGTTTCCTGAGTGGACCCTTCTCTCCAGGGGTGGAGATCAGTGCTCAGGTGCTGGTGGTCTCCAACGATGGGCGTCTGCTCTTCAGTGGAGGACACTGGGACTGCAGTCTGCGCGTCACCCAACTGGGCAAGGGCAAGCTGGTGGGCAGGATCTGCCGGCACATTGGTGAGCAGATACTGTTCAATGTTCTTATCATTAAACATGCAAGCTTTGTCTAAATCTTGACTTTTTATATGTATTTTTGTGCGTTCGACAAAGATGTTGTCACTTGCTTGGCTCTGGATCTGTGTGGCATCTACCTCATCTCTGGTTCCAGAGACACCTCCTGTATAGTGTGGCACGTTCTTCAGCAGGTTAGCTGATCATCATTATCATCTAATCTGTGGAAAGTTGTACGTGACAATAAAGACATGGCTTCACATATGGGTTTTTGTTTTTTTGTCCCTCAGGGTGGCTTCTCTAGTGGCCTGTCTCCTCGGCCAGTGCAGGTTCTCTCTGGACATGACCAGGAGGTCACCTGTGTGGCCATCAGCACTGAACTGGACATCGCTGTCTCAGGGTCAAAGGTCAGAGGCGTTACATTCTACAGACACTTACTGAGTTTGACTTGGTCTAATAATTTGACTTAATAATAAAATAAATCAGTTAAGCATAAATTTGTATTTTTTAAAATTTTATACAGAGGAAACTGTTTCATATCTGTATATTTGTGCATGGAAAAATGCTGCTCAACTGAAATAACCATAAGTTGCTTGAATGTGCAGTGTGAATATTGTCTCAGCAAAATGGGATGTGGCTCATCCGCAGTAAGAATGAAATCAGTACCACGCCACGCAACACCCTCACCTTCTGTTTACTTCTGTTTACAGGACGGGACAGTCATAGTTCACACGGTGCGGCGAGGACAGTTCCTGCGAACACTGCGGCCTCCTGGTGCCAGCGGTGTCCCTGCCCAAATCTCTGCCCTTCAGGTTGGCATGGAAGGTCACGTGGTGGTACAAACCTCGCCAGAGGAACACTCCAACCAAAAGGTTCACCAACACACGCCATTGTACAAGTCATCTTCAGACTCGACCATATTACAACAAGCTTCTCGGCCTGTTTATGTCAATAACTTAATCCTGTTTATTTCTACAGGGCAAATACTCCATTCATGTCTACTCCGTTAATGGCTGTCTGCTGTCCTCCTTCGCCATGGAGGAGCAGGTGACTGCTCTCCACCTGGTGTCAGAGTATGTCATCCTGGGCACCATGCAGGGAGGCCTCCACATACGAGACTTGTGCAGGTGAGGAACTGGAGGGCATGTTTTCAAAAGTCAGATATTGTCCGTCAGAAGCCTCAACTTGTTTTCCTGTGACAGTCTGGACGCTCTGGTCGCGCCCCTGGCCCTGAAGGTTCCTGTGAGGAGTGTGTCTGTGACCAAGGAGTGCAGCCACATCCTGGTGGGACTGGAGAGCGGGAAGTTGATTGTCGTGGGGGCAGGGAAGCCAGAGGAGGTGAGAACCGGGACATGAAGGGACCAGGAGTTTGGGGGGGGGGGGGGGGGGGGGAGGTTTGTAGGGGGGGGTGGGGGGAGGAGTTTGGGGGGGGGGGGGTATGTTTGTATGTGCGAGTGTGTGAGGAGGGGAGGTAATCATATGCTAAGTGCTGGTTGAAAACCAGGGTTTTCAGATGATAATTGAGCGGCTTTGGCGCAGCGGTCTCTGTTTTAGCCCTGAAGTGAAGATTAACACCCCCCTCCCCTTTCGTCTCAGGTTCGCTCAGGACAATTCTCCCGTCGCCTGTGGGGCTCCACTCGCCGCATCTCTCAGGTGTCGTCAGGTGAAACTGAATACAATCCCACCGAGGATGATGGGAAATGAGACGAGCGATGGGTGGAGGAGCGGCGAGGACTCCCGAGGTTGCAGATACTGGCACCGCTGAGATGCTCACCAGACTCGACAAGGCCTTTCTTCTTTTAGACGCTGGGAAAACTCTTCTTCTTAGCCACTGATCTCTCTGAGAGAGCAACTATACACTGAGCACTTTTATATTCTTAAACGATTTCATATTTTATTGCGTTTCCCGTTTCTAGTTGTTTACTGTTTTTAAATCAGCATCATTCCAAAGAGTGGCCTTGTTTATGGGATCGCACGGAGCTTGGTGTTTGTGTTGGTGAACTATTGTCAGACTCACTCTGATGCACATTCGGTGTCACAGAGAAAAGCGAATGCTGTGAACTCTTGGCTCATGTACTACTAGAAGAACAGCTGTGATCTCCGTACTCTTGAATGCCCCAAAGTAAGTGTCTGGTAAAGGCGCCTTGTTAAAACTCCTCAAAACTTGAAAATCCACCGCAGACGTGACTTGAGATTTCCATGCTTATTGGAATTGCAATACTGGTAACTACCACAAGAGGGTTTGCTTTGTGAAGAGAGACACCGGGGGAACAAATGATCACTTAAGTGAACCTATGCCATGTTTTCATTTTCGAGGTTGATGTCAAGATTTGTCGAGCCTTACGCCAGAAGTGCACCACAGTTACACACATGTTGCATTACTTCGGCTCTTAGCTATGTAAAACTGTTACAGTTCAAGCAACGACTGCTGTTGATGGTCAAGTATGTGAATAATAGTCATTTTCTGTCGTCATGATTGTGGAGCTTGGATGCAGTGAAACTCAGTAGAGTTTATGATTGCGTCTGCAATGTTTTGTTTTTCTCTGCTCAAGATGAATATCGTTTCATTCCATCTGAAAAGTGCCTTCGTCTTAAACTATGTATAAACACTGAGCTCCGACCACCTATTTCATGTAGATCAAGATTGCTGTCGCAGTCCGTCCTGATTTGAACGCATTTGTTTTTTTGTTTTTTTTTTCTTCCCTACTATGAATCAGATGTGGATGAGATGTTGTTAATGAACTCAGTAAACTCTTGGCTGGACACACATACTTGTCTGTACTGGAAGTGCACGGAGAACGTCTGAAGACACCATGACTGCGAAACACGTGAGCCCGAGCGTCTGTGAGTGAGCTGCGGAGGAATTCACTTCCTGCCAGCTTCTTTTACTGTGGTTGGAACAAAGTAGTTGTTATGCAGTGTCATGACAGGAGAGAGACAAAGGGAACTATTTGAGAGAATACAATACTCCTAACATAGCGCATGCACACAAATAGTCTGTGTAAGTGATGCTCAGAAGAAGCCTGAAGTGTAAGCAAAGAGATGAAGAAACTATTTTTGAAACTTAAACCATAAACCAGCTCCTTCCCTCACATTAAGCCCAAAAATCCCTTTTAATCAGCTTCTACAACTATTAGTCTGTGAATGTAAAGGGTTGTTTACATATGCGGCTGTTCATTTACACTAAGAGCCTTCGACTCAGTCATTTGAGGTAAGATTTGTGTCTTTACAATCACAGTCTTTAATCAGTTTAAATTAAAATTCTGGCCCTAAATAATGTATTTGATTACATTTGTTGATAAAAGTAATCCAACATGGCACTGCCTTAAATTGGACTTGATCCATTTCTTTTTAACCACTACCATTTAGCATTTGTGTTCTTGGAAGAAGAAGAAAATACACTTTACATGTATAAAAATCAAATTGCCAACTTTTCTTGTAACGTCACCGTTCCTCCACGTCTGTTGTGTTACTCTTTTTTTTTTTAATTTGCCCTAATATGGCCAGCGACTGCGATTGCACACTTATTTTCAGGAATGCTCGTCTCGGCGAACCCTCGCCTCACATCTTGAGAACGACTGCCTGGAAAATGAGCTCTCATTCTTGTGTGTGAACCACAGCAGGAAGGAAACTGATCTGCTGCCACGGCCAGGATCATCCAGCTCCTCTGCTGTAATCCCATCCTTACATGTGCCTGTGATGTTAACTGTATCGGAGTTGAAAAGGTCACAGCGAGCAACGGCACATTTACTGGAGGAGACTTTGATCTCCTGGTGGGCCGAACATCCTGTCGGCCTGCCCATAAACACCTCCAGGGTTACAACTCGGAGGGGAGGGGAGGGCTGGGGCGGGTGATAAAACTGACCTGCAGACCCCCAGTCAAATAGAAACCACAGAATAGTGAATGAGTGTAGTTGGGTAGGAGGTGAAGAGGGATGCAGTCGCTCTGATGTGGCCCCACTGACAATGGTGGGAGGGTTTGACACCTCACTCTCGGTTATTGGCAGCATCCCCCTCTGACCTCTGCAGACCTGAGGGCAGGCTGAGGGGATGATGTCGTGAAATGCTGCAATTTTGGTGTTGTTGAAGTTGTTCCTGCCAAGAACCACAACAGCCCTCAAACAGGCCTCAGCCAACAACCTCCCCCCTCCTCCCCCTCTCTGCGCCATTTCTCCTCAGCCTCTGGACGACAAGATTGTGTTTTTGGTTCTTTTCTTTTTTTTTTCTTTTCCCTTATCGTTTCCACCCATGTATGACCAGAAAAGGAACTTGGCAGTCAGATAAATAGAAAGTCTGGGCCTCCACTGTATGATGGTGTAGACAAGGAGAGAATAAAGAAGAACTGTTTATGTGGTCGTATATCTGATAAACCAGCGTTTATTTATTTGATGTTTGCGCAAATGTAGTTTGGTCAGGTCTGGAGTCCTGGAAGCTTTTTAATCCTTATTAGAATCTGTTAACGAAACAAAAAAAGATGCAAAGTTTGACAAAGAGGAAAAATATCTCTGGATGTTAAAAAAGTTAGTTAACATAAAAAAATTTGGTGAAATATTGAAACAAAACTCCTTGAAGACTGAATTTAAATTTTGCAGTTTGCTGAAGCAAATATTAAATCAGTTGTACAAACAATAATCGAGAGTTAACAGACTCAGTAGTTGACATTTAATGTTTTTTGCCACGTTGATGATACAGAATTTTCATGAATAAAACCTGTGTGTGTGTGTGTGTATGTGTGTGTGTGTGAGAGAGAGAGAGAGAGACTGAAATCCACCTTTTCTTTCAGGTTTATCAGAGCAGGAATATCCTTTCTGTCTCAGTCCCTGGCTGGCTTTGAAGTGTAAGTAGTATTGTGTCTGAGAAATCTCTCCATTTGTTTTCCTCTGAAGTCTCCGGGCCCCCTGCGATGCATTCAGTAGAATTTACAAGGTGTGTAATTTACCCTGCGTTGGTTTTCTAATCTTTTGAATTGCTGAGATCAAACATGTTTCATCTTAAGAGCATCTTGTTTGAATCACATGCTCTCCTTTGTTTCTGATAACAACTGATTCACAGCTCTGTGTATAAGGGTTGTAAAATGGTGTCGTGTCTCAGACCAATTTTTCCCCTCCTTTTAGGCAAATAAATGTGTAACGAAACACATACTCTTAATACTGAAATAATTTGTAAATTTGGAATGGAAATATTCCAGTTCCTTGTTATATTTTTTTGCAAATATAAATGTATTAGCATCAAATTATACTGAAATTAGTGAGAGAAAGAAAAGTGCTCATTATGCACAATAGCCAATTTCATAATAAAACACATTATAACACTATGTTATAATTGTTGGGGTAAATCTGTCCTCACAATTTTAATGTCGGTAAAAGTTGAGACTTATTTAAACTTACTGGTATACTGCTGTGTAGTACACATACATACATACATATATGTGTGTGTGTGTGTATATATGTATGTGTATATATATATATATATGTATATATGTATATATGTATGTATGTATGTATGTATGTATGTATGTAAGTAAGTATGTACATATATACAGTATATGTATGTATGTATGTATGTATGTAAGTAAGTATGTACATATATACAGTATATGTATGTATGTATGTATGTATGTATGTATGTATGTATATATACACACTCAGAACTTTTTTAATTTAGACCTTATTCCTAATCAGTCCGTTTACTGCACTGGCGCAGGCGAATGTCAGACTCTTGTTTCCACTTCTTCCTTTCACACAGTCGTTTACGACTGCGCGTCGCAGGGATGCAGCCAATCAGCGGGCTCCTTTGAAAGCTGAGAAGATGGGAGGAGAAAAAGCCCAGGAGAGCAGGCAGGAGCTTTTCCTGCCTCATCTCATCTGATGTGGAGCTGCGCGAGCGGAGGCAGCGCGTGCGTCCTGCGCGCGGAAACCCTGTGAAACCCTGTGAACCTTGGTGCTAAGTGTCGCAGTGTCAGCAGGGGACGCCCTGAGAGACGCGGCTGTGTCCACTTTGCTGCCTGTCGAGGGACATACGGATTATCCAGCCGCCGCTGTCTCGTGCGCTTTTTTGGTTTGTTTTTTGGAGAAGTTGGTGCAGGTTGACTTTTTTGCACAACTTTTTTTTTTTTGGTGGGCTACAGACTGAGAGAGAGAAAGAAAAGGTTTCTTTGAAAGAGAGAGAGAGACCGCACCGCTGTGTCCGCTGGAAGTCACGGAGTCACTGTGGAGGCTGGAGCCATGGGGCTGTTTGTAGTCTGCGCGCTTCTGCTGGTTCAAGTAAGCAACAGTCAACGACCGCTTTAGCACAACAATGTGTACCGACGTATAACAATGAGACGTACTGTGAAATCTCTGTTCTAATCCATTCTCACCACGACACCACTGTAGGAAACTTTGTAAACATCTGCCACCAATGTTCCCAAAGGTCCTACACCTCAGAGCCATATCTCTGCTCTGAGTACACTGTCTCTATAGAAATATCTATAATCACAGTGAGAATGAATGAATTGTTGTGAATCTCCTAAGGACAGATCAGATTGTGGACATTGGCCTGTCCCACTGTACATCTGCACAGGCTGTTGGATCCCTGCGTGACCAACCTCCTGGAAATGTGTGGAGGTTCTTTTGTTTTGAGTATACAACTCAAACTGGGACGTCACCGCTCGTTCTTTCCACTAACACGACTTCTTCTCAGTCCTCAGAGAGCCAAACAACAGGAAACACCGCAATTAATGGAACACAATGAGGGGTCTTACCGGTCCCCAAGGAGATGATGTTTTTATGGCGAAATGATACATCAGTGCAGTTTGATAGCATGTCATTAAGTCAGGATCAGTGGATAAGAACACCCTCTCCCCACCCCCCCGCGTTCATAGTGTTAGACAATAATTTGACACTCATCTACCTCAAAAATCCCATTGGGGCTTGTCGTCCTGCCTGGACACGCTCATCCCACTCAAAGCACTTTTGTTAGATCAAAGAGGTCTACGGAGATAAGACTCAACTCTTTAAAAGATCTGTATCTCTTTCCTATTGTGAGGTTCTGAGATCGACAGCATTTCTTCGTCAAATCTAAAATGTTTATATTTAATCTTTTTGTGCAAACACAGTTGCTTGAGTGTTTCTACAGCCCTCTGAAAAGTTCTCGTTTGTGCCGTCAAGACAGTTCTGTCATGAGTCACTGGACGGTTCAGCACATAGTTTGACTGTGTCTTATGGTATGCGAGCCCATGCGTGATGGGTTTCTACAGTTTTGCCTCCAGTTTACTTTGCGCGTCGCCACAGTTGTTGGTTTCGGCAGTTCCTGGTGAAAAGGCGGCCTAACGCGCCATGTTGCCGAGGTCTGGATATCCGGAGCAAAGCAATTATCATCATTTTCTCCCAGTTTGTGGTGTGTGTGTGTGTGTGCGTTTGTGTGTGTGAGAGAGAGAGGTGGGGGCGAGGGAATGGTTTAGTTTGTGACCACAGTCATTTTAATTTCCATAGAGCAGTTAAGCAGTTTTCTTTTCTTTGGGGGGCAGATTTTAAGGGTCGCGTTGAAATTGGAACCACTTCTCAGCTCTTCAGCAGATCAACAGTTAACAACAGTCACTTGATTCAGAATTACACATTTGCGTGAGCTTGACTTAAAAAGACAAGCTCCTTTAATTTGTCTCTCTTGCTCCCTGTTTACTAATGACAGTGTTCAGTGCAGATGGGATGTGCAAGTCAGACAACTTTCCCCCAGCGAAGGCTGCTGCTGCTGCTGAATGGCTCCTGTCTGTTGCAGCCACAGTCGCATTGTGAAGGCACATGGGTCTGTGTCTTCACAGGGAGGAGACAGCTCTCTTTTGTGCGTTTATTTTCACGCAGATTAGATTAAGAGTGGAAACTCCGGCCTCGGCGTTTCCAATGTGGTCTCACTTCAGAGGGGCACAGGAAATGTGTCAGGCACAGTGAGGGCTGAAGTGTGTGTGTGTGTGTGTGTGTGTCTGTGTGTGTGTGTGTGTGTGTGAGACAGAGAGACATGATGACTGAGTGACTCCGGCAGCCGTGGAGTTCAGAGGCTCATTGAAAGCAGTGCTCCTCGGTGGTCTGTCTCTTCTCCCTGGGGAGCCTCTTCAGATTGCAGCTTCTTACCTAAATGGAAAAAGCAACTGCAGCCTCCTTCCCTTCAGCTTTTATACCTCCAAGGCGACAGAGCAGTCTGAGAGCTCGTCTGACTTTGCACAGCAAAGTAATCTGGGCCTGAAAAATAGACATAAGGCCAAAATATATTGTAGAAACCACCAAATATTTATAAAAGATAAAAGTCATACAGCATTAAATGCAGTCTTTTTTTTTTGAACGTGCAGAAACGAAGAAAAAAAAATATGATCGCGACGTCAGGGCTTTTATTTTTATGCGGAAATACATGTGGAAAACAAACACATTTTTAACTGCTTATAGTCAAGGGACACGTGTGTGGTTTTTGTATGAAATGTCAAAATGAAAATGGGTAATTTAGTGTGAATGCAATTTAGTTTGTTTACATTCATCAAATTCATACGAGCATCTTAGGCCATGACAGTGAATGTGGCAAACGTATACAGTAGTTGCTGTTTGACTGTATACAGTAGATAATATCGTGTTCATTCCTCTGCTGAGTAGATCAGTGTTCCCTCTCCTCCCCGGCGGGGCAGGGACTAAATATTTCATCGTGCACTGGGCAGTGGGGAAAGTGCCAAACCTTTGGCAGTTCCTGCTCTGGGCACAGTTTGCCCTCCAGGCAGGTTTACACACACACACTCGACACCAGCAACCATAAAACGACGCAAGTCCAAGCAAAGCAGAACCACTGTCGCCAAATGTTTATCAAAGAGAAGACTGAGGGGGTGAAGAGCAGAGGAGCTCTATCTGCGATCAGAACGTCTGTCTGCTCCGAGGGTCCAGGCCTGGTCACAGTCTGCCAGCTCCAAACATCCCGCTGCTTCCTGCCCGCAGGACGCTGGATCCAACCGGGCCGACGCACTAATACCTCTGATCTGGGTTCCGCGGCTGGTGTTCAGATATCATCTGGCTCCTCTCTAAGCGGCGCAGGAACACTGGGTGTTGTTTTTGGAGCGAGGCGAGCCCCGTTTCAAAGCCGTTTCTCCCGTCGTATCAGCATGGAACATTTCAGTGTTTCACGACAGGGAGCATGTATGTGTGTGTGTGTGTGTGTGTGTGTGTGGGTGTGAGTGTGTGTGGTGGGCTTTTCGTTTCAGACCTCTGCAGGTTCACACACGTTGCCTGTGTGTACCTTGGCAGACCGTAGAGAAATCGGTGGGTTGTTGAGCTGTAACTTTTCCTCTTTGTAGCAGGTTAGTTGTTGGAGACATCTGTTTGCTCTTGTCAGCCCAGAGGCACAATGGGCCAATCTCCCTTTAAATGTGCGCATGTTTAAGATGCCGGCGTTCAGAGCCTGGAGAAGGGGGAGTTGGTGAAATACTGACCTTCACAGACACACCTGCGGGGGCCGGCGACTTCAAAGGGCCCCTCTCACCCAAACAGACACTCACATGCTGGGCAGCCTTGGTTAACTGACACCCTCGCCTCGGGCTGAAACTGTCTCCTTTTATATGCCTCCCCCTTTCTCTTCTGTTGTCAAGGAATAAACACATATCTGCTGCAAGTCGCGCACAAGCTACACACTGTCATTCACACCGATCTGGAATGAGTGGGAGGGCGGAAGCTTGTTTTTTTTTTTTTAAAAAAAACTTCTTCCTTCCTCCTTTTCTCCGTGTTTTCCTTCACCCCGTCTCGTCTTATTCTTTCCACTTTCCACCAAAGCTCTTTGATTAAAACCAGCCACTCCTGTCAGGCACCAGCCTCGCTGCACAAGTCGTTAGGAATGTCTGATCTATCCCTCATGTCACAACTCAAGCCGGGCTCTCCATTACCCACTTGCAGATAAGGACTTTGAGCACTTAAGGGGTGAAAACCGAGGCAGATAGAAAGATAAAGAAAAAAGGGGCCATGTTCAGTTTGTCCAGTTCCCTGCTTCTTTAGTCACACAGGAGAGGGATGTGTGAGAAATCCTCCCCACATATGGTAGAGGGTTAGAAAACTCCCCAGACTAAGACGAACGTCCTCGCCCGTAGGCTACTGCCCCGAAAACCTGACCATCAATCATATTCCCTGTCTAAACAAAGAGGATCCAGAATGACCCTAGAAGACAACACAGTATTTCTTTTGTTCATTCAAATAAAGCAAAAAAAAAAAAAAAAAACACTGTGGTGGTATTTTTTCTTACCGTGTCTTTGATTTACTGCAGGTGGCGCTTGGAGATGCCTGTGCCAGCAACAAGTTTACGGAATCAGGCCAGTGTTGTAGCCTGTGTCCTCCCGGCTTCCAGGTGGACGTACCGTGTGGGAAAGAGGACACCAAGTGCGCACCATGCCCACGAGGTACGCAATTATAATCTAATGTTACTGCACCTATACAGAAAGCGTCTCACTCGCCTTGTCTTTATCTATGTCATCAGGCACTAGAGAAAACCAGTTTATTTGGGAGACACAAATTTTATAATCTTGCTTCACAGGAACGTTCTCTGATTCCGCGTCCCTCGGTCTTTGCCTTCCCTGTTCCAAGTGCCCGCCCAGTGTCCCCACAGTCGCCGTTTGCTCCGATGATCAGGACACACAATGTGAATGTGATAGCGGCTTCTTCTTTTTACGAAGCTATTTGCTGTGTGCGCCTTGCTCCAAATGCACCCGGGGTAGCGGGGCTGTCCAGGCGTGTGGCCTTCGGGGAAACACGCGGTGCGAGGTGTGCCAGCCGGGGACGTTTTCAGAGGAGCTTCTCAGCACCAAACCGTGTCAGACCTGCACCCGGTGCTCTGACAGCGAGGTGGAGATCCGAGCCTGTATGCCCAACTCGGACACACTCTGCATGGGTAAGCTGTGATGGAGGATTTGAGTTCAAAAGTCTTGTGATACTGTTTATTTGTCGCACCGTCAATATCTTCCACGTAAAAGACCAAACCCAAAATGATCCGATGCAACTATATAAACAAGTGATCTCTTTTTAGCCGGAGCTGGATATAGTTTATGTATTTGTGCCAGAGACCTGATCAGAAACACACAGACGCTCCACATTGTTGTTGTGGGTGACATGATCCTCCACTGTGACGCACATGAGCTCGACACGCAGGGCTTAAGTCACTTGCCAGCTGCTGTTCAGCCACAAGGCGCTGTCTGTGTTTTGGCTGTTTTATAAAATTACTTGAAAAAAATGGAGCTTATAATAATTTATGAGATCCTTTTTTTTTTTGGAATCCCAGAGTTCGTAGGTCAATCAGTTCCAAAGGTAAAGAACCATGATCTTGGCGACAACAAGGAAATATAGCTTAGCGCCAGCCTTGAAAGATCTAACGCAGGGCGAGGCAGTAAAAGTGAAATATAAAAAGATAAAAGAATGAGCTGACGGGGGAGGTGGGGGGGGGGCGGTAGGGAGTGGGAGTGCCTGTGAGCCGACGAGGACATGTGGTCAACACCTGCATCCACACCTCATCTGAACACTTTATAACACTGAAAAAAGGAGCCCACATGCTGTAGTCCAATTGGTATGAGCCTTGCGGGTCAACTGACCCCAAGAACCGGAAGGCCAAGGGAGGCTGCTGACCCTACTCTACTTCCTCCCAAATGGCTACATTCGCTCTCCAGGAGTGAGGTCATCTGTACACGCTGTGGGCACAAATGTCAAAGCCCTTTGAACCCTGGGGGATCAGCGCTTTACCTTGTAGCGTTTGATCCTAAAATAGGCGAACGGCAGGAGGGAAGACGAGGCTGGAAACAGGAGCAATGAACGGTTCCGAAAACCCCAGGGAACCATGGTGACATAATCCTGACAGGCCTCACAGGTCAAATCCTTTCGGTCCCCACTCTGCTCCGACCTGATGTGTTTCTGATGTATGAGAGGTGTACTCTCGTACTGTAACTACACTGACGCATCTCCCTCTCTCAACATTTCTAGATAAGAAGCTGCACATTTTGTCTCGACCTGCAGAGGCTGATGGGTCCCGGGATCCTCCCCGTTTTCCAGGTGTAGAGGAAGTGTTGGACGAAGAAGGGACCAGTCCTCCCCCCGGAACATCCAAGTTTACCCCGCAGGATGAGGGTGGCAGCAACAACATTTTGGCTTATGTGTCTGTTTTGGCTGCTGTGGTGCTGGGTCTGCTTATTTATGTGGCTTATAAGTGGTGAGTCCCCACTTGGGTTGGGTCCTAGTAAATGAAAGTAGTAATGATTATAATATTGGGCCTGGGTTGACAAATAGCTCGCTGTGTGTAATTTAACTGACACTGTTGTGTTGTCCTGTGGTCGACTCAGCTGGAGATCATGTAAACAGAAGGCGGCTCTCTCCAAGGCCCGCGCGGCTGAGTTGGGATCATCTCCAGAGGGAGAAAAGCTCCAGAGTGATAGCGGGGTTTTTCTGGACTCTCATAGCTTACCAGACAGCCAGCCCAGCAAAGGTAGGTTTGACGAAGGCATTTAAAATGGAAACTAAATTAGTGTTTGTAACTTCCCTTTAGGGAGCTGGGACCGACTATGTCCCCAGCAGTCCTTAACGGATCGTGGGAGGCATCAAATCAGGCAAAATCGGATGTGTTGTATAATATGAGTAATAGTGTAATATGATTGATTTGTTGCAGTTTGTCTGCTGCAATTAAATAAAAAAGAAGATGTTTTTAATTAATGCTTTTACTAAGTCCGCCTAAGACAGGCTCAACCGACTGACAGCTGGTGGCAGCAACGCACCAGTTAACTTTGGCTTCTAACTTACAAAAAGTATGGTGAACAATGCAGGTTTCAGAATACTAAAAAATTGGTTTTGTGAATTGGCGATGAGGGAGTAAATTGGTTCATCGTGTTTGTTAAGGATAGGCTCGGTGGGTTTTTGTACACAACCAAGGATATAAACCTAATTTGTTTGTTTACAAGGAAACTCCATGGGGCTTCGTTCAGCCCCCAAAGTGTTCCGCAAGAATAATGACTCGGAAACTTGATAGTTGTGTGTTCATAAAATGTTGAAGAGAACTATTGTGACATCTTATTATATTACTTTTTTAATAATAATAATAACAATAATAATAATAATAATCATAAATAATTTTCAGTATCCTGCCCTAATCATCTTTGTTGATAAAGTTTACAATGAGCTAATTTTGTTTGTGTCTCAACAGGTACCCAGAGGGACAGCAAGCAGGACAATCGTCTGTATATCAACCTGCCCCCCCACAGACAAGAAGAGGTGGAGCGCCTCCTGCAGGAGGGAGGGGGCCGGGGCTGGAGGCAGCTGGGTGCAGCACTGGGCTATGAGCCGGAGCAGCTTGACATGTTTGGGCGTGGAGAGGCCCCCGCCCACACACTGCTCTCTAACTGGGCCCAAAAAGAAGGCTCCTCTGTGGGACAGCTGTGTTCCGCACTGACCCGCATCGAGAGGCCCGATGTGGTCACCGCTCTTACCAGCCCCACACAGGGTGTCTCTGTGGTCTGACAGCGCTTCAGCCGCACGTGTGTGACAGTCACAGACTCAAGTGAAGGACTCTGATTGACGCGACAAAGGAGGCACTCTTGATATCAGTACCTGTCATTGTTGGAGACTGCCACTGACAGTTCTTATTGCTTATTGCTGGACACTTATACTTATGTTTTTTTAAAAGTAGAACGAAAACGTATTTTGACACTTTACCCCAGTTTATGTCACCGTTTTGTATGTGGATCCAACTGCGTTATCACAACAGAGAAAACAACCATGTGCTATGGAATTCAACATAGTCTGTGGCTCCCTACATTGGTGCTGAGGTATCCTGGAGAGACTGACATGAGTACATGAGTGAAATGTTTTGTTTTGTTTTTTTTTCAAAAACCACTCTCTACTTAGAATTTGGACAGAAATCGGATTTGTCTTCTGCTCCATCTAAAGAAATAATCCCTTCATGTGCTATTGTAAACAAATGTGCACTGCTTTTATATGTTTTCTGAATCACAACATGAGCAACCAAATCTTTTTATTCTTTGCAAACAACCCTGCTTTCGAGGGTAATTTGTCTTTTCTTATTTGGGCTCATTTCTGAGCCAAGGATGTGCTTTAATGAGAAGCAGAAAATGCCAAGAAAACAAACGTATTTGACTTGACAGTGAAAATATATTAGGCACCACTGGTGTTTCAAATATCACCAGAAGACAAGACAATAAATCGGACAAATAAAAAGACATTTATTTTTCTATGGATCACCAATGTTCGTCTTAAATATGAAATTAAATTCAATTTTATTTTGTCATTGTCACAGTACACTTATACAGTTCACTGTACAACGGAATTTGGTCTCTGCTTTTAACCCCTCACACATGTGTCAACAGTGGGCTGCTACAGTACAGTACATACAGTACTACAGTACATACAGTACAAGCACCGAGGGAGTAGTTGGGGTAAAGGGCCCCTTACTGAAGAAGCCCAGAGTGGTGCTGGGAGCAGAATTTGAACCCCAGCCCTCTTGGACCCAAGCCCAGTGCTCTAACCACTCCCCACATATTGACTGGGGGAGTGGTATTGATATTGTCACATATTGATTTTCATTTGTGAGATAAAGAATCCTTACTGTGAAGATTTCATTTTTAAAATGACATTCAAAATATACAGTTTTTATTTCTGTCAACTAATTACTAGCATCTGAAATGGAAAAAAAAAACTACCCAGGAAATCTTAACATCAACTCTCTGTGTTAAAAATGCTTCTGTATTTATTTCATCATCGTCATTTTAAAGGCTAATTCGAAATAGTGAGTAAAATTAATGAAAATGGTCAACATCTGCAATGTGACAGTCGCACTCTGTGGAGGAGCATATAGTTATTTTTTTTAAAATGCCATTCATTTGTGGTTTTCGGTATATATTTCCTAATGAAATGCCTTTGTGTTTTTGTTAGAGGTTATTCATTTATTAAATAACTTTCATGAGTCGTTGTGAATTTGTTGTATTGGGACACAAAATCATTGGTCTGTTGGAGGTATGTCAGCGATGAGTAGGTCACAAGACAGAAAGACAATCTGTATAATAAATATCCACTACGAATGAAATGAAATGAAAGACAGGAAACAGCTATAAGTAACTGATAATCATTTAAAACCTAATGCATGGTGGAATGGGACACACCTCAAAGTAATTGAATTCAGGTGTTCCAATCACTTCCATGGCCACAGGTGTATAAAATCACCTGGACGCGCAGACTGCTTCTATAAACATTCGGGAACGAGTGGGTTATGCTTAGGAGCTCAGGGGATTCAAGTGTGGCAGCGTTTGTACTTAATATTCCACAGTGAAGAGTGAGTGGTATTCTGAGAGAGTGGAAGCTAGCAGGAACAGCAGCAGCTTGTCAGCGTGTGCTGAGAGTCACTTGCCACAGATTAGCACGTGTGTCTAGTTTAGATGGAAAATAATGCGTTTAGTGCTAAATGGCTGAGCAACTGCATCCGAGCCTTACATCACTGAGTGTGATGCACAGAGTCGGATCCAGTGGTGGGAAACACGCCGCCGATCCGATGGGCAGGTCTGTGTTTGGTTGTGCTATGAGAATGATACTTGGCTGACTGCATTGTGCCAGGTGTGAAGTTTGGTGGAGTGGGGATTATGGTGTGGTTGGTGATGCTTCAGTGTGCCAGGACGTTTTGGACAGTTACATGCTCCCAACTTTGTGGGAACAGTTTGGGGGGGACGGCCCCTTCCTGTTCCAACATGACCAAGCACGCGTGCACAAAGCGAGGTCCATAAAGACATGGATGAGTGAGTTTGTTGTGGAGGAAGCCGACTGGCCTGCACAGAGTCCTGACCTCAACCTGACAGAGTGCAGACTGTGAGCCAGGCCTTCTCATAAGCACACTCCTCAGCCTCGTGGAAAGCTCTCCCAGCAGAGGAGAATCTAAGCCCACCCTCTGCAGCTGTAACAGCTGCAGAGGGTGGGCCTACTCCATATTAAACCCAACGGATAACGTATTGGATGTCATCAAAGTTCATGTGCGTGTGAAGGAAGACCTCCCAATACTTTTGGCGATATAGTGTATTGGGAATGGTTGAATAATATGGTGGAGGAAGAATTGGTGAAATAGCTACAAGTAAAGGCTTAAAGTATTTAATATTGAGGTGAAATAACTAAAAGTAACATTAATAGATAAATGAATGAAAGTGAATTGGTAGTTGACTTCACTGCAAAAATATACAACTCAATCCATAGTCGTGTCTCCCATAGACCCCAAACAATTAGCAACTGCATGTAAACGCGCCTTGTAGTAAAAGCAGAATTTAGATTTTCACCAAAGAGCAAAAGCCTTTTTAACCTTAGAAATATGAAAATAATTGCTGGACTGGACAACGACCCCAGCACTATAGGCATGTCTGACACCTAGAGTTAAGTGCCAAATCCACATGATTGACAACACAAGTGGAAATTTTGACGTTTGAAACATACTACGCCTTATCACGGGATTTTGTGTTAAGAAGATTTCCTATTCGAAAGCCTGAGGGAAATCAGTTAAGAGGTATTTAATAATTTGCAAGTGAAACGAAAATAACGAGCTGATCCAAAATATTCGAGAGAAACGTTTCCTCTTTGTCTCAGAGGCATAATATGATTCCTGCTCCCACTCTGCTCTGCACTCAGATCTGTTAATGATCTCTTTGCCTTCAGTTTTAAGTGGGAGCAGGCATCTCGCATGGCCCCGGGCAGTGTTACATGCCGTCACACACTCCAGACGGGACTGCTTAACTGCGGTCTGGAGCACACAGGCGCTGGGCTGTGGAATGTGCATATGCTGGGAGGGGGGTGGGACTCAGGAGGAAGGGGAAGCACAGCAGCGCCGCTCTCCACTTGTCACAGGTCTCCATATTTAGAGTGCACTTAACATCTCTAATGAAGGCAGTCGATCACTTTGATTCCTTTCACAGAGGTCAAACATCTGGCTCAACTCTGCAAATATGTGCTGTAGTGGCATTCATGCCATGTGCACCCATTATTAGAGGAGTGAGACCATCTAAAATGGGACTGGGCGTGCACTCAGCAGTTAATCATGTCACAGTGGTCAGTCACATTTGCTTAGATCTCTTCTAGTGTATTTAACTGACACCCAAGAGTAAGCAGCTCAGTTACACGTGGGATATAATTTTACAAAAGAGTTTATTATCTTTTAAAACGTTTGTACACTCGGTATGACAATGTGCTTACACAGTACTTACAGTAGAGTAGGGTGAAACTTACTTTGTACATAGAAAAATAAGAAAAAAAAAAGAATAAAGAATACATGAAAAATCACCCTACCACTGAAATAAAATAGAGGGCTGTGAGTCAGTGGGTCCTTAGTTTGACAGACTGATGTGGTTACTGCATCAGGAGGGTTGAGCTGGTGAGAACGGGTGGGCTCACTGTGCTCCCTGACCCCAGTCTCCTGTGTACAGCTTTGGTAATTTTACACACTATTTACACTTTAAATCACAAAATGATAGTCCTTTTACAAAGTGTCTGCTTATTTAAACATTCCCCAAAAACTATTCTTCAATATATTCACATATAAAGCAATGTACATGTGTTGAAACCTTGTTTAATGCAATTTAATAGGCTGCAACAAATACATAACCTAATGCTAGTGAGACTATGTTGACCACTGTAAAACACTTGGAAATTACGTGACAGTGTTGTGTTAGACTCAAGACCAACACTTGTAAAAAGAACCAGAACACACAAGGTGTTAAGAAACTGTTAAAACTGCAATGTTACAACTTCATTTCAGCATTATGCCTATGAGAGGAGGAAACAAAGGAGCTGGGAAAGGAGATGAACAGGAAAAAATAGGAAAAATTGACACACAGCCTAACAGCACATCAAACATAGCAAACAAACCCTGCTCCCATTACTTCAATTAAATTGATAAAATTTGTGGAAAGATTCATCTCTAACCCTTTTGAAACCTTGACTGAACTGCAGATTTAACATGACTAAAAGCTTGTAAGGTAAAGTCATACTATTTGAAAAAAGGAGGAATTTCCAGGAGGATACCACTCTGACCTCAGACTACATCATGCATTCATGTAACAACCGAGGCTCCAGAACTATATGGTAAAGAAGGCAGGGTTTGAGGGGTGGAAGCCCAGACCTCCACAGTCCAGTCAAAAACAGCACCAGATACAGAGTCAGTGACAAGGTGGGCGTGTGTTTTGAAATGTGCACATGAAAAGGGACTGGACCGTTCTGTCAGTGATTCATTTTGGAAACAGTAACAAAGGAATTTGACATACATAACAACAAAGCTGATTCAACTGGGTAATCCTCAGATTATTTCAGAGATTTAGAGATAGGAGAATTTAAAAAGTGGAATTGATGTGATCATCTCAGGAACTTTTAAGAGCCACAAATGAAAAAAGAAACAAGGTTTAAAATCAAAGTCAGTGAGAACTATTGTCTCTGTAGCACCCCTCATTGTCATTCTTATGACAACACTGCACCCACAGCAGCGCTCAAGTCTCTAACAAGTCTCCAAAACCAGGCTCTGCCCTGATCCAAAGGGCCTGGGGAGAGCTCCTCGGGCAGCAGTGCAATTCTCAGTCATAAATACAGCTAAGAAGCTACTTCATGTTTCAGGCTGGCCAGTTCACACATGAAGGAGTGAATGGAAAGGCAGATCTGTGCTTCTCCTGTGTAACAATCTCTGGCTTCTGAGGCTAGTACACCTCGGTGTCCTCTTTGGGTCGGTACACAGAGCCAAATCGCTGCATGTATTTCTTGATGTACTCCTTCGTCTTGTGCTTCACATTCTCATTACACTCAAGGTCCTCAGGATTCTTGCAAGCTTTCAGCTCCTTATTCATGACCCCATGAGTTAGCTGGAAGATTGAGCAGAGATACAGAACGATTTAAGCAGGTTTCTTTGTCATCAGACTACAGTAAAGAATATGATTAAAACATGTATCTAATTGCGGCACAGTGGCTGGGTGGTTAATTCTCTTTTAGTAACTTTATAATTCGATGTAATCTCTGACCCTGGCTCGCCTTTCTGTTAACTGTACTTATGTCCCTAGAGTCCTGGTTTGCCCCAGTGAAAAAATGCCTTTTGAAGAAAAGCTTGTTGCAAGGAGCTTTTAGAAAGGAATGAGCACAACAAAAGAGGAGCAGATAATACTTTACATGTACAATATGTTTTTAGTCTCTCTCAGAAGCACAGCACAAAAACATTTGGCTTGAAAAAGAAACCGTAGGGAGCTCAACTATTTAGTTCTGGTTTGAGGGAAACTTTGAAAACTTTTTCTTCTAAGTTAAAGGCTGACCAATACTTCCATTGCTCTCACATAGTTCATAGTTGCAAATCATGAAATAGTGGAAATACCAAACCACATGTATAAAACATCTAATTCTTTAATGGTACCTTTCTAGCCAGGTGTTTGAAGTCCTCAGTGTTGCTAATGCGGCCCAATTTGCAGTCTGGCTTCCGATAAGGATTTAAACACTGCACGATAAACTGGGACATCTGCGAAGCACACAAACACGAGGGCACGCACACGACACACAAACACACATGCAAACAAAGATTTAAAGAGAAGACTGTGTCGCGGTCCAGGAAAATGCAAACATTTAGAGTTAAATAATATTACTGTTCAAAGTGTCGAGAAAGACTCTGGCTCACCTCTTTACGAAATGTCTCTTTACTCTTTTTAGCCAGTTCACTTGAAGTGTCAGCTTCAGCTGTCTTTGTGGAAAACTGCAACAACATAATGGTAAAGAGGATTAATTGATTAAAATGCATGTTTGTGTAAAAAAAAAAGAAGCTCCCCACTTTTGGAAGTAACCTGATTTCTACTTTCATCACCTACTGTATTTCTATGCTAAGGACAGTATTATTACCATGCCATGCAGACATAATCCAGCAGAGTTATTTTCTGCTATAATAACTGTGAGCAAGGCCACACCTGTGTATCAGCTCAATCAGACATGGCAACTGGCTGCAGAACAGTAACTATCAAGGTCAGTGGGCTATCAAACAGCACCTGCTCACCAGCTATTTGACAGAAAGCATGGATATCCTGCCAGGATGCTCCCTCTCTGGCCTCAGCCTTCAACAACAAAGGCAGGCAGGCAGGCAGGCAGGCAGGCAACAGCTGACTGGCTACACCCACAACAAAGTCGTGAGGATTAAAAGCATGCACAAAAGAAATCTCAAATCTCACACGCACACACAGTGCCAAGCACAAAAACCAGAACCAGTGAAACCTACCAGCCTCCATGTGCAACACAGTATTAGTTTTAAATGCTGTACTGTACATGGACACCATTACTGTCTAAACATATGATTTGGAAAATGGTCTTTGACCTTGTTGTTGGACACAAAATTTATTTCCTTTTCATTTTTTCAATGTCTTAAACTTTGATGCATCTTTTAAGACATGTGAAAGGGGACACTTATGTAGTTAAGAAACCACAAATAAATGAATATTAGCTCTCCCAGATTGTTTTTATTAGCCTCAAAGTTGGGATAAAAATGAAGAGAGAAAACAAATGAGGCAGAGGAAGAGGAGATGAGCAAAGCCATCCCGCCCTGCACAGCCCAGAGACAGACAATTGAGTGGTGTGTGTGTGTGTATGTGTGTGTGTATTCTCTATTCAAATCTCAAGTCTTTATGTTGATTTTGACGAACAGGGAGGAGTCATTGGCGAGAACGAAACACTCTCCGAATATGGTGTTGTGCTGAGGGGTTTTCTTTTTTTTCTCCTTGGGACACAGCTGAAAGTAATCACTAGTGCAGCATCTTCAATTACCTCAAGAGACAAACACTATAATTATGTTTTGCATCCAAGCATAAACTCTCTGGGAAGCACACACAAAAAAAGTGGTGTGTCCAATTATTGTCAAAAGCAGGAACGTATTCTTCACTAATTGGGTTCAAGCCAAACATCACGTGTCGATGCTTACCTTGGAAGGATTCTCGTCATAGGTTGGTGTTCCCAGGTCCATCTCAGATTCATGGTCCACACTAGTGTTGTCACTACTTCCTTCCCAGGTTGGAGGGTCCCACTGTGTTTGCCTGGTGTGCAAGAAAAAGTAATATGCATACATATATAAATATGTGCAGAGTCTTTCTTGAGGCCCCCCACACACACTACACATAGATACTGCTATACGAACCTTGTGACAATATGGTAGTAGTAGATCTTGCCTTCAGGGTCCCGAGCCACTTTCCAGTTGGGAGGTAGGACAATTGTTTTAGGTTTGGGGGGAGAGGGTGGAGGAAGATCGATCACATTGTTGGGTACAATCATTTCCTAAAGAGGTGAAAAAACAGAAAGAATCAGCAGAAAATCCATGTACCTTTACCTTTAAGCACCAACTATTTCTCAAGTGCTTTGCAAAGGCAAAAAGAAGCACAATTCATGCGCGATCACTGAATCGCATTGTGATTGTTAATTAATAACAGGGCCCATTGAGCTATGTGCTCCATTTGTTTCCTCTTAAATCCCTGTGTCAGCTGTCTTATAAGATGACAAATGGCTTTGTTATTCTATGAGACAGCTGTGGGACTAAATAGGTCTTCAGAGTTGCATATTTCTGTATTTATACTACCCCCTTGTGGCAACACTGAGACACAAGGTCACCTCGAAAACTAATACGGCAAAGTATGGGATTTGATAAGATGAAAAAGACCCTGCGGATCTGTTCGTTCAATTTCCTAGAGAATTGATGTACCCTAAAAACAAATACACAATCTCTATTCAAATGTCTGATGAAGCCATTACAGATTTTTAAGCTAAACTAGCTATATCCCCTTGTTTTTCTCGTCTAAAATACAAGTGGAAAAAAACTGTTTTGTTTTGTACAAAATACTTTTTTGCCTGAAATATATTACATTAGAAGTTTAAAGCTACGATTTTATACGACTCTTAATACTCAATAATAATCAGAGATCTGAAAAAGAATTGCATTAAACTGGATGGAGCATGTATGTGTTACCTGTTGCACAGTTTGGGACGTGACAATTGTGGTGACAGTGCCTGCCTGCTGCACCACCACTCCTTGTTGATGGCCAGGATACACTGGCTGGCCATGAAGGTAGCTGGCTGTGGGTTCAGTGTATGCCTTCAGAAACACAGAGTACAGTTAGTACCGTCCCTTTTCCCCAACCACATATTTTTAAGACAATGTTTGTTAAATGCCAAATATGCTGATTAAAAATAAAATACAGGTTTGGCTACTTACCAGTTCAGCTGGATTACACCTAATTATTGTAAAGAGTTTAATGGCAATGAAATTATAAAAATGTACTAAATTTTAAATATCCCGCTTATTTTTTTTTATGTATTTAAGATTTGATTTCTACTATTTCGGGAAACATCATGTTGTTAAACCATTTAACATTTACATTAATAAAAAAAAATTATCTATTTAGCCAACACTCATGACAAAGTATAAATTCTAAGTCTAGCTCAATCCCCAGAGGAAGCAGGATGCAGAAAGGGCACTCTACCTGTAGGACTGGAGTGCTAGCCTGGGGGTAGGCAGTGGGGATACTGTAGATGGTCTGACACGGCTGACCCTGGTAATAGATGGCTGTCTGTGTCTGGGCCTGTGGTGGAGCTGGAGCTGTGGCATACTGCTGCGTTGGCTGGGTCTGCACAGTCACTGCTTGTTGAGTGTTGGGGTCCCAGAGGGTGGTGTAGCTCTGCTGGCTCTGTACCTGAGGGGCTGTCTGGGCCGGTACAGGGAGGACAGCTACACCTCCATCCTGGGTTGCTACTGTTGGCTGGGCATACTGCGGAGGGTTTCCCGTGGCAAGGGTGGTGGTGATGTGCTGAGAGAGATTAGAGACAGGAGTGGCTTGTGAAGTGGAGGATGGAGAGGGCAGCCCTACATCTGAAATAAGACGCTGAGGAGGAGTCTGTTCATAGGTCATGGTGGGTTCAACTGAAGGTGTAGGGAGCAGTACTTTGCCTGCATTTGGGTTGGTGGGATCCACAAAGGTCTGGATGGGATATCCAGGGGGGTAGGTGATGAAGCCAGGGCTGGAGGCATAGACCAGAGCAGGGTCATAAGCCATAGTTTGAAGCTGCTGCTGCTGCTGAAGCTGCTGTTGTTTCTGGGCTTCCCTCTGAGCAACCTCCTGTTCAAACAGTTTTCTGCGTTCCTCTGTTGACAACTTGTTGCGTTCCTTGCCCACCCCCCTGGGTGTCTTGTTGGTGTTAGATGGATCAAACCTTGGATAAAAACAAAGTATATGATGCAGTTGAACTGCAATACACTTTTGAATGTCCTGCTGCAAAGGCACACATAACAGTTTTATGACAGTGACATGAATTCTCACCGTTCCTCGGTACGTCGGCTGCTTCTTTCATAGGATGAGGGTGGTGGAGATGCAGAGCGTCTCCTTCGTCTTTCGGTGCTGCGGGGAGTTTTGTCAGACACTCTGTCACGGTCCCGATCCCGATCCCTGTCCCAATCTCGATCTCTGTCTCTGTCATAATCTCTGTCTCTCTCGCGTTCCTTCTCTCGCTCCCTTTCTCGTTCGCGGCTACCAGAGGTGGTGCGTGGCGTCAAAGGCATGTCTCGATCTCTGCTGCGATCTGTGAGAAAATCTGATTAGTCAAAACTATATACAAGACATTTCTTGTGCCAGGAATTTGCAATTGACTAATTTACCATGCGATTCCTTTTCCACCTGACTCTTCTTTGGTATTCTATACACCTCCTGAAAGGACAAACAGGCTGTTGATTTGAAAAATAGTAAAATAGCATTTAAGAGGATTTTATAAATGTCTGACAAGTTCTTGCCTTAAGATCCTTCCAGCTTTCTAAAAGCCTGGCAGCCATGCCACTAATATCCAAAGCATTGAGCTGGGGCTCTTGACTCCTTTCACTCTCTACATCTGAGACACCTTCCTCTTCATCCTGAGAAGGAGTTCCTATCGCTGATGGGTCCAAAGGGGTTGCTGTAACCTCAGAGGGAATACTGACAGTAACCTCAGAGGGAATACTGGCAGTAATCTCAGAGGGAATACTGGCAGTAATCTCAGAGGGAATACTGGCAGTAATCTCAGAGGGAGTACTGACAGTAACCTCAGTGGGCAAACTGGCAGTAATCTCAGAGGGAGTACTGACAGTAACCTCAGAGGGCAAACTGGCAGTAATCTCAGAGGGCATACTGACAGTAACCTCAGAGGGCATACCGACAGTAACCTCAGAGGGCATACTGGCATCAGGGTTCTCAGAGTTCGATAGGGGATCAGTGGCTGATTCACATGGTTGTAGCTCATTGCCAAGAGGAGCTTTGTCAGCCTCTTGTATCTCTGTCTGGGCTTCCATCTGCTCTGAAGCCTGCTCAGATGGTGGATCAACATCATCTGTTTGGAGAGACTGACTCTCCGGCTCAGGAACATTTACCGTGCATTGGTCACTTTCCTGTTCAGCCTCTTCAATCACTGCCAGACTGGTGTGCTCATTCACACTTTCGTGGTCCTCACTAGTCTCCTTTGACTCCTTCTGAAGTTCATCCTTTAGATCTGCACTTATGTCCTCTTTCTTTTCAGTGTCCTCCCTCTCCATTTCCAGCTCCATTTTGTCTTTTACCTCCTCGGTTTGCAGTTTGTCCTGGCTGCTTGAGGACATTGTTGCCTCGTCCTGCTTTTCCTCCTCCTCCGCCTTCTCTGACTCTTCCATAGTGTCTTTTGTTAAATCTGCAGCTTCACATCCTGGCTCTTCCTTCAATTGTTTGCTATCAGGAAGTCCTGCATGTGAAGATTCATCTTCTTCCTCATCATCATCATCTTCGTCCTCCTCTTTCCCATCAGAAGCTTTGCTGGCATCTGACAGTGCGCTGTCGAGACTGTTTTCACTGATGATTTTAAGGCGTCGGTACACAGCAGGTTTGGTGGCATCAGCATCCAGTTCTGGTCCCATTTTGGTGGAGCAACCATCGGGAGTGTTAAGGGGTGTTTGAGCACGTGAGGTGTTCTCACTAGAGTATCCATCCATCTCAGTGGGATGTGCGAGAGTTTTTGTTTGGGCCCAACGCTGAATGAAGGTCAGCACTCTGCTCTCCTCCAACATGTTCTTTGTCGAGATAGGCAGAACAGCCAAGGTCTTCATAATCTGTACACAGAATATATTATCAGCAATAAAACATCACATATTTGTATACGTGACCTGACACTTCTTAATGCAAAATTAATTATATGTCTAACCTCTAACTGCAGTTTGATGTTATTGGCACAGTTGCCTTTAGCTTCAGAAATCTCTACCATGAAGATCCATAGCAAAGACAACCCATGATGGTCCAAGAATTGCTTTAGGCATGAAGGGTTCTGGGTATCCTGTGCAACACAAACACATTAGCTACTGCAAATAACCACAACAGGAAAGCAGACAAACTGAGACAAATGAAACTAGTGATTAAAGCGGGAGGTCATACTTGTATGAGCTTGAGACAGATGAGTTTCTGCTCCATAGTTTCCACTCGAACCATTAGTCTGCACAGAGACACCACCTGTTTCTCATCATATAGACCCTCTCCATTCTCCAGTAACGCCTCCAGTTCCTCATCCACCTTTGGAAAGACGACATGAGATTATCATTAACAATACTGTTAACATTGTTAAATATCATTGTCCATTTTGTTATGCTTCATTGATCAAATTTACTAACATCATTAATGCGTGGTAACATAAGGAAATGTTACTGCCTTTATGTTTAGCCACGTTTGACTGCATTGGCAATCTTTGCAGCCAGGTGAATATCAAATGATGGCCTTCACAAATAATTACCTAACTATCAAAGACATGTCAAACAGATGATGGTGATTTTAAATAGGAATGAAAGAACTGACTGTGGTAAGAGCACTCTTTCGACTGCGGTCTTTCTTCATCCTCCCTCCAGCAGCTCGAACGCTAACTCTGTTCTCTCCACCGAGAAAGCCTCTGCAGCTGGGTGTACCACAGAAACATTTCTGTGCCTCTTTTCTGGAAACCAAGATGAAATCAAATATAAGACCAAGTGGGGTTCAAGTGTGAAATGTTTTATGGAGCAAGAGGATCCGTACCCATATCGCTGGAACTGGTAATCAAATGTCAATTCAGTTCCTGCAGTGACGGCCTTAGTGGTGAAGAACCCAACTCTAAGCTGGCCATTAACAGTCCACTAAAATGGAATAAAAAGTATCATCAGGTAATTCATCTTGAAGTGGGTCGAGAAGGGCATGCATTATTACAGTGCTTTATTTTGCCACTGTACCTTTTGGGTCTCACAGTTGGGCTCACAGCTATGGTTCATGAATCGAGAGCAGTTTCCCTTCAAAGTAGCATCAATAATCTAAAGAGACATACTAAAATGTCAAGTACTTCTGCCACACACTTTTTATGTCCACAGATTGCAGTTTAAATATTAACATATATTGTGACGGATCATCCTATTTCTTACCTCATTGTTTTTTAGAGACATGAAGTAGTAATGGATGTTCTTATTGCGAGCATATTCCTTCACTCTTGTTTTGAACTCCTTGTGGTCTAAGACTTCACCACAGTATTCCAGTACAAAGGTGTTTCTGAGACAGAAACAAAACATTTTTAAACTATAACTTGCTGAATTATACAAAGGTTTTAGAATGCAACAAATTATTTGATGATTATAAGACCTGTTATGTGTAGCTTAAAGCTGGCTACACCTTTAAGCTTGATTTTATCAAAATTGTTGTGATTAAAATTAAGGGATGACAGTTACGCAGCCAAGTCTTTAGCCGCCCGTAGTCCCCAGCCTTTGTCTTCAGTAAGGATGACCTCAAAGTCTGCATGCTGTTTCATCTGAAAGCGTCGATTCGAACAGTAGACTCCATTTAGGCACCTTGATGAGCTGTAAAGAAAATGTTAAAGACAAAGGGGAGGCAAAAATAAAAAGTAAATATCAAAGATGGGCTCTGACTGATCCTTGATACATCTGACTTGACAACTGTTAACTGTATATTGTAGTGCAGCTTTATCAGTAATAATTAACTTACCACTCGATCATCAGCAGCCGGTTTAGACAGTCTTCCCCGCATGCCAACGCTCCCTTTGAGCGCTCCTCTCTGGGCAGCACAGGGCACTCACACTGCATTCTCTTGATATCTCGATGCGACTTACTCTTCTTTCTGCAAAATACATTTCAAACTTTCAAAGCTCCAACCTTAAGTATGTAAAGTACATGTTTTACTATGGTTATTTAAGTTGGATATTGTGTTGATCAGATTGAACACTATACCTCTCTGTCAAGTACAGGTTCTCCTCAATTAAGTCAAAGTAAGGGGGCATCTTTTTAGACTTGGCCAGCTCTTTCCATTTGCTGGCTTCTTGAAAGTCCTGCAGATTGAGTGATGGTCGCTGTGTCTCATCTTTGACAAGAATTTCCTTGGAGGTGTCTGTATCTCCATGACGCTCTCTCTTGCCTGCAGGCCCTGCCTCTGCCTCATTATCCGAATCTGACTCAATCTCTGGACGCCTTTTCTTGGGAGGGCCTCTGCCTCTGAGGAGTCTAAAGTGTTCTTCTCTATGAGGGTCAGAGACAACAGAGCCTCTGCTGTTGCTGCTTATCTCGTGACCTTGTACAAAGCTGTTAGGTCCACTCCACTGAACAGCTGCCTTGCTCAGATTTGATGATTTATCCCCATTGTAGTCATCGTGGTCATTAGTTAAGGAATCAGGATGGATTTCACCTGCAGAATCCTGATAATGTTCATGAGCATGGAGGTAGGGTTTTCTATTAGTCTGCATGTGTGGGGATTGGTGGTTCCATGAGGCATTGCTCTGTCTATGCTCCTGTTCCTGTTCCTGGAGAGAGGCTCCGGTCAGTTTAATGCTTGGTAACTGTGGTCCATGGCTGCTGTCTGGTTGCTGATATGTACTACTTGGCTGCTCTGGCTGCAAAAAATCCCAGCCCAGGTAGGGTGTATTTTTGTCATTGATATTGACAGGATTTGAGAAATTCCCATGTTGGTAATGAAAATACATCTGTTCATCTCTGCTGCTTACTCTAAACTGTTTCTGCCCTTGTTCACACTGTCTAGGATTATCAAGACTATGGGCAGAATCAGGGGCACTTCCATGGGCAATGATATGACCAGCCATGTAAGACAGGGCACAGGTGGTGCTAGAACCCTCCAAGTGACTAGTGCTGTCAATCATATTGCTCTGGGACTGACACAACATAATGCTATTGGATGGGTCATTAACACCAGCACATGGACAAGTGTTGTCGCTGAGTTGATTTGAGTTTACATGGGTATTTGCGTTAGCTGCTACATTATCATTGTGCACTTCTGAAATATTCATAGGACTGCACTGAAATCCTGTGCCCTGTGTATCCATTGTTAGGGAAGAATTTTTCGGCACCACCACCACAGAGTGCAATCGTTTTATAGCTTCGCCACAATCCGAGTCATACTCCGAGTTGTCACTGTCACTGCCCTCACTCTGCCCTTGTAATGCATCATGATTGAGTATTGTTCTCTTGATCCATTTGCCTTTGTTATCACTGTCCTTTGATTGTTTTTCAAGATCATTGCCATGCCAGCTCGTTGCTGCAGCTGCATCAACCTGGGACATATCATTCATGTGCAGAGAATCATCTTTCTTTGTTTTTTGGGGAACAAGGGGTTTTAAGTCACAGTGGTCACCGCTGGTGCTTGCATCTGAAGGCTCACCTTGGTCTTTGTATTTATCTGACTTTAATGTACTGTCCGAACCAACCTCCTGCTGTGAGATCTTAGCCTGCACTGCCAGTGTGGAATGTTTATCAGCCTCTTGCTGAAAATGATCTCTAATATCAGAATCTTGTTGGTTATTGTCTTTAGAAAACTCAATTTGTTTGACAGAGATGACCTTTTTTACAGCAGGTTTACTCTCTGCACTAAGTGTTCTCTGTGAATGATCACTCTCTGAGGTGTCCTGTCCAACAATATCCCATCGTGACTTTTTAACACCGCTGCTCTTTTTAACACAATTTATACTTTGCTGTTCACAAGTCAGCTGGCTCTCAGATTCAAGAGATGATGATTCCAATTGGAGTGGCACACTTGTGTCAGACTGCTGATCAAGCTTATTAAGCTCAACAATCTCTGGCTTAGTGTTCTGCTGAGCATCACATGAGACAGGTATATCTGTTGTATCAGGTACGGACATTGGTCCTGATGAACAGTCCATGACTTCTTTGTCCTGGCTGCACACTGTACTGTCATTACCACTGCACAAAGTTAAGACGGTTGTATTTGAGTTCACATATGGTGGATTGTTAGATGAAAGGCAATCCTTCACATTGGTCAAGTTTTCCAGGACGGCATTTGCATGTTTTAGGCTTTCACTTGAGGATACAGCTGAGGTATTTTCATTCTCAACTTCGACACCTGATGTAGTTTCTTTTGCTCTTTCGGGGGATAATTCTTTTAAACCCTTTTCAGTGCATGGAACCATTTCCCTAACATCCAAATTAATAATTAATTCATTTCCATTTTGGTGGGAATCAGATTTTTCTTTTTCACTCTGAGAACAATAATCCGTGGTGGTGATGGTAATGGTTGCACACGATGGTGCATTGTCCGAGCTCTGAAACATATCTGATTCTCTATCATGTCCACTGTTTTTCACAGATCTAGAAGGTGTCATCTGTTTTGAGTCTGGCCTACTGGTTTTCTTTAGGGGGTATTTACTCTTCTCCTCTGAGCCAGAGCTTTTGTCAGAGACCTGTGATTTTCCCTTATGGTCCCCCTCAGAGTCACTGGAGCTACATTTTTGGTATTTTTCATAAATTTGAGAATTGCTATGCAAACTAGAGTAGGATTTGCTATTAGGCTCTGCCTTGTGATGGGTGCTGGATTTATGGTAAATAGAGTCTAAATCAGGAGAGCACTTGCGCTGAGAATCAGAGTCTGATAATCTCTTTGAAGTCCTTTCAGACTTGGAAGATTCTGTCCTTTTATCCATCTCTGAGTAACGAGAATCTACAGATTTATAGACTTTCTCAGATTTTGAGTAAGATGATGATTTTGATTCTTTATGGGAGCTTGAATGGGCAGATGATCTACTTGAATCACTTGTCCTTGTCCTAGTCTTCCTGTGGTCATCATCTGAGTCAGAACTTTCCCAATTTCTGTCAGTGCGAGAACGAGAAGATCTTCTCTCTCTGCGTGGAGAGCTTCTGTGTGATCTCCGGTCAGAATCGTGATAGTATGACCTTTCAGAGCGTGATCCTCTGTCTCCTCTGGACCTATCTGATCTGGAGTGAGATAAACTGGTTCTAGACCCTCTTGATCGAGACCGAGACCGGGACCTAGACCTAGACCTCCTGCGATCTTTGTCCCATCGAGCTGATCGTGATGACGTGTGCCGTGAATCGCGGTCTGATTTGGAGTAATTAGACAACCTTTCATAATTTTCCGACCGCTTAGAGGAACTTTTTTCCTTTTCCTCCATGTGGGAACTAGAGGAAGACTTTTTTACCTCTTTACTTCTGTCAGTGTTTGCTTTACCTTTGGAGCCAACAGATTTGTGACTGGAAGACATCTGGACTGAATCGCCATCAGATTCAGAGCCAGGGGGAGCACTATCAGACTGTGATCTGGTTTTCCTTTTGTATACCTTATTATCCTGTTCTGCACTGCTGGATGTCTCTCCATCTTTTCCTGAATAAGCTGCAGGGTTCTTGAGGCTCAAGCTGACACTTGTCTCGGACGTTTCTATGTGAGTATTCTCAGATGAGCAGACACTGACAATATTCTGAGGCTGGGGTGTTGGGAGTTCAGATGCACTGTTATTTGCTGTCTTCTGCAAAACCTGCAATTGAGGTGAATGCTGCTCCTCTGGCGTAAGAGATGCTGGTTTCTCTTCAGTCACAGAGACACTAAGAATTTGCTTTTTAAAATGCATTTTAGCTAAGTCCGGTTTCAGTTTAGCAGCTGAAGAGACTGGTGTTTGAGGTGTCTCTGTTATTGATATTGGTACCGGTGACGTCTGCTTTTGTTCAGTTTTGCTGTCTGCACTCTGCCCTGCTTTATCTGAGGATGACTGAGACAAGGCAGCCTGAGGTTCAGCGATGGACCTTTCAGGACTGGAAGGGATGAAGAACACGCTCTGAAGTGGCTTCTTGGTCTGCGAGAAGCTGAAGGACACTTTCTGACGACTCTGATCCTCAAGGTTGACCTTTGTCTTGGTCCCTTTGGGCAAGAAATGGTTGGAAAGCATCACTCTTGGAGACAGGCTTTTGATTAGTGCTGCCTTGGAAAGACCCTCAACCTTAACCTACAATAACAGAAAAAACACAATTAAATATTAAATGTTGACAAATTTGAAATTAGACAAAGGTTGTTTTATCATCACAAAAATTGCTCAAATTCGAAACTTACTGAGGCACCACTCCCCTCTTCTCTGTTGTTACAAAAGGACAGCACAGGAACATGGAGGAGAGGAAAGACAGGGATCATTTTTGCACAGTGCATGTAGAAATATGATCAGTATGTACTGTATGTGTCTATAAAACAGAAAAGAGTTTGTGTTTCATGGGGAATAATACTTTTTAAATAATAATAGTAATAACTACTGTCATACTAATTTAAAACAAATTTAGCACCAAACCTAAAACTAAGCAACACACTTAAAAAATAATAAATACAAAACTTATGGCAAACAAACCACAGGATATTAAGATGACCTATGAAGATACATTTGACAACAGTGGAAATAAATTAAAAAAGCATGCATGTTAAAAATGTTAAAAGGTAAATTATTGGGATTTTTCTTTCTCCTTTTGTCTAGTACAGTATGCATGACTTCCTTAGGGTTGGCTCATGTGGCTGCTAGACAACAACTGGGTCATTTAATCCTTAAGGACTTAATTTTTCTTCCTTTTCTGTATGACCTTCAAAATGGGACACTTCTGCAGGGACATTTTGTTATATAGTTAGGGCAATGATTGATGGGCCGGACCCACTGAACCTAGGACGGCATTTTTGCATCAAATATAAGAATACGCTTATTATCCAACACCAAACACTGGTGTTGGTGCTGGCATTATACAGTTGAAATCAACATAATAATTTGACCTAACTTTAATTTAGAAGCATTCACCTACACACATTCATAGATATATCAATAGACCTACCTTGCAACAACTTGGTCTGATAAAAACAAATAAATTACTTCTAACGTGTAATCTAAAGTAAGTCTTTTACATTTTTTAGTATATAAAAAAACAGTATGATAAAAGCCCTGTTCTTGGGATAATCTTGCAGCAATTTACAATTGCAGCAATTTACATCCATTTTCTACCGCTTATCCTTTTCAGGGTCACAGGGGGAGCTGGAGCCAATCCCAGCTGACTTCGGGCGAGAGGCAGGGTACACCTTGGGCAGGTCGCCATCTTATCGCAGGGCCAAGATACAGAATATATATTCTATATATATTCTCTCTCTCTCTCAACCATTCACACTCACACCTATGTGTGCCCGCAGAGAGACCCATGCAGACATGAGGAGAACATGCAAACTCCACACAGAAAGACCCCCGGCCAAGATTTGAACCGGGGCCTTCTTGCTGTGAGTCACGAGCGTTAACCACTGCACCACCGCGCTGCCCTTTACAGACTGCATCCATAATAAAATAGAACTTGGTAATTACACTAAAATCACACCTGAATTACTTTCAATTTACTCCTAATAAGATATTCACCGTAAACTACATGTTGTCCTGTCTAATACCTGATCTCTGACCTGAGCAGAGTGTCCATTGAGAAACTCGTCTAGGATTAGTAGGCCTGAAGAGGCTGCTGGCCAAGAATAATCCAAATCAGAGAAATGAGCCCTCCAAGGTGATGGCACACCTGACAAAAAGAAAGATAGGGTTGTAATGAACTGAGTTTTGTTCGTCCACAACAGTTTGCAGCTAATCTGTCAGGAACTCATTTTAAGTTTTTAACATGAGTGTCTAAGGGAAGTGAGGTGCAAAACAATGTGATTGTGCTTAACACACTGCCCAGCATTAACTTAGACTTAGACTTAACTTTATTTATCCCTTGGGATGACTCCTTCAGGGAAATTCAAGTCTCATGTACATTATGTCAAATGTCCACAGTATCATGTGCATTCAGCAGTTAGATAGCAATGACTTCTTCAAGCATCCCATCCTGAGTTTCCCTAACTATAGAAGTTATCTATAGTTGCAATGTGGCAGAGATCTTTTGCAGGTCTTTAATGGATGTTCCTGTTACGGGGCAAAGGCTTCCACAACTCGGTTGACTGTTACTCTAGAATACAGTGCTGCAAATAACATCAAAAAACAAAAGGTTGCATTAATCTATAGTCTATAAGTAGCACTACCATGGGTGAAGATGGGTGAAAACCATGAATGTAGGATGAGAAATGAACATGCATCTCATTATGATGTAAATCATAAGCAAATGGCATACAGAAACAAAGGGTGTCTGTAGACTGAGATGTTTATGTGAAAAAAACACACGAACACTCTTTGGGGAAAAAATGGGATTGTTCTGAAACAAATCAAGAAAGTGTTTAAAACATGGCCTGAGCGGGAGGAGTGGACGCAGCCAAAACATGGCCTTTAAATGGATGTATCTACCTCATACGAAAACGAGTATGTGCAGCAGACCTACTTATGTTTACGTTAGCATTTTATCACAATGAGCTAACTTATCTCCCTACAGTACACATATACCAGAAGCAAGTGGACAGGTAACCAGAAAGAACGCATCTATTCGACCGTGAAGCAATACAATATAAATACACATGTATATACACCATATTTAGCAGCTAAGCTAACACTAACATTGTGCTTCCGTGGGCCATCTTTATGGGTAGCGTTAAGCTTTCTAAAATGAATGCAGTTAATACTGACAAACCAATAACATTTGGAAATGTGTTAAGTACATGTGCTGAACAGGAGATGTAGACTATTACTTTTGTTTGCACAGACGAAGGCGGCTAGCCTAAAACTCCACTAACATCGGGAGCTAATGCTAGTTCGGTAAGCTAGCTGTCGTAACTAGCAGCCAGTGGGCTAACTCTACGGTTGGTAATCTATACTTTATCTATCGATTTTTGGACCATATCGGCCTTGTCTTTGCAATTTATGTTCTCCCGTGACGTAGGGTGCTTGATACTTTTAGAATTTTATGATTGAGCAGGAAGGGTCTGTTGTGCGTTTCCGTTTTAGGACATAATGGACAACACACAGCCGTGTTTGTACACCCGGTTTACTAGCATGCTAGCTTATGTTTTGTCTTGTGTGGGGTAAGCTGCTTTTAAACCGGTAAACCAGAATAAAAAATAATCAGTTCGCAAGATACTCACTTTACGAAGTGCTTAAGGTCACACGGTTCCCCCATCTTCGAAATAACTGATAATCGACCCTTTGAAAAACATCAAGCAACGGTGTATGCCGACGTCAAATCCATACGGCGCTGTCGGAAATGATCGTCGGCTCAGTGGCTCCGCTGCTGCTGCTGCTGCACCGCAGCTTCAGCCTGGGTGAATGCGACCACAGAGCTAGCATGAGCTCGCATAGTTAGCCAGGAGTTGGAGGAGAGGTCGAAACCCCAAACAATCGCGAAAAGCAGTCCTATGGAAGTATCTTAGTTAGGACAAGCCATCAATTAGAATGAGGCTGGCAACCTGGCCCACTGAAAGGACTGTGGACATGTCTTTTGGGGACAACCTTTATACCACATTGGTTCTTCAGTGTTTCTTTGGATGTCATTACTGTGTTCCACAACATCACATGATGCAGGAGAACAGCTGGCGCTAACACCGGAGCGCACTGTGGGTCTTTCTATCAACAGCAACCTTCTAAATGAAAACAACATATACAGTTAAAAACAGCTGTACAGCGTGGCACGAAGCTTCCACGGTGACCTTAAAGTTATATTGAGCCTAAGCCACAAGCTACCGGCTTTTGTGTATAATGTTGGAGTTACCTACATATTTTTTATGGGATTCTGTCATTGGGAGACATTATGCAAACGTAATAAAAATCATGATTTTCTTTGTATTTATAAACTGTGAGACATATTATGTACACGGCTGAATGCCTTACCCACACTCCACTACAGTAGGTGGCGACATTCAATCTTGACGCCAGTTTGTAGCTTAGCTGTAACTGTATGAACAACGAGCGCTGTCAGACGAGATCGACACGAAGCGGACCAGAAACAGCACGATTACTTTACTGTATTCAGTATTTACCCGAGAACCTTTGGTTGTCAATTGTGTAAGTTTTGTCGTTGGTTAGGTCCGCTATATTGTGGTTTTGTCGGTCATAGTGTTGTGGTTAAGTGTCGACTGAAGCGAGCTAAGCTTGGAGTGAGAGGCCTAGCTGATTAAATAGCTAACGTTAGCATAGCTCGACGTTTTGCCGAGTTTTGTCTGAACGGCAGGCACATTGCTGTGGGTTCCTCGCTTTAGGCAAACTGATTGCATTGGATAAATAATATGTCACGTCGGATTGTTTGTCTTTCAGCATGAGCTTTGTGTTTCGGTTCTGAAATCCTGGTACATTACTTGTGAAATGGGAGGCGCGTGTGTGTCGCCCTGCTGTTACTAACGTTATGGAGTCCATAATCTGTTTTCATGGTCATATCACAGTGATCTTGTCTTCCCCCTTGGGGCAATAAGGAAATCCCTATAATGTAAATAAAGACGTGATGACAAGTTTCAAGACAAAGAACAGGTTAATGTGCTGTTGGTGTATGGTAAAGGGTGGTAGAGGTAATGGTTTGGTTTACAGTTACTCTCCAGGAAGTGAATGTTGTTATATCATCTGAAGTGATGGGTATGCGTGGCCACATCTGAAATTACTACGTTTGGGAACAAAAGGGGACATTTTGGATTGTTTTTGATGGCTACAGCTACATGGATGGACCACTGGGAAGCATTTCTGAGTTGTGCTACTGATTTGCCATCTGGCCAATGCTTGTTTTCCCTGTCTGCATTTCAGAATTGAATTAATGGTGGATCAAAGAGGCGTTCCCATTCTGAATGAGTTTACTCATCACTTTGTTTTCTGAATAAATGAAACATGTTGTATGCTGGAAAATGTTTGAACTTCTTTCGTGATGTGCAATATGTGAATGAAGGTATAATGCTGTTTGAGGAGGGAGTTTGGCACAAATGTAAAATGGTGACTGTGTGGCGTTAGCATGGTTTGTCTGATAGTGTCAGTTTGCATTAAGTTCATTTGTAACAACACTACTTTGGGAAGTCAAGCAAACAAGCACATTGTCATTTTCATTGGTCCTGGAAGCTGGGGCATTTGCGATTAACCTTATCATTTTTAATTGTAGTAGCTGATGAGTTTCTGGTGTAACTGACTAGTGGGAAGTTTCAGTTATTGTACTTAATGGATCATGTACCTGCCCACAGTGACACTATGTAACCCATGCAGGTTGTTGACCTTCTGACCTATTTTTGGGATGTTGTTTTCACCTAAGTGAAGTTATGCAAACTTCACTGATCTGAACTTTTCAGGTGGATTTTGTGGGCATTTGTCATTAAGGTGCCAACTTGTCTCTGATGTCCTTTACCTGCTAGTAGGATTCAGTGGTCTTGCATTGGAATACCAGGAAAGTGAACAATCCAGCAAGAGAAGCTCGATAGTTGGGAAATAATACTCTTCTATACCCTTTTTGTCTGCAGGTGCTGTTTTTTGTACATCAGCATGGCAGTCGTCATCCGTTTACAGGGACTAAGGGTGACAGCAGGTACAGAAGACATTCGCAAGTTCTTCACTGGCCTCAGGATTCCGGATGGAGGGGTGCACATAATTGGTGGGGAGCAAGAGGAAGCTTTCATAATCTTTGCGTCAGATGAAGATGCAAGAAGAGCCATGGCACGGTCAGGGAATTGCATCAAGGGTGCATCTGTTACGTTGCTGCTCAGTAGTAAAGCAGAGATGCAGCACATGCTTGAGAGAAGTACAAAAAATGTAGAGCTAGATCAAAGGAGACAGTTTGAGAATAATGCAAGACGGGCAAGAAGACCATTGGGTCCTGAGGTGGGCAGGAGATTAGATAGCAGATCAAGTCATTCCCCTCCCCCTAATCACCAGAGGGCTTCAAACAATAATGATGACTGCCTTTGTGTGTTTCTGAAAGGGTTGCCTTTCTCTGTGACGGAAAATGAAGTACATGATTTTTTCAGTGGTTTGCTTATTGATGAAATAGTCTTATTGAAAAATGAAAATGGCTCAAACAACGGCCTTGGTCTTGTTAAATTTTCAAGACGAGAGGATGCAAATGAGGCCCTGAGGAGGGACAGGCAATACATTGGGTCAAGGTATATTGAAGTTTCCCGAACAACAGTATATGACTGGCATCGTTCTACTGGTAGACTTCCAATGGGTGTCAACAGGAACAACAGCTTTGAAAGGGAGAGGTCACCTATCCGCAGTCAGAGAAACCCCCAAGATCAGGCCAGACCACAGTCACCTTTGGCCCAGAAGCTTACAACTCCTGGTGATGAGTACTGTGTTTTGGTTGACAATGTATCCTATGCTGCAGAGAAAGAAGACATCAAAAAGCTTTTCCACAATGCAAAGCTGGATGATGACCAGATCCTGCACTTGATGGGTAATAACGGGAGAAGAACTAGATCTGTGTTTGTGCTGTTCAGGAATCAGCGTGACTACTGTGATGCGTTATCTCAAGAAAAAAGGATGTTTTTCAATCGATCGGTCTATACCCGCCCAATCTCAAGAGAGAATATGATCTCCCTCCTGGAGTGTCATTGCATGGATGTACGATCTCCTGGGAGCTCTGAACGTTTCCCAGAGAGGCCTCCATCTTACCCCAGTGAAAGCTATGACTCTGAGAAAATATGCCTGTTTGTGCGGAACCTGCCACTAGATGTAAGAAAAGTTGAGATCATGGACTTCTTTCATGGGTTTGATATTACAGAAGATAAGGTGTTCTTGCTGCTTGACCATGCAGGTGCTGGGGTGGGGAAAGCTTTGGTTCTTTTACGGTCTGAGGCAGAGGCTACAAGGGCACTCTCCCTCAATGGACAAAGGTTTCTTGGTTCAGAAGTCATACTGAAATGCATTTCACGTACCCAAATGAAGCAGTTGGGTGTTGAGCCACCAGCGGTACGAGAGCCATTGTCAAGGGAGGGGCGAATTTCTGGCAGGAGCAGCGAGGCATCCATTCGCTCTGCTGACGCAGAGTACCCTGAATATAGGAGGTCACATGACAGTAATATGACTGATACACCGGCCCAAGTCCCTGGAAACTGTGATTATGAACCTTATGCGATGGGCCCTTGTGCGCCACAGGACAGGGGAAATGATGTTTATGATGACTTTGGCCCTTCATTGCAGCCTTTTGATGGTCCCACCTGCGTAAAGTTAATCAACTTGCCATTCCAAATCAGAAGTGACGAAATCTATGATTTTTGTTATGGATATCGCATTATTCCTGGATCTGTCTCACAGCAGTTTGACCAGGGTGGAAAACCTACAGGCACTGCGACTGTCGTATTTGAGTCTCGTCAGGAGGCATTAACAGCAGTGGAGGAACTGAACGGAAGACCAATTGGACCAAGAAAAATAAAGCTTCTGTTTGTTTGAAAGGGACATTGCATTTCGTGGCCATAACCCTTGCAATTAGGTTTGGAAATGTACACAATAATGATCACAACAAAAAAGTTATAAATAAAAGCTGCCTTTTCTTTCTCTTTGGGGGTAATATTGTTTGGGTTTATTAAAAATGTTTGATTTAGTAATGTTTTACTAACTACAATTTGTTATATGGACATGGCATCAGTAGACCAAATACTTTAAATGATATTCTTAAAATTCTATACCTATGGTATGTGTTTTGTTTCATTTGTCTTTCAATACAGCATAGAAAAAAGCTTTACCATATCATTACACCATCAGTTGTTAATGTTTGAAGCATATTTTTTGTATAAAAACATATTTGATCTATTGCCAGATTGTTTTCATTGTTCTTTAGACTTCCAAATTATTTTTGCTTGCTGCCGTAAACCTGTAAATAAAGTGTGGTCTGTTCATTGTTGATTAAGTTGGGATATATTTGCTTAACAAAATACCAGTAAGTGTAAGACTTTGAAAATAAAGTGATTTAGCAGGTTTTAAATATTGCCTCCTCTTCTGATATTCCAAAGTTCAAAAACCGCAGTAGGTTTAACACAGGAACAGATGGCATAATACATTATTTAATCATAGGCAAATTATTATACTGTGTATCTCCTCAGTGTATTGAATTTCAACTTGAACATCTTAGCAAGCCCACAGATACTCTGATGCTTGATGTATTGACTAAGACAGCCATATTTTTGCTATTTATAATATTAAAATACAAACCATTTGCAGAACCGTTTACGGTAATTAAGCTAGAACCTTTCAACTTGAAAGCATTTGGAGTATTGACCTAAAGCACTTTATTCTGAAATTTGTGTGCCGGAAAATTTGGCTGCGCTGCGACGGAATTGACAGATCAGGTGAGTGGTCCAAATCACGCTGCAGGAAAATTTGCGCAGCTACAGGTGAATATGCATATGTGTGTGTTTTTTTGGTTTTTTTTTACAGATAAACGATGATGTAACCAATATTTTACACGTATGAGTTATCAGATGCATATTTCTTAAATTTTTCACATCGTTGAAACTTGAGCATCATGGAGTTGGGTCTACCAGCAGTTTCACGTTAGCTCGTTTGGCCTTACAGGTGCGTTTGTGTTGTTAATGATGCACAGCTGATAAAGCAGTTAATCTTTTTTGTGAACGTGAAACGCAACCTCGAACAGTGTTTTCTGACATTAGCAGCTGACAGTCCAAAAGCTGAAGCTAGCAGGGACCGGAAGTCTGTTTACAACAGGACATTAGCTGCAAAGCTAAACTCAGCTTTGAGAAACAGCGGCTGCTATAAGCTAGTGTTTCAAAGGAGCTCCGCATGAGAAACTTATTGTTACTATCAAATTGTGTCAGGCACTTCTTGCTAATTAATGTTTTGTGTGTTTTCCCCCGTTGTATTTATCTAATCAACTGAAATCTTTCATTTAAATATGAAAAACCTATTTTTTATGACCAATGAGGAAAAATAGTTATAATTTTAAAAACAACTTTAAACATTCCTCATGTACAGCCTGAGCTGTTGCCCACTTTGAAAGCACATTGTAGGAACACATTGCAACACATTGACTTTTAGAGTGTAGTGGGCCTAAATTATGTCTTAACATCTATGACCCCAGAATGGAGGTATCAAGAAGAAGACTTCTTCAAAGACACCTGGAACCTGCAAGACCTCTGCGTCGCTGCGTCTCCTATGACACTGGTAAGCATTGTCCACCAGTGGGTCAAACTTTTGGTCAAGGACAAACGTAATTTACTAATTTGTCCTTATGCATTGGATTCTCTTGGGATTTCATGTCGTTTCATCTAGAGGCCAAACTGCATGCTGCTACGTGTGCACAGGCCCTGGTGGAGGATGTAACGCCACGTCAGGTGAGAATTCTCAACCGAAAACAGGTATTTTAGGGTTTGAGGTGTTGATGTTCCTTATTTTGTTACTTATAAAATCAGTTCACAGTAAACGGCTGCAGAAAAGCAGCAACCCTTCATACTCGATAACGTGAAAACTGTGACTCATGTCTGCATTTTGGCTTGTCATATAAATGATTGGTTACTGATTACTTTTGAACATGACTCGATTCATCAGTTCGTTTTCGTGAGTTTCCCTAATTAACTTTTTAAAATTAAAATAACTGAGTATATATATGCAATCTGCCGGCCAAAAAGTGTTTTTCTAATCTAACATTTTTAATACTGTGTTTGGTAGACTAGTATTAGCATAGAGCAGTTCTTCAAGATTATCATCCCCCCAAAACAGAAAGAAGGTAAGACAAAATATTTTAATGACACGTCATAAGTATTATAATTAGTGTTTTCACCTTAAATTAGGAGGATGTTTGGTATTTTTTTCTTATTATTTTGATTTGCCTGAAATTTTATACTCTGAATTTTGCTATGAATTCTTAAAAGTGTTGATTCCAATGTGTCTGTATTTGTCTTAGGCAAAATTTCCTACACAAGAGATTTTCTAATCAGTTTGGCAAATTGTCCTGAGGCCAAGAAAAAGCCAGAATTCCTGCCACATTACCCCATAATCTTATCTAAGGCAGTAAGTTTATATTCTCTTTTAATGGAGTATCCTCACTAAATGGTCAGAACGGTTACAACTGTGCTGTTTTGCCTTGTAATTCTGGTTTTACATGGTAACAGAGAGAGCCTGAGCAGCTACGGTGGACTGGAGGAAAAGAAAAAATGTGAGTTTTGTCTTACAGGCAACCTCAGACTGAGTTTATGAAACCCATTTGTACAGTTAAAAGCTAGACAGCCTAAGTTGAGGTTTGAATTGAATGCAGATTACTTAATAAAACAAATTTATTTATTTCACATTGTTAAAAATCAGATTTGTACACATATTATCTGTGTTTCATGATTAAGTCATTATTTTTAATGTGGTATTTTGGCTATAAAAGTCACAAACATAATCAGTAATTTGTCATATGTATGTTTTTATTTTTAGGACGGCAGAGACACCTTACGCCCCTTAAGAAATTTGTGTTCAACATCAAACCTGAAGAGTGTTTCTGTTTTTTTCTGCATAGCTGTTTTTGTTGAAGTTTATTTAACTCTTGACATTTTAATTTGTGCACTTCTTAACTAATAACTCGTTGAAGTGAAGTGAAGTGAGCAAAAGTGAAGGGAATGCTGTTCGCCACTGAACCTTGATGTTTGTCAAGAGCTTTTGTTGCTGGCATTATTTCAGCGGTTTGACCCAGTGTGGCTAATTAAACATGTTAAATGTTTCCGTCATAAAAGACTTAAGTTTGACTCAGCAGTTTGGCGTTGACCTTTTCTTTCAGGCGCTTATTCCAAATGCTTAAAATTGAAAGCTGCAAAATGGATATTTGCTATTTGTGAAAATGACTATGTGTATAGTCATTATCTTAATGCTCACTGTGACAAATCCGCCAAAAAAACAAACAAACTCTCAGCTGTTTGTGCAGAAACATCTCTGCTTGTATTATTGTCCTCATGTACACCATCTGCTGGCGGCAGCAAAATATCTCAAAATGTGTGTGCTTACCAAATGTATGATAATAGTATATACCTGTTGGATGTATAACTTGTGGCTGAGTTTCAAGCCAGCATCAAGCCTTCTATTGTGGTTTTGATATTTAGTAATGTCGACAGGAATAAACATTGTTTATTTAACATGGTTTATTAAACGTTGAACAATAAACATTGTTCAGATGTTTTCTGCTCGGTGAGAATTCAAATAAAACAGTTCCACAAGTTTCAGCTTGTGTTTTCATCTTTTTACTTGCCACAGAATGAGACACGGCTAAAGATTTTCCTGTGATGTATTAAAGGTATATCCAGTATATTAAAGGTAACAGCCAGTACTCTGTGATTTCTTTTTGTTTTCTGTTGTTTGATGGCGGCTGGCAAACATATCTGATAGATCATGCCACTGATCACGAGACAACATGCCCTCCGACTGGATCTACAGACTGAATAGTTTGTAGTCTTTAAGTGTTTGTTTGTGTTTATTTTGAATCTCTGTATAGGCATTTTGTGCCTCTTTGTGAGTCTCTTTATTGCAGTTTTTCAGTTCCAGTTTTTGTTTCTCTTTGTGCTTTGTTCTCTTTGTAGCTGTTATTGTTTGGTGTCTTTATGTGGTGCTTTTGTGTCTCTGTATGAAAGTTCTGCCTGTCTTTGTAGTCTTTTAAATGGACTAGGTGAAAGAAGATGAAGGAAAAAATATAAAACGTCGCTTCAAACTCAGTGGCCCCCTGCGTCATCAGCCTGTTCAGGAATCCAAACATGCGTGGGCCCGGCCAGGTGTTCTTACACTAGGAATCATTCGTATATACAGATAACAATTATTAACTGTTATTTAACTGTAATAACTGAATGCATTGTGTTTGGTTTTTGTCATTCTGGTCAATATTTCGGTTTGAAGCCGTATCCAAACCTTAAATTGCAGACTCAAATCCATTTTTTTTTCTTGAATGGCAACTAGCAAGCAGGATGTGGATGCGTTTCCAGTCACGTACACTACATTACAACACATCATATTGCACCACTTTACATTGGATTACAACATTTTCTGTTGATTAATCACACTACCTCAGCAGGGGGTGCTGGGGACCTATTCTGCCCTGGGTCCCCATGGGGCCATCACTTTACATTGGATTACAACATCCAGCTGCCTGGAATTATTTGGAAACTTAAAGGCGTCCCTTACGCAACTATGGTTTCCTTTACTGACGTCACCGAGCGTTGAAACAGTCCTTTAGTCACCATACGTCACAGCACAGAAGAAGAATGTCATGTGTTGTAAAGGAATTCTACCTGGAATTGAGAATATTTTAATATAAGTAAATGCAATTGGCGATTGCGCACAAATAAATTGTTTGCCAGTCGCAACCGGGTAAAAGAAGAAGAAAAAGAAGGACACTGAGAGGCACGACGACGTGTGTGACGTGTGTGACGTCACATCATCCTGGATGGGATCCTCTTCATCTGAACCGAAAGCGAAGTAAATTTACGGGAAACGGAGAGACGCCAGTCTGGCGGTAACTGAACACAGGTAATTACATGTCAATCTGCTGTGCGTATTATAGCCTCCCGGATATAGTTCTGCTAATTTATCTACTGTATAAAGATAATTGTCCCCTTTGATGAGGAGGATAAAGTGCTGAGTGGGCTAAACCTGGGAGATGTTTTTATTCTAGGTCACGGAATCAAATTTGAAGACGTGTTTGACTACAAGATGGATTCAAAGGACAACAAGACGAATAGGTAAAAAAAAAAGTTTAAGTCACATTCTTTGATTGTATTTCGACCTAGGGTTCATTTTCCAGAGAGTTAACACTGGATGTGTGTCAGGACGTTAGGTCATGAGACCACTTCCTGAAAGTCATTACATCTTTTTATATTTTATATCTGGTAAATGATTATATATTAAGGTTTACCAACAGACACGCACAGGTTGCTCTATATGGGGTATATACTCACTTTAATGTGAGTATATACTGTATATATATATATAAAATGAAATGTAAAACATATTTTAACAAATTCCTATGCATAGGTAGGATTTGCTTTGATGTTCATATTCATCTGTCACCTTTTTGGCAATTAAGTCTGATTATCAGGCAGAGACTGACCCTGTAATATATATATTTTTTACCATTAAGTCCAGTTTATGTGCAAAACCCATACCTGGATGGAATGAAAGAGGACTTCCTCTACCACCTCGATCTGGGGACAGGAACTCATGACCTTCCAGCGATGTTTGGTGATGTCAAAGTAATGATCATTCGTTGCATTCATTTGAGGAGAGAAATAAAATGCCTGCATAATCAAATATTTATGTTTTTTTCATGTGGGTGTATTCCCTTTAAGTTTGTGTGTGTTGGCGGCAGTCCCTGGAGAATGAAAGCATTCAATGAGTACATTGCCGGTATCCTCGGTATGGAGGACCCCAAAGAAGAGTACCCAAACATCTGTGCTGGAACGGACCGCTATGCAATGTACAAAGTTGGCCCTGTACTTTCTGTCAGTGTACGTATAACAACATAAGTCAAAAGAAAATTTGATTTACTTTTTGCGCACAAGTGTTACAAGGAGAAGATGTACTTATTGTCCATAAATAAAACTGTCCTCTTTATTTCAGCATGGGATGGGCATTCCCTCCATTGCCATTCTGTTGCATGAGCTAATAAAGCTCCTTCATCATGCACATTGCACGGATGTTACAATCATACGCATTGGGACATCAGGGGGAATAGGTGAGTTTACTTGTCCCTCCCCGTTATATATCCCCTGTGATTCACTAAATGAAGTCACTGAACTTTTGCAAGAGGAAATGACTTGTCTTATCTTTGACTCTGGTCACAACCCCTTGCTACGTGATGAGTTACTTAGTGTTATCGATAACAGCTGACTTGTTATTGTCCCCAAATATAGATTTGTATCATTTTATAAGAACACTAATTCACTATATACTCTTGAGGACAGCATCATCCAATATGGTATTTTGTGTAGGAACTGTCAGCAAATGTTATTTCTTAGACCATACATATACATATAAGACAGAGATTATCTCAAGGTCAGAGGTTTAAGAATTTGTTTGCTTTAATTTGAAAATGATTAGGATGTATATTTAATATGGTCTTTATCAATCCACTTTGTCACATAAACATGTATGAAAAATCTCTTTGTGTTTGTGCTCTCTATCTCACTTGCATGTTTGCTTTTTGTAGGACTTGAGCCTGGCACCGTTGTAATTACCAAAGAGGCAGTGGATGGCAGTTTCCTTCCCAGGTTTGAGCAGGTCATCCTGGGGAAGACTGTTGTACGCGATATCCATCTGGACCAAAGCCTTGCCAAAGAGCTGTTGCAGTGCAGCAAAGAGCTGAACCAGTTTGAGTGTGTAATAGGCAACACCATGTGTACGATGGATTTCTATGAAGGTAAGGTGTCAGTTGCATTGCTCAAAGACACCAACAGAACCTTGCGTGTAATGTGCATTTCTTTATTCTGCCTGTCTTTTTTTAATCTGATCAATCACTCAGGACAAGCCCGTTTGGATGGAGCTTTCTGTTCCTACACTGAGGAGGACAAACAGGAATACCTCAATAAAGCCAAAGAAGCAGGAGTCTGCAACATAGAAATGGAGTCAACTGTTTTTGCTGCTCTGTGCAGTGAGAGTCGCCTGCGCGGTAAGAAAAAAGTTGCAGATTTTTTTTCCTTCTGAATATTGTCTTCACACCTCGTCCGGTTTCTGACATGCATCTCTTGTTGTGTGTAGCGGCTGTGGTTTGTGTGACATTGCTGGATCGGCTGAAGGGGGATCAGTTGAGCTGCTCTCATGACGTTCTTCAGGGTTACCAGCAACGTCCTCAGACGCTGGTTGGCTACTACATCAAACAGCAGCTGAAGGCCACTGCGACATGTAATGAAGAGTAACTTTTTACTGATTTACAAGGGCACGTAAAAATCAGTTTTCTTGAAACACTGAAAAACAGGGCCAATTCAGCAACTGAGTTTCAAGCACTATGCACAGCTTTCTGTTTATCTAATAAATTTCACTATAAGAGCAAACCATATAGACTAATAGACTGACAGTCAATTCTTTTCTCTTCTGTATTTTCATTTAAACTTTTGAAATCGAACACGAAACATATAAAACTGTGGGTATCAAATCAAATATGTCTACTGAAGGCTAAACCTATAAGAAGTATTTTTTTTATCAGTATTGTCATTGGGTCCTGGGGGGTGAACTGGCTATAATACTATGGATTTGTTGTAATTTCTGTCTAGCATTAAACTGCTGGGATCCATTCAGAACTTGAAAACAAACTGTCAACTGAGTTAATAAAAATGATTTCACTGGATGTTTTATTTTTAATAAAGCCTCATACGACCTGAAGTTTTCACGTTTGGATTTAATGTTATGGTAGCACACGTTCACATTATGTGGCATGAATCGCTGACAAGTGACAAACTGACACAGGTAAAGTGGTCTCAGACTTTTGTTGCATCTATGTATTTGTTTATTTTGTAGAATGAGCTGTTTGTATAAAGACGATCTATTATTTGTCATTTGCTTTTAGGCCAGTCAGTCTATATGAGCCCATTTAGAGTTTACAGATGTTTTAGTGATGTAATATGATTGAATTTTGACTGGTGTCACTGTAAATCGAAATATAAAAGACTTGATTTAGTTTGGGTCTTAAACTGCACAATCGGACTAGTACTCACAAACACACCTTATAGTCCTGCTGGATCCATGATATATATTATTATTATTATTATTATTATTATTGAGTACTATAATAGTACACGTGCAGGGCGTGTGTTTGCATATGCATAGTGGGTGGAGCCAGCACATGAGAGGCCTATGAGGAAGCTGCAGGTGATGAGCAGCAGGTGTGTGAAGGGAAGCAAACTGGTTTGTGCTGAGCTCTGTGAGGCAGCGTGTTGCATCCGTTACTAATAAATGGGTCATCGCCATCATTGGTTTATTGCTGTAGTGGATTAATCAAACGTAGTCTCTCCAGTCTCGTACCCTTTAGTCTTTATTCCTAATGCCACTGTTTATGAGGAAGTGCACGTGACAGTGATGATTTGCATTATGTACTGATCTGAAGCCGGTTTGTTTGGATCCATATTTGGATCGGGTCGCTGTGGTTCTAGTGAAAACACAGTCTCGGGTCGGGGGGGACGTTACGAGCGTTACAAGGTTACACGTGTTTACTGGGAAGCGCTGTGCGCGTGAGAGCACAGAGGTGGGTCTGCCTGCGCGCTCCCGCGCGCGCCCACCTCCTGTCTGCCGTCCGCTCCCACCCCGGTCGATTCGCTGACTCAGTGCCTTAAGCAGCATCACCGTCCAGCCGAACACAGCTCCAGCATCCCGCGCGGACACACACAGCAGCCATGGCTAAAACGGCGACCGGTAAGCGTGATCGTGCGTGACCGGTTCAAACCGGTACACGGAGGAATGTATGGATGAATGAGCTGATGGATGCGTCCTTTCTGTGGCTATAGAGCCCGTGTCGGCCCGGTATGATCCACCGGCTGCTGATCGTGTCTCTGCCAGGGCGGTATTAATAATAATAATAATAATAATAATAATAATAATAATATCTGTTTATATTAGTTTTAACGACTGAATTTAAAAATCTTTCAATGTGTAAATGTGATATTTATCCACCGATGTTGTGTCTGTGGTAATGGCAGAATATGGGCCACCTGACCAGGCACACTCCGTCATTAGGTGGATGAAATGTCTCCGTTATCTATGTCAGAGTCTTACTTGTCATTTACTTTCAGCATATGTTGTGAAACACTGGGTAATAGGACGATATAGATATTTATATTTATTTATTTACAACCTGATCTTAACGCTACAGCGGCCCCGGCATGCAGCATAATGCAGACGGACCCCACCCAAGATGCTGGGCTGCCGACCATAGATCCGACAGCGCGAGCCGGAGAGGGCTCCATCATCCATCCTTTCTATGTTCATATGCTTATGTGCTTATGTAGAGAGTTTTTTTTTAAAATGAAACCTAAACGTTTTCATCTGGTCATCTTTTGTGACGACGACTGTTATTCATCCCTGTGGCATGTCTGGTTTCCTCCATGCCAGGGATGCATCGCCAGCTGTGACAGATGTGCTGTCATCTAATATAAGACCACCGGCATGTGTACAATAAGAAAGGCTTTACTTCCTGATGATGAAGAACTCGTTCACCAAAAATTATCTGATTATAATTAGACTGTGTGCTAGATCACCCCCCCCCCCCCCCATCATGGACCATTATTGTTGAAGGACCTGCATTTGAATATTTGATTCCAAATATTAGGAGCTGTTCTCTAACATATCTAAATCATTTGTGGTAATCGAATATGAGAAAACAGTTCTGCCATTTTAAGATAGCAGGGTGATGTTGGCTTAATTATGGTATGTGGTGGCACAGGTGCAGGGCAGAGTGGGAGGCAGGCCAGCCCTGCAGCACGGGGCCGATTCTCACGCTGGCCTTTGCAGCAGAAGGCTGAGCAGCCCTGATTATCTGTATTCCTCTGTGGAGAGCCAGGTGGACACATTGTCAGTCGTGGGTAGAACATGATGCAAAAATTGAAGAAAATTGAAAAGCATGACAAAAACCTGTTGCTTATTTTATGGTGTTTGCAAAGGGATTTTCGACAAAAAAAGCACAAGGTCTGATAAAGTGAGAGTGATGCTTGTTTGACCTTAGAAAACACACCCTTATGAATTATTCAGTGACACTGCACTTTTACATTTTAGAGTGTCACACCCCCACTGTCATTAATGCAAGTGGTCAGCTGATGCTGACTGGTTTGCTGAGCCACTTCCTTTTCTCATGTGTAATGTGTTCATTTAGCGATAGCTTAAGCATGTTTATTATACGTTCCCAGTGTTATTTGGGAGTAAGGTGATATTAGCAGGGTTTTTTGAGCCTGTTCTACAGTTTTTTTCAGTAACAATGGAGAGATGGCCCCGGATGCTAAGCTGTGTGTTTGTGTTTCCACAGCATACAAAGAGAAGATGAAGGAGTTGTCTGTCCTTTCCCTAATCTGCTCCTGCTTCTACCCAGAGTCGCGCAACAAGCTCATGTGTGAGTTTGAAGGTACGGATCAGCTCAAACACGCCTTGTCCTGTAGATGAAAATAAATAACGACAGAATAACGACACTTTATGGGACTGATGCTCCAGTCACTCAATGTTGCTTTTGCTGGTGTTGTCATCTTAACTGTCTGATTTTACAGACATGGAGGTGAAACCCATAAACAAGCGGGCATCAGGCCAGGCGTTTGAGGTGATTCTCAAGCCTCTTTCTCCAGTATCAGATGTAGCCCACAACCTCCCCACATCCCCCAAGAGAGATATCTCTTTGGAGGACATTGAGAAGAAACTGGAAGCGGCTGAAGAACGGAGGAAGGTGAGTGTTTGAAAGCTTTTTAGTATAATGTTTTGGACATTAAGCCACTGAAAACAAATAAGTCTTTGTGTATTATTTTTGCATTTTTAGTACCAGGAAGCCCAGGTCCTGAGGGCTTTGGCAGAAAAGAGAGAGCACGAGAGGGATGTGTTGCTAAAGGCCATGGAAGAGAACAGCAACTTCAGCAAGATGGCTGAGGAGAAGCTCCAGATGAAGATGGAGCAGATCAAGGAGAACCGTGAAGCCCTTCTGGCGGCCATGATCGAGCGTCTCCAGGACAAGGTGAGAAATGCAGAAGCCTGATGTGCTGATCGGAGACTGGGATCTGCCATGATGACTTATCACTCTTACCTTGTTGTTGTGATATTTTCAGGAGAGACGTGCAGCTGTGGTGCGCAGGAACAAAGAGCTGAGGGAAGAGATGACAGCGCTAGCCTCATAAAGTCCTGACCCCCCCTGGTCCATCTATGTCTCTCCATCCAGTCACATCCCCTCCCTCACCCCTGTCCTCCGCCTCCTCTGAACACATGCCCAACCCTGGAGACCAACAGGTTCCTCATCACTACATTACAACACACCGCCACTACTCACTAGTACCAGTATTATTAAAGGATACAAGCATCAGTAACACTCATCTTGAGAATTAAATGGATTTGGTGATTTTAGAGAAAATGCAAGATTATGGCTTTTGTTTTGTAAATATTTTTTATCTATCTATCTATCTATCTATCTATCTATCTATCTATCTATCTATCTATCTATGATAGGTGCATACAAAGGTTGTACTGTACTGCACTGTACAATTTCAAACATTTTGTTTGTCATTGATTATTGTTTCAGTTCTTGAAATTTGACTCGACAACCATTTTCTTGTGATCTTGTGTTGTGAGTTGGCTCCCGACTGATATTTGCAGTTGTTTCCTGATGATGTCACGACAATGATGATGATGATGATGATGTATCTGTGTTTTTGTGAATAATGGTGATCGGTGTACCAAGGCTACACACACTCAAGAAATGAACGTAATCCCACCTGTATCTTCCTCACACTCACTTTCTCATTCTGAACGTGCACGCTTGGAACTTAACAGTACGCCAAACCCACAGATTGATACACTGTCCACTTCCTCTGGACTGAGCTCGATAATGGACTTGAGAGATGCTCTGTTGTTATTAGGAATGTTTTTGCCCAGCGGGAGCAACTGTTTGTACACTTGCAAATCCCCACTCCTCCCGACAATGAATCCATCTTCAGCTAAATCAAAAGCTCTTACGTGCAACGTGTGTCGGGATTGATCTCTGAATGTTATGACACCATACTGGTACCATGCTTAGTGTCTTGGACAGTGGAATGTGCTCTCAACTTGATATTGATAGTGAGAACATTATGTATGTCTGTGTGGGTGTAGGTGAATGCAAACTTAACCATGAGGCATCATTAGCATCTGCTCTCTTTAGGGAATTAGATAGAGAATGGATGCAGGATGCTTCACGTTCAGCACATGGAACTATCCTCTTTTTAATATACAGTATCACTGATATCTGCCTGCATCCTCTGCTGCTTGTGTTTCTCCTTCGTATATTTCGCTGTGAAAGCTTTGCTGAATAAAGATTTGGGGTTCTGTGAACATGGCATGCACCATCTAATCATTTTCTGTGCTACAAGAGGAGGGAAATTGTAAACTGCCAAATAAAAAGTACCAGTTATCTACACAACCTGTAAATCACAGTCTTCACATTTAGTTGGTTTTTAATTAAATTTTAGTTTAAATAAATATGCAACATAGGAAACATAAAATAAATCCAGATTCAGAGCTTGGCAATGTAGGAGGCAAAAGCGATATAATATTCCACCAGCAGGTGGCAGTGTTACATTTATTTGAGCCACAGAAACAACACTTGAGACCACGGCCTTTGCTCCAATGCAAATATGGAAGAAATGTATATGAATCTGCAAGAGAATTTGTATTTTTATAGTTGGTATATATTTGTCAGAAGTCTTGGGATTTCAAATCTAAATAATGGCACTTTTAAGAAAAAGGGCTGTGTCATCCATCAAATACAGACACTGCTGTATATTGTGGATTCAACTAACAGGTATTTATAATTGCACAATATTAATATTAATACAGTGACTGCCCCTCCTGGACGTCTGGGGTGCTGCGTGGACCTAAAACAATCCCTCAGAGCTGCACAGTGATTTACGGTTTCAGCTGTCTGGGTTCTGTTGTTGCTTTTTAACTTCTCTCCTCTAGTGTCCCCATCCTGTTCACACCATTGTCTCAGTTTCAGACCAGCCCAGGCTGGTGAGGTCAGGGCAACATTGTAAAGGATTTCCTCTGGCTCTTAATGATTTCCTGGGTATTCATAAGGGCAACAATGGTGTCAGGTTCGGTTACTTACCTGGCACACAATAAAGGAATTGCCTTTCAGTTAATAACTGAGACCCCATTATGTTATGATTAACTTCAATGGGATTGCAACAAAAATGCACCTGTGGATTACAGGTATTATTTTAGAGCTGATTAGAGTCGGCTTACGTGTGGGAGTTTGTCACATGAATATAGGAAAAAGCTCTCTCTCTCTCGCTATCTATCTTTCTCTCTCTCTCCATATTTATATAATACACATTATTCACACAATAGTTTCCAGATGAAAGATGAAAAGCCAGACATTTCAAGTTGTTTTAATACTTTTAAACTCAATTTATTGGGCCGAAAAAAAAAGCAGAGCAAATAGATACATGAATGCACTTTCCAATTCTCAAGTAGTTAGTTAGCCAACAGTGGCACATACAATATGCATATTTATTTCCACAAGTTCTCACACTGCTAAAGAAGCAGACCGAAATGAAGTCAATCTACAATATGATTAGTACAGACTTCTGGGCTTAGCAAATGTAGAATTTTAAGTATGTGGTCTACAAAAATATTACCTTTAGATTTGTGCTTAGAGAAAATCTATATATGACCCATACATACAGTATATCATCACATCAGTCCTCAACCTGGAGACAGTGCATGTTGCCTAAATTAGTTATCAATTTAAACTAATAACAAAAAATAATTTCACATATCTTTTCGGACATACTGAGCAGAAACAACATCCTTCAGGAACCACCTCCACTTATTCTTTATGCTTCATAAAATAAAATCTGTTTTCCTTGTTCCCCTGTGTTCGATTACTATAAAAACAAATGAGGCAAGTTGTCCCTCCAAGTCTGTCGTGCTGGGCACAGCGCAGCTGTTGCCTTCAGTCCAGTTGTTCGCTTCAAAAAGCCCCAATCTCTGTGCCCCAAGGCCTGTACGGCTTTGACAGAGTGGAGGAGGGGCTGCCAGTGTTGAGGGCAGTTGGGGAGACAAGAGGGAAAGCACCGAAGGAGAGGGGGAAGGCTGAGAGCGACGAGAGGAGCGATGGCGAAAGCTTGGATGTTGGCACAGGCAAACTGAGGGGCAGCGAGCTGTGGGAAGACACCCTGAGGGACTCGGTGGGGGGCATGACACTGAGTCTGGATGTCCCTGAAACTTCAGTGGAGGATGAGGAGGATGCAGATGAAGAAGGGGAGGAGGAGGGTGGGCTACTGTTGCTCCTGGATGCAGGTGTCCTGCCCTGGGGGTGTTGTAGGAGGAGGGGGTGGGAGAGATGGGCAGGTCCAGTCCCGTAGACAGAGCCCCAGGCCAATTGTTCCAGTCCAGTGTGCACCTCCCTCTGGGACGCACAGTTGCTGAGGTGGGACACCAGACGGACACGAAGGGGGTCTGCGCTGTCCCGACCCTCGACGATGCTCAGGTAGCGCGCTGTCTCTGCCAGGCACTCCCTGAAGCCAAGGCTGCGGTAATCCTTAGCAAGAGCATGGGCCTCGAAGTAGCCTGTCAGGGAAGAGAGCACAGTCAGTGGGTGCCAGATCTGTACTGTGCTTAAACGGATGGTTTGGAATTAGAAACGATGCATCTTCAAAGCCAGAAAGGGCCATTTACCTTTGCCACCAGATGCATGAAGCATTTTCAAATGGTCCACTGTCATTTGCAGTATTTCTGCTTTTTCCAGTTTCGCTGATCCCTGTGAGGAAAAAGAAAAAAAAACAAAACAAATGGGATCACTTTTAATGTAACTGATGGGGCTTTTCCCAGGAGTAAAACAGTGTATGGTTACATATGGAAATACAATCGGTTTACCTGTTTCTCAAAGGCACTTGGCACCAGTCTCCTCAGCTCTGAAAGACTGTTGTTGATCCGGTCACGTCTCCGTTTCTCAATGATCTGTTACAGACAAAAAAAAAATGTGGATCACAGGTAAATTACAAAAAAACAACAACAATAGCCTCTAACATTGCTCCAGCTGGCAGCAGAGATGATGCGTTCACTGACCCCTCTGCGCCTTTTCCGGGCTTGAACCTGGGTGGTGGAGGTGGTGGTGGTGGTGGTGGAGGGGGACATGGAGCCATGCGAGTCAATATGTCTGTAAAACACGAGACATCGATTCATTCGTGTCGAAACAGAACGCAAACACGTTTTCACTGTCGATAACAAACACAGATGCACACGAGACGGGTCTAGAGGAGGAAAACGAACAGTTTGTCAACAAACGTACCCGGTTTCATCGCCGCTGTCTTTCTCCACCTCCACGCTGTCGTCCAGCTCACTGTCCGACGAGCTGTAGTTGTGGCTTCGCTTCATGTTGTCCCCGGTAGTGTCTCCAGTACACACACTCTGTCTGAGTGTGTCTGTCTCAACACCGGCTCTGCTTCTGCTGTCATCGTTTTCACGCCGCGCGCATGGGGGCGGGGCTCACGGAGGCGGAAGTGGGCGGTGCCCGAGGCGACTTCAGCCTGTTAAAATCGAGCAGGCGTTTGAGTGACATGTGCTTTGGAGAAAAAGAAAAAAAATATATCAACGTCTTAGAGAAAGCTGGTGATGTTGACACTCATATACACATATTATATATTATATTATATATATTATATATGTCTATATATATTTTATATGTCTATATATATATATATATATAGACATAAAGCGTTATCAATATCACTATATCACAATATGATAGGATCAATATCCAGTGATTACACACACAGTATGTTCAGTGATAATCAATGAGGCCATTCCTTCTTTCGGTGACAGCTCACACTGGCCTGTGGTCTTCTGGCCTCGGGCCCCCGTTTCCCTGCTGAGACCCGAGTCCGAGAGCAACGGGCCCCATTGTAGCAGGAGCCCTCTTCTTCTGTGGTGCTGTGGGGGACACACGGCCTATTAGCAGAGTGTGTTGTTCATTGTCTGCTGTCAGCTGTGTCCTGCAACAACGGCACCGGTCGGCCGGGAGGCACAGCATTACTCACTCCAGGTTGCCAGGCTCTCCTAGGAAACATGTCCTGCCCGCCAACTGACTGGCACAGCGAGACCTTCCCATGGAATCATTCATCCACAGTGAACCTCGTTCAGAGGTGTTGTGGAAAACAGGAGTAGGAATGTTTGAAGAAGCTGCATCATTTATATATATATATATAAAAAACGATATAAAAAGACAAACCCACCTTACATAAGCATGGGATGTGAGTCACAAATTGTTCAGTCAGGATGGGAAAACAAGGGTGGTCTGCCAAAGGTGTGATAATTTTGACCCCGCTAATGTGCTCGGGTCAAAGGGCAAACTATATAAAACACAGGAACTTTCAATGTTTATGTTCCACGGTGCAACCGATACCCTCTGGCTGTTCTTCTCATAAGCACCAGGCAGACACGAGATACAAATATTTTTGCCTACAGCTTTTGCACATATGCATTTCTACAAGTATATTTTTTCATTAAATTCAAAGCAAATGTTTCAATAACTCAATGATCTTAAAAAAAACAGGTTTTTTTGTGGTTCTGTTATGTTTTTGTATCATTTGATGATTGTGTTATTCATTTGTTGTATTTGACTACCTTTAATATTTTTATCACACTTGGTTGCTGATCTAATTGTGTTCATTTACTCTAGTAAAACTTTTAATACTGGACATTTACCTTTTTCAATAGTATTGGCTTCTTTACCACTTCTACTTCTACTGCCCTGTATGTGGATATATAAAATACATAAAACACAGCATATACCACCTTGTCTATAAAACATGAGTCAAATGTCAAGCTGTTCTCTGAGAGAGATGCCAGGTCTGGAAAATGACAGCACTTAAGACGGACATAATTCCTGCATTGAGGACTGAGTCTAACGCGTCTGCTCAGACCATCAGTGTGAGAGTGACCTCCCACCCCCCGGTGTGGTACCTCCATTCCACGGCCTTGTAGAGAGGCAGCTGTTTCTCTGCTCCGTCCATCAGGTCAGTTGTTAGCTCGTTGTGTTGGGAGCTCGACAAGTGTGCATGAGAGGTTGATTCCGGGGAGCAACTGCAGGCCAACATGCTGTTCCCAGAATGTCAGAGGGGTTTCGGTGGTGACAGATACAACGTGCAGGCTTTAGTCATCTGGTTGATGCAGTGTGTGTGGACGAGCCTTAACATTATGACGGCACACACTCACGTAGGCCACCCACCCCCCTCCACTCACCGTCAGCACGCACTTTCACTAAAAATCATCCCTTCAGCCATTTCATGCATTTCTACGCTCCCACTGGAACAATTTATACACCTTAACATGTGCATAAGCTAAAGCTGAAAATCCTCTCTTCCGGGACAGAATTTCCAGGCAGTCAGGTCTATGTCTCTTCACCACTAGAAATCACAGTGCTGAGATTTGGATGCAGATCCCCACTAGATGAAAACAAGCCCTCCCATAACCTTCTGCCTCAGGCTAAACCGTACATGGCCTTTCCACGACTCTCTGCTGAATGGCAGCTTGAGTATATTTGGGATCACTTCGCCGTTGTTTACGATACCATTATGGTAACAGGGCTCTGCAGTGCCACCGGGTCTACAGGACAGACCGGTCCATGTGGTCCCCATTTAGCAGACACAATCCACCCTCCTCACACCTGACTGTCAAGGTCCTTCACAAAAGTGCTGACATTCTTCTGGCCCATTAAACACAATAATTCTGATTTGTCTGCTAAGGACCTTGACTTCTCACCTGTGGCATCAGAACATTTTCTCAGCCTCCACTCCAGGTGACTCTGGCTCTAATTCCCACATGTTTTCCTATTCTCTTTAGAGTGTGTTTAATTTGCGCCCATTTGTCTGTCATTGCCCCGTTCTTCTGTATTATCTTTACATGTAATAACTTGAAAAACATGCCAACACATGCCAAACTGCCTGTTGACCCGGCCCTAACTTGGCACTAATTTGAAGTAACTACTCTCATACCAGTGCCAGGAAGCTAAGAGGTATAAGCAAGCATTTGTTTGAAACTGGCGTGTGCCCAGCTGCCTTCCTCAATCTTCCCTTAGGTTTCCCTTGGTGACTCTTTGTGTGCAAGAGTGCCGCCTGATTGTGTGCTGGTGTGTCTGCATGTGTTTATGTGTGTGCGACCGAGAGTGTGCGAGTGTGTTTAGGAGGTGCTGTTTCCCACAGCCCTGATCTAATTCCGTGGTAACTCAATCTCCGTGTGAGCGTTTCCCGGCGAGTGTTCTCCCACCCGTCGACAGTCTCTCACTGGCTGGCGGAGTGGCTGAGTGTGTCTGACAGAGGCCGTCTCAGTCCCACTGGGCCCCCACCCCACCCTGCCTCCGTCCTACCCGCCCTCCCATCAGGATTGATTTACTATGTCAACCGTTGGGGCTGTCGGCAGGAGCGACGCTCGCAGCCGTGCCTGCATCCTGTGTGCACACCATCCTGACATCTTATACCTGTCATTCAACAACTGCTACAGTGATGTTTGCATTTGTGTGTGTGTGTGTGTTGGGGGGCGTGGGGGTGTGAGGTGGAGGCATCTGGGGGACATTTGTGTCTGCGGGATCATGTCCATGTTTTTTTCAGACTGACCGGAGAATGCACATTAAAAGGTATGAACTTCGCTGCATATATACATAAGCAATGACATATTATGTAAGACAATACCACCCATGTTGATCCTAAATAGGCTGTCTGACCGCAGGAAATGTCTCCCACACAACAATGTTATCCTATGGGCCACAACTTCCTGCCTGTTCTCTCTGGTTCCAGTCAGCACCCAGGTGCTATATTAGGCAGGGACCAGACCAGGCTTGAGACCCATTCCCACTAGTCGGCTGTAATACACCCGCCATCTCATTCTTTACTTTCCTGCCTTTGTTGGCATGAAGTTTCCCTGTGCTTTTTGGTTAGGTAAAGTCAGGGAGGATATGGTGACTTCCTTGTTTCTTTGTTTAGCCGGAGCTTTTTTTGTACTTTTTTTTTTTTTTTTCCTGAGGATAGATAACTCCTCAGGTTGTAATCCTGACACCAGGATCTCAGCACCGGCTGCCAATTACAAGGCTCAGAGTCAATTATAGGGCATGAAGAGCGCTTGAATAATAGTTTGAGCTCTGATGTGGAAAACTCTATGTGCTGGGTTTAATAAAAAAAACAAAAAACACAAATGACCTGAGTTACACCTGGATTAAAAAAAAGACAACAACCTTGTTTTACTATAACGGTGCACGCTGCCGCACAATGGCCACAACAATTACATTGTCCAGGAGGTTGAAAAGAATGCTGTCAATTACCAGTTAACTTACAAGTCCACAATAGATGGAAGGCAGATCATAAGACTGGTTCCCAAATAAGCGCAGCAGGAGACAGCACGTGATGTTGACACAAAGAAGGAGGACCATTGAGCAAGCAACTTTTAAGACCACACATTGTATTTCCACAGGAAAAACATTGTTTGCATATCAATAGAGTGTGTGTCCGCGTGTGTATGTGTGTGACGGGAAAGGGGGGGGGTCATGGAGCTCTAATTGAAATGTATCTCCTCGTTTACATCATGCAAAAGGAACCTCACTGGCATGGCCAAGTTAATTATTAGTGTCAACTTAAGCTGTAGAAAACGTATGCTTGTGTGTGTGTGTGTGTGTGTGTCTGACATCATTGGTCACTGCTTGAGTAAAATCTGTGCTATAAATATGTATGTTTATACGAGTCACATCCTTACATTACTCTGAACATGAGTTTTTGGATTGTGTGCCATTTTTCAAACTACATAATACAATTTGTGGTAAAAGCTCATTGGTGATTATAGCTGCTAATATTTTCTGGTAGAAGGGGAGAAAATGAGAGGCGATTTATGGTGTGTCACAAGTTTATCAAAACAAAAAACAAACCAAAAAAAAAAGCTGTCTCTTTTTGTGAGCCGGCTCCTTTCCCAGTGGATGTTCTGTGCCAGCTGTCTGTGCTGCAGTAAAGTACTGCTTTCCCAAGCTCCGACCTGTGGGAAAATCTGTTGTGGCCAGTAATTGATTCCGCCCTGCCAGCCCCATTACTCTCTACTGCAGTCAAACTGCCAGTGATCTGCAGAAAGCCTGTTAGCACAGCCCCTTCTCTCTTTCTCTCGTCCTCTTACTCGCACAAACACGCATCAGAATCCAGCCTATTGTCGCTTCGTCATTACTTCTATCTCTCCGTTTACATAGTTTTACTCTATTAGTTGTAACAGTTTTCATTTTTTTTCCTCACTATTTCTTTTCGTTCATCACTTGTTCATTTCAAGTTATAATGATTATGTAGACCGCAAACGTATTTGACGACTTTTGGAATTGCAAACAAAAGGATGACCTCTTTACTTCCGGCCAGTTTTACTTGCAAACAGATTAATATTATAAAAAAACTATAAAACCGAATCACTTTTTTCTAACCAGTAGGTCTTACAAATATCAACAGGCCACATTAAACTTATCTACAACTACTAAACATGCCCCATGTCCTTTGGATTAAAATGGACAGGAAAGCTTAGAGAGCACTTGCGAGTTCGCCAGTGAGATGCCATATCTATTACTGTTCCATGTCGTCTTTGAAAGGGGTGAACGTGTTAGTTATTTGGTTGCGCAGACCTCCCCCAGCCCGACCCCCCCCCCACACACAGGTTTGTCATGAAATATTAAGAGCAGTCATCTGTTGAAACGGTTGAGTTGCTTGTCACAGCCTAACACTTACCACATGTCTAAATAAAGGTAAGTGCTTCCCCCCTCCCAATTAATCTTCAATTAGGGGTTCTGCTCTGTTGCCTTTGCATCTGTGTTTCCCAGTTTCAGCTCAGCAGGTGGGGGGACTCCCTGTGTATGTGTGTGTGTGTATGTGTGTGTGTGTGTGTGTCTGTGTGCGTGCTAATATGAGGATTATCAGACACAGGCCAGACATAAGAGTGTGTTTTCTGACACATATTCACATGACGACTGTCATGCAGTCTGTGCCGATCACAGCCTATATAAAGCTCCAGCAGACAGGGACACATGATAGGGACCTACACAAAATAATCACTCCATGTGTGATGCAGAGAGACATGAGAGGCCTCATGCAGAGTGATTTATCAGGGATTCTCATGACTCTGTCAGGCTTTATATAACTACCAGCTGACGAGTGCACTTTCCCATGTTGTAAGGGGTCAGGAGGCCACCCTCTAAGCACTGTGACAGTTGTGTTCACATATGAATTCCAGCCCACTGCTGGGGGATCTAAGAGCGCATGAAAGAGGAGCAGGGGACTGTACAGTACGCATCACTTTAGCTACTGGTCAACCCTCCGCCCACTGCGCTCTGCACCCCACGGGCAGCTCTCCCTGCACCTCTCCCTGTTCTGAAAGAACAAGCAGTGTCTCTGTGAGAGGCACCCCACCAACCACCAACCACCAGCCCCCAGCCCCACTCTCCCCCTGCAGCCCCACGGTCGGTGTGCTGCAAACCAGAAGCCTGAGGCGCACGGAGCGTGTGGGATGAAGGGATGAGAGGGGAGATCAAAGCAGGAGGAATGAAAAAGCTCAAAGCATACAAGCAAGAGGCACCTCTCTGACCCCCCGCCTCACACACACACACACACACACACACAGACACGCACAAACACACACTTCATCCTAGCTTTACTGAATGTTAGGCCTCCACCCCAGCTTCTGCTTTCCCTTCATCCAGGGTTCAGTAAAAAAGGCAGAAAGGAGAGGGCACAATGCTCAGGCTGTGTGGGTCTCACAGAAGATGGCTGGAACCTGCTGGGAACCAGACCGCAACTGGTCCCTCACTGATTTGATTTCTCAACTTTTTTTATTTTATTGCAAGGATGTTTATTATTAGCATTCTGGGGGAAAACACTTTTATAGTTTTAAAAACCGATACACTGAATCCTTGTACGTAAAACATTCTAATGAAAGACAAGTGCCTCAGAAGTAAAGACTCAGCTGTTTCAGGTTACCTTTGTTTTCCCCTGACAATCCAGCATCAGGTTTTCTAAAAATGAATCGTCTGTGAGGTTTTTCGAAAACCTCCTGCAGACTTGTACAGATTATGGATGTGTCACAACCACAGTGCATGAAAGGCACCGCTAAAGGGCCTTAATAAATCTCTATCTGGATTTCTCCCCGACCTCAGGCAAAGGCTTTTACTATGAATAGAAATAATAATAAAAATAACAGGGACAAAAAAAACAAGATGGAGAGACTGAAAAACATTTTTAAGCCTGGAAATGTTTGTGATTTAAGTATGTTCTGGCTTTTCTGTTTATCATACTTACACAAACCACCCATCCATTCGCCTGATTCTTCCAGGGTCCATTCGTTCATTAAAACAGTCAGCGGTGACCCTGGTTTTACCTGCTGTAGTGCAGCTTCATAATGTGCCCCGTCAGACTTTGAGCTACCTTGGCCCCAAGGATCCTCTCTCCATTATTCATGAGTCCTCAGGTTGGACCCTGGGAACAAGCTGAGCGAGGCCCTGTGTCAATACGAAACACTGGCCGCCACAATGGGCTCTGCCTCCAACTACACTGTTGACAGACACCAACACAAAGGAGCTGAAAGGGGTCCCCCTCCGTTCTCACACACACCGAAGAATGAGTCAGTGTGCTGCTGGTCAGAGCTGTGTTTGTACAGTATATACAGCTTTTGTCCGTGGCCACTGTTCTCCCATCAATGGGGGCTGAAGTGTTGATGAAAACCAAGAGGAAAGGACTTCTCTGTGGCTGCCAACCAGAGTTCATGTTCATTAGATGGGCTCTTTGCCTGCTGGATGGCACCTGTATGTACACAGAGAAACCCCGGGTGACAGAACAAGACGTAATCGGCTTATTGGATTGGTAAACAACATTCCATGATATATCACAGCCTCTTTGAGTATCCCATAAATGTTGGTTGTCATTGAAGTTAATGAATAATTAATGCTTTTATACTGTGAAATCAAATATTGCTGCCATATGACAGTCACATTAGGATCATTATTTACAGCATACAATGAGAACAGTTAGTCTGTTTTTTTCTCACGATGGCTAATTTTGCCTAATACACAGTTTTCTGATAAAAGCGAGAATTCACCTTGCCAAGGGTTGCCATGTATATCATACCAATGCTCACTATTATTTAATTAATGATAATAAAGCTTGTTTCTTGTCAAAAGTTAGAAGATTTAGGACTTAACCATGATGCGTGCAGAACATGGTGTCATGGTGACTGATGTAGGTAAATAATGTGCACTTTCAGCATCCTGATGATTTGATCACTTATTTTATAACCCAATGAGTTTTGCTATTTTTGCTTTCTGGTTCACGATCTGTGTACAGACACCATTTATACACTACGTAATGCACATGACCACCTCGCTCACAACTGAAAAACAACATGTTCCTTGTTGTGGATATTTACATCATTACTACTTTCTCATGAATACTTCAAGAATCATTTCATAACTTTCAAATGATTTCATAAAACACCATTTTACTCCCAAGCAATTTCTAAAGGGCTTTTAGACTCATGTGAAACTATTATACTGTGAGAGGTAATCAGATAAGGATGTGGTATCTGAGTCTATTTTAATCCACTGAGAATATGTCGCAGGGCACACATCTGATCATCTATCGCTATTCTACTTTAATCTAACCAATACATTCATCAGCATCAACTATGAGCTCTTGCATCAGACAGATCTATTCGAAAGCTCAGCTGAAATATTTATTCAATAATGATTTATTAAGTTGATTCTCCTCATATTATTGTTTGATTGGATTTCGATCTGCAGTGTAGCTGATTTACATTTAAGATATAAATGAATAACTGAATGAAACATCCATACTGCTCTGGTGGCACCTGGACATGTTGACTTCTCGTAGAGACATGTTTCGATGTATAAAACCTTGAACTCACCCTTTTACACAGAACAGGATGATAAACTTAATCAGTCTTTTATTTTGAATGTCTGATACTGTTTCTTTTCAAATTCAACTTTAACTCACTTGCCTTAACACGTATGTGCAATATAATCTACTGTAGTATTGTGCTGAAACCATTTGAAAATATATGGTATTTGAACACACTTCACACTGAAGTATGATATTTAATTTTTTAATCAAAGACTGCAATTTTATGTACATGTATAATTATAAAATTATATGTGAAATTCATGGAAGAAATACATATAAACCAAATAAGAACTCTGAGACTTTTAAAAAAAAAATCAAAGTTAATTTCAGTATTGGCTTCTGCTACCTTTATCTACAACGGAGCCGCTCAGAAAAATTGTATCTTTTACACAGGCGTCATCTACCGGTCAAAACGAGTATTCAGCCAAAGCAGGAGTGACGTTTGACAGTGGATGTCTAGGGGGCGCTACAGTGGCATTTTCCCCCTAATAATCAATGCACCCTTTCGTTTAGAAAATCAGAGTGAATTGTGAAAAATATGTCCTCACATTCTCTGAACAATCAAAAATGTCTCATGTTTATGTTAATGTTAAATTTGTTGACTGTGTTTTCTGTTGATTTAAATATTATTTATCGACTTATTTAGTTCCTCTTTTCTATGTACACATGACTATTTATTCGACACAGATAGGCATCATCACACACATATAGACATTGTTACTGTGGTTGTTAAGATAAAAACACCAGCTCCTATCACCTTTATATTATTGCATCACTCAACCACTTCCCCGTTTAGTACTGAAGTCAACAGATCCGGACTAATCTCACATTTCACTCCCACCTAACGCACCACAGAAATCTGATTTATAGGCACGCCCACTGATCAGACCGTTTCCTTGGCAACGGCAGCGGCCGTTCTTGATTGGCGGCCGTGGATCAAGCGCGTGCTCGCAGCACGCTTTAAATGTGAAGTTTTGTGCCAGCGTCGGTCTCTGTGTGCGTCACCGCCCGAACGACTCGTGTTTGTGCTGCAGCGCTGAGCTTGAACTTCACCACCATGGTTGAGCACTTTGTTGGAACCTGGACTCTGACTTCCAGCGAGAACTTTGACGACTACATGAAGGCGATTGGTAAGAAATGGCAATCATTGTGTCACTGTGAACGATGACGAACTAACCATTAGGCTTATATTGTGAATCCAGTCGATCAGCTGATGGGTACTAGTCATATTAAGTCTTCATATTGTTAAGTCTGTTCAGAGGCTGAACCTAAATGAGCTTAATTATATTGAAGGTGTGAGCTTTGCCGTCCGGCAAATGGGCAACATGGCAAAGCCAAAACTGCTGATCAGCGTGGATGATGCGGGGGACATTTCAATGAAGTCTTTGAGTACTTTCAAGACCACAGAGATCAAGTTTAAATTCAATGAGGAATTCGACGAGACAACCGCAGACGGCCGACAGGCCAAGGTGGGTCATAGCAAACATCATTAATAATAATAATAATAATAATAATAATAATATTAGCGTGTTTTTAACAGTCAGTATGATTTCAGACTATCATGACTCTTGAGAATGGCAAACTTGTGCAGAAACAGACGTGGGATGGAAAGACAACGGTCCTGGAACGAGAAATTCAAGATGGCAAACTAACAGCTGTGAGTAATTTCAAATTAACTCAGCAGGTTAGCAGGTGCTTTGCATTTGTCTTTGCACCAAGTTTCAACTGAAGGTTTCTAATACTGGCGTTGTTTCCACAGAAATGCATTATGGGGGACGTTGTTGCATTGAGGACGTATGAGAAGGTTTAATTCGTTAACATCCAAGCTGAACCAAGACTAATTTTTCACACGTCCAAAACCAAATGCACTACTGCACATGCCAATAAAGTCTGAACTGTGGTACTTCAGTTGGTAAATGCATGAATAAATGCTTTTGTGGGATGCATATGAGCTTGTGTGGGTTCAAGACTTGACAGATCCATTGTGTAATGGTCAATAGACCATTTAGTCTAGGCCTCTGTTTTCCCCACAGCAGATATTTTGACTTTATGGTATGAAAACTGTAACTGCTGATATGGGCCTTAATATTGTCATAGTCAAATTTGCCAACAAACAGAAACTGCAACAGCTAAATGAATCAGGGATGTTGTACTGAATCAGTTTACTGATTTGGTAAACTATAGAGTACTACAAGTTTAAACTTTAGAGGACTACAAGACTTAAACACTAATACTGAATGTACTTGCTTCATGAGGGAGGTGATGGTTTAAAACACCTAAAAATTAATTAAAGGCAGAGCATGTTTAATTGGAAACTATTTTTGAAGCCAAGGGCCTGAGGTCACAAAACAACTTTTTGTCCAAAGTGTGAAAAAAAATAACATGGATTTAAATACAATGGCCTAGTGCTGATTTTATGTCTTATAAGCATTCATCTTGAATCCTTATACAGACCAGACCAGTTCAAAGTTATGCCTCTAATCTGGATGGAACTTGTGTAGAGTACAATGGCTCTTTATTCAAACAAGGAAAAGCAACATGTCTTAGAGTCTAAGCAGCCCTCTTTAATAATGAGGTGGTGGAAAGGCACAGGTTTTAATTAGGGTTCTCTGAGAGATCTACTAACCCAAAGACATTCAAATACTGGTGAATGACTGACCTGGCATGATCCAGGGGCAGTAATGATTATAAGACCATATGCACACACAGATACAATAGTAAGGTTGGCTTTTGGCTTCTGGTTTCAACTCTTAATCTAAATTCTTGGCCCTGCTTAGCCTTTGGTTGCTTAGTTTGAAGAACAAAGGAGCCATACTAAAATACTCACTACTTAACTATTTTGGTTGATCATTTTAATTGCTAATAGAAATTCAAGAATTTATATAAATGTTGCGAATGTGGTGTCTCAAGCCACTTGAGTATGACCTGCACTCATTATGAAGGTAAAACCCAGATAATGTTTGCATTAATAAATCAATAGACTTATTGTAGAATGTGAACGTTATAACCGCAAACGGGATAATTTCCAACAGGCTTGGTGTCTCGGAATGTTCCACTTGTGGAGGATTGCGCTAATAACGGAAACGGATGGGATGTACCATTGTGTCCTGATAAGAGGGGGGGTCACATGTTGTTGTGAATTGGACAACAGTTTAGCGAGTACTCATATGTTGCAGCCATTTCCAAAATAAAATAACGCAATACACTTGTCAACAACAACGTCTACCGACCATAATGTTTCATTTCAGTTTACTCTCTGTCCGTCTTGTTTACGTGACGTCGTCCGTGACGCTCGTGTGACGCTGCCTCATCATCAAAGATGGCGGACAGAAAAAACACAAACATGGAAGACGAAGAGGAAAAGAGCGAACCCTTTCCTAAAAAAGTTAAGCCCCGCGGTGACGAGGTCACCCGGAGAACAGGCAACCAGGACGGTGGGGAGGGGGAGAAGGGCGGCGGTGAACGCCGCGCTACGGCGGAGTACTGCGAGAAGCTGCAGGCGTGGATGTGGCAGTATTACACTGGATATGTCAACTGGCAGAGCTGGCTGGCAGCGTCAGCCATGTCCTACCCACAGTATTTACAGTCAACCAGTGGCACGTCGACGGCATCTATCGACTTAATCTCTCAGCACTGGTACAACAACCCGTTTGGTCTTCCGCTGTCGCCTCACCCACCCGCTGCCGACTCTCCCAGCAGCCGGGCAGGAGAAGCAGCAGGCGGGGCTGCAGTGTCCGGTCAGCCGCCGCAGCAGCAGCCGCAGCAGAATGGAAATGCACAGAGGCCAGGTAAAAGCTCCAGGCTTTAGCCTGATTCCACAATATAAAGGTTTCCTTAATGTAAACGTACACAGTCACGGCTACTTCCCGTCCACCAAACACATCATGTCACTGGAAGTAAATAAACTGTCCACACAGGTGTTGAGTACTAGGTGTTTTAGGGGAATGTTGGGTTGACAGGTTTAACAGTCACTCATCATCTCACCATTGATCATCTTCTGCACTTCACTTGTTTCATGGAAGCTTTGCTTATTTTGATGCGTTTCACCAGGTCGAGAGTACAGTATTCCTTCACCCCTACAAAGACTCCTGGCTGAGATGGTGGACTTTTTCATTTTGTTTTTCATCAAAGCAACAATAATCATTAGTATTATGCACCTCAGTGGAATCAAGTGAGTTTCTTATCCATGCATGTTTGCAGTTGTCACTAAAATGATGTCATTTAAAAACAAAACTGAATTCTAACTTAAGATACTATTTGGTTTTGGAGCATAGATTCTCAGTACTTTTCTTTTCTTTGAAGGGATGTTTCTAAGTTCGCAATGCATTTCATCGTGGAAGAAATAGATGAAGACACATCAATGGAAGAGCTACAGAAAATGATGCTTGTTGCACTTGTGTATCGCATATTAGTCTGTTTTTATGAGGTGAGCACTTGTATAGATTATTTTGGCGTACGCCATTGCCCTGATTGCCCTCTATAAATTGTTAAAAAAGTTCCCATGTTGTAAAGTTGCCATTCTGTTTTTAGATTGTGTGTATCTGGGGAGCAGGCGGAGCCACTCCAGGGAAGTTTCTCATTGGGCTTAGAGTTGTTACATGTGACTCATCGGTTCTGGTTCAGCCTAACAGGGTGCTCGTAGTGCCAGCAACTAATGTCTCTTTTTCTGCGTGAGTAGTTCATTGTAAAGTTTATTATTCATCAGCCTTTATAGTAAATGACATCTGCCACTGCCTTACAGCTTGTATCTTACATCTTGTCATTGTCTCCCTCTCTACAGATCAACTGTCCGGGCCTTGAACAAGAATTTTTCAATTGCCTTCTTTTTCCCGGCATTTATCACACTTCTGTTCTTTCAGCACAACCGGACTGTGTATGACATGGTAGCTGGTACAATTGTTGTCAAGCGCTCTAGGGCTAGATGACGTTGAAGGTCCCACGAGAAAGTACTAATGATGGTGCTGAGCAGGCTCTGTATGACGCTTTCTGGAATAATGCCAGCAGAACTCGTCAGACCCCTCCCTGTCATGGTATGGTCTGAACATGCAGCAGCACGTTGGAAGAGAGATTGATGCACAGCACTATGAACTCTTTTAGTTCCCTACAACTTGGGCTTGGTTTGCCTTTGACACATAAGGTATTTTTGCATGTATGTCTACATGCCACATTTGGAAACAGATTCTGTGCCAAATCTATGGTTTCTGTGAAGGAGACAACAATGGTATTTGCTACCTTACTTTTGCCTCTTAAATACTCCTCTAAATTTAGGGTCAATGTTTTGGATCACTGAGTATTCAAGTTGCTATTTGTCGATACATGAGAATTTTCCTGCAGTATATCTTTGTATTAAAAGTGAGTTGTATGCTCAAACGTTTCTGTTTTCGAGTTGCTGACCTCTGTCACTTTGAGTGTGATGCAGCATGCTCTGCTTTTCAGCTGTAATGCCCTTGTTCAAAGGCCCATTCAACTATATTAAGATGAAACAGGAGCACAGCTGCTCCTCCGTTACTCTGGAAGCATGAACATGACTGAAAACTTCATGTATTATACATTTTTGTGATTAACTGGTTTTTGCATTTCACAGAATTAAATTAAACCACCACTAAGTACCTGCATACTTGATTGGTCTTTTAGCTGTTCCTAATTCTTACAATATTTTGATGTTAATTAAAGCACTGGTGTTTTTTTCATTTAAACTGCATTAACATACTTATGTGTCATGTGCAGTACGTGTACAGTAGCTTAAAGAAATAGAAGTGAAAACATTGTTTTAGTCAGTCGTGCTCAGTGGTGAACCATTGCCCTGGAGCTTCCTATCAATGAAATCTCTTAATTCATCCATTTGCTCTGTTGAGAGATCGTTTTGAAAAGGTAAAAGAACAGATTAATAACATTTATTCCTAGTTGTTTGTCTCCCTCTAGTGTATAATTTGGGAAACATTTTCACATTGAGTTGAAAAAAGGAAGATGAACCCACTGCACTGTTGTGTACTGTTTATAAATTCCATGTGACGCTCCTTAATAATCCCGGCAAGGCAATTATGCCATCTTTTCATGACAACAACATTATTTTCCAAAGAACCCCAAGCTGTTTCAACTTGTTTATAAGACATTAACGCATATTTGTCCAGTTTTTTGTTTTGTCACATGTTCCTACAGGTACTGTGGAAACTCCAGTTGTTGGTAAGTGTTGATGTGTTGATGCCATTAACCCCAGTAGGTGGCACCTTTAGCTGACAGCCACAGATGGCACTAGCAGATCACAGAGTGAACACCCACCACTACCCCTCATACTGCTGCCATGCACCGTGCCATCAATGTAGGCAATGGAATAATATATATAACTTGAATTTAGGAAGATCTTTATTAAGGACCAGGGTAATGTCGACAAACACTACAAGCCAGCTTTACTGCACTGTACACTGATGGAGTTAGGGCACATGTTTATGTTCCATAACACAAACAACATGACATGTTGTTTATGTTAGGTTCCCATGTTAATGTAAAAATAAAGTCCTGACAGCATATGAATGAATATTAGTTATTAATAGAAAGGGAAGGTAAAATATAAATATTAGTACTCCCCTACTATGACATTAGTCATTTCTCACATAATGCAAGTCCCAGTTTCTAAGTCTGTCGTTTGATGCCATGCTTGACAAATCCAGTTCCTGACACATGGCGTGCCATACGGCATGGCGAAGCGTCCAGCCTGAGTTCCTGTCACCCTCACTGGCTCTTTAACAAGGGATTCATCTCCAGGCAGCAGCGAGCGCTCGCAGCTTTCTCTGACAGCTGTGTTTCTGTGTCTGAAAAGAGCCACGTACAGCACAGAGGGACGAGGTCAACAATCCGGGCCCCAGTGGACAAAAATATTCTCTCCGAATGACAAAATCTGTGGAAACATCATTTGTTTATGAGAGATACCGATCCGACAACTCACACAGCAGAAGGCTCCAGTTGTTTTGCAGTTGTGAAGAAGTGGCATGTATTCCACTGTTGGTTCTTGCAGTGTGTTGTGTCTGTGCCTCTTGGTATTCCTCTCGAGTGGAGTCAGTAATTACAGGCTGGCTGGTTTCTGCAGAGTGGAGTGGGCTGCAGATGAAGAAGAGACCTGTTGACTGGGGATGGAGATAAACGCCTGCTGGAGATGCCATAAAGTGTCCTAAGGGTAATGCACGTGCAGGCACATATACAAACATATCGTCATCGATCTTTAATATGTTTTTATTATTATTTTTTATTACATAGCTAGAATAAGGAAATGGAATTCAGCAGCTCTCCTCACTCCTTTGGCCAGTCCGACTGGATGTGGGCGTCATATCAGCACTCCGATTTTCTGCTTTTTAGAATTAACCCAGTTTCTAAAGTAGTACATTGACTCTGCTCAAGTTCATTTGCCCGTTTTAAAAATAGATGTGAGTATAAGGCGAGTAGAAACTCTCCCTGTACTCTCAGCAGGATGAGTGATGTAGACGCAGTGAGACAGTGTGTGTCTGTGCTGGTGGGCGGTAGGATATTCATACAGTTCTCTGTGACGTAACATCAGGTCTCTAGGTGTTTGTTTTTGTGTATAGTTCTGCTGAAGGCAGCAAGATGCCCGAGTTGTCAAGACAACCATGGAGGCTGCTTTGGTTACTGCAGAGGAATCCAGCCTCCCTTTCTTGGAATATGTTGGTTTACAGAAAAACACTGTCTGATGTACAGATGCTACACATACAGTCCACTGTGTGTTTAGAGGGAAACGTTACACTACATGGCATCATCTCCCGGCATCGTCTGTGACACAGTCACTACACTCGCCCTCATGGAAAGAGAGACCGCCATGGCTTAATGTCAGGGATAAGTCATAGTTTTGCAGGCACAGATAATTATTAGCTTACATTCATTATTAATATGATGAGATTAATATCTCTCTTTCATTGCAAATAGCCACCTCAGAACTGTAGTGTCAATATGCTGCCCTCTGTTGTGTGAATACGGTAGTGAACTTAGGTTACTGGAGGTGGTGGGAGAACTCGGCTCTCGTTGAGGTCACTGAGGTCATTTCTGTCATGGTTGGGCTCCGCGCTTTAGTATCCAAATTAGGAAGTTACAGCAGAAGAAAATTTGTGTGTCCACGTTGAAGACCTGTTACATTTACTCTGTAACAACTAGTATGTTATCAGATTATATTACTCAGGTTACTCAAGTTCTTCCTCGTTTGTCTTTCCTGTCTTGTGTTAAATCGTCCCACCAATGTTTCGATGAACATCTTTGAAAACTGTAATTAAAAACCAACTGTCTCTCTGTTTCCCGGCTCCATTTCTTTCTCTTTTTTTTAAACATTATTTTGTGTCCTTCTGATTCATTTGGTTTACATGTTTGAACAAAATCTACTTCTTCAGTGGCTTTATGCCTCCTCCACACATCACTCCCACCCAGTCCTTTAGTTACCCATACTATGTTCTGGATATGTGCGTAAGCAGGGGCTTGCTATTTTCAGCTGAATGAAAAAAGTCTTGGCACTTGGACTCAGGATGAAATCTGTTTTGTTCTGGCGAAATTGGCTTTCGCCGAATGCACAGAATCTGCGTGACACAGAGCTCAGTTTAATGCTGTCATGAAGAAAAGCACAAGCATTTGTATCTGCTGTAAATACCAAAATGTTTGTGGCTGGGAGTTTGTTTGAAAGATGTCTGTGAAGACGGGTAATAGTGATATTGGTGATTTTGATTTAACAGGCTGATTGAGTACTCCCCGTTTGGACCCAGGGTCTAATAGATCCCCTGCACCGCCTTGCTGATCATAAAAGGTAACATATGGGGCAGAGTATGATGTGTTGTAATTTAGTGTAAATGGCAGGAATACACCTATAAACTGTTTGCAAGCTGCCATTTAATAACTAAGATAAGATAAGATAAGATAAGATAAGATAAGATAAGATAAGATAAGATAAGATAACTTGCCCAGATGTATAATGGTGCAAAAATATGGAAGAACAAAAAAAGTAAACGTGATAACCAGTAAATGTCAACGATGAAAAAGAAATGTAAAGTAAAAAAATATGTTATTTGCACAGAAGAATGATTTTGTAAAAAAAAAAGAAAAACTAAAGTATGTCAACATGGGCTACATATGTAAACATGTAAACAAAGCCATGTCAACATGGGATAAACAGATAGAACTTTTGTCATCCCATATAACACACTGGGTTGACTGAGTGGTTGTTGATCTCCTGCTACACACCATGCAGCCACTGCCACTGCCTGAGCTCAGTTGGATCTTTTCCAAGGACTCTGTTCAAGGTCACTTTGAACTGTGGGCTGCGCTCAACAAGTCCTCTATTGTAATTAAGTTTGGAAATCAGGGACAATCTCTTTAAGATCTCCAACCCCTGCTGTCCTATATAAGACTATATAAATATAAGGGTGAAAATAATGCATGCACATAATATTATAACCTTTCACTGAAGTGCATGAACCCAGAGCGGTGAGGTCAGCATCACCTGCCCGGTAGATGTGCTGTCCCTTTGCTCTTTTCATTAACCGCTGAATTCACTGGCTTTCAATAGGCTCTTTCAGCGTGTCATGCTACACCACCATTGAGCTACAGCCACGTTGCCACCCATCTTTCTTAATGGGGACTGGAGACAGTGGAGCTGCCTTGTTTCCATGGCAGCAAGCGCTTTCGCATTCTCCCCACATACTGTGGAGCGTGCATGTTGTTCCCTCCAAACTGGAGCTCGCACAGTGCAGACAGGTCTGCTCTCGCACAGGACTGAGCCAGGGTTATTTACCTCCTGCTCGGATACCAGATTCTCTCTTAATCCCATCACATACACTTTGCTTGCCATTCTCTTTAGTACGAGGGCATAGTGATTCCCAATGGCTGCTCCCACACGCTGAACTTTCTTTTAACACATACTTTACTTTCCCCCTTTCCTAGCTTTTTCAGGGCAACTGTGGCTCAGGAGGTAGAGTAGGTTGTCTACCAATCACAGAGTTGGTGGTTCTGTACCCACCTCCACCTGTCAAAATGTCCTCAACCAAACACTGAGTGCAAAATTGCTGCCAGTTGTCAAGTACCTTGATGCCATTGGTGTATGTGTGTTTGTGTGTGTGTGTGTGTGTGTGTGTGTGTGTGTGTGTGTGTGTGTGTGTGGATTTGAATGTGCCTTGGATAAAAACAGTCGACAAAGTTTATTTTGTTCCTTTTTGTATACTGTATAATTGCATGTTTTGTTCTGATAGAAGTAAATACAGCAAAGAGACATTAAAATCAATTAAAATCAAATCAATTAATGAACAATTTTATTATTGCATGACATTTTTGAGTGAACAGAACCCCGCTAAAAGAGTCAAAAAATAATTGAAATGACCATAACTGACTCTTTAAACTGTAGTAAGGTAGGTCAAAACCTGATGATTTCTGACCTGTACCCCCCTTATTCCACAAAATAAAACCAAAGCTGAGGAGAAATGCTGATGTTCGAATTTAAGTTGTTTAAATGTAAGTCATGCAGGATATCAACAGCACATGTTATTAAATTGGCCATGGGTGCCCACCCCCCTTTGAAAGGGTCAGTGGTTTAGTCCAGGCTAATTATTCTTCAGTCACTGGTAGTTTCACTGATGCTCAGTGAACAGATGAGACCAGAAACAATAATACAGTTACAGCTATATCTGTCGTAAATTACCATAACAATCCCTATTGATAATTTTCTGATTTTATCGATTGATTGATCACAAATAGTAAAAAAATATTTATCCTTTGCTGTTTGAAAAACTCCAATGAATTATCAAGGATTCATTAAATTGATTGATCTCTTTTGACTTGTATTAATCGAGTAGGCAGCGCACGAACATATCTTTGCAGTATTTGTGATTTAGTAAAGTATTTGTTTTTTAAAATACTACTTATACTTTAATTGCATTTTGATGACCCTGCTTTTGCACTTTTACAATTTCATACTTTGGAATTATACTTCTACAATGTGATCTTTCTAAATCAGTGAAGGATCTCGGTGCCTCCAACAACCCTGACATAATGTATGCAACTCCATCATATATGAAAGGGTCTCTGAACTGGTGTCCCAGGAAGTGTTTGAAAAAGTTTGAATGAGTCCATTAATGCAAACTATAGTAAACTGTGGGAAAAGACTGTTTGCATCATTTCTGCTTCCCTGTGTCTGTGGGAGTGTGTTAGGAGCAGCAGACATGTTCAGACATGTCGGCTGCATCAGGGGAAGCTCACTTAGCTCCAGTGCATGTATGGTGAGGATGCAGAACCAGGTTTGGATACTGATGCTCAAACACAGACCAGTGTCAAGGTAATGTAATTCATCTCTTTCCAGCCGAGCAGTGTGAGCTCACTATTAAACAAAGTTTCGCCCAGAACTTGGAGCATCTGGAGCCTGCTTGAGTTTTCCTGTTGTTTTCTGCTGAAGGCTTCTGTGTCTGTAGTGTTGGAGTGCGAGAGAACACTGAGAGGCAGTGTGTTTAAAAATGGAGGAATGTGAGCATAATGCAGTGTTGATTTGTGCAGAAGTAGAGTGCTGCTGCTGTGTGTCCGCATACCATTACTGTTGTTAGTTCACACACTTCTGCTGTGCAGTGCTGTTACTCACAGAGTTGTCAGCCTTGAGTAGTTTAATGTTTGTGAGGACACTTGGAGTTTGTTATGTTTGGAGATCTCCCTGTCATTATGTGTGCACTGCCCTGAGGAATGTAACACTTCTGGCACAGCTCTTATTGGTGTGTGCTTAAAATAAAGGAACAACCGGGCGGCCAGTAAAACCACTTTGTCAGGTTGCGCCACAATAATCCAAAATCCAAGAGTATTTAATGGTCCCTGTAAATCTGTCAACAAAGATGAACTGTGTTTCTTCGATCCTTCGAAGAAACACAGACGGAATTGTTTAAGCTACAAACAACATGTCATATTTGACACAGATCCCACTCTGTGATACTTTCAGTGAACATCTTTGCTCCGTGGAACCCGAGCTGGATGAAGAAAAGCTTATTCCACCTCACGTTATTTCTGACCGTCACCTTGCAGCGAGCGACTCCACGGCGAGGAAACCACAGTCTCTTGAAGCTGATCTCACAGTTGGGTTCCTGCCGTGTTGCTTTCCATTCCCCTGTCATGGCGATTGTGTATTGGCTCAGTAGCATCTAACAAGGCGAGGCAGTGGCCCCATTGGCAGGAAACACACACAGCATATGTTCTTTTTTTTCCTCAGCTTGAACAGCTGGGGATACTCATTAAATCACTATTATTTATAGTGGAGTGTATATTATGTGCATCATGTCGCGTACAGTAAACAGTAGCTGTAAGGAAGAGGCTTTGGGGTGAGGACAGTCACAGTGCCATCGTGTGTGTGTGTGTGTGTGTGGACTGTGTTGCCCTGATGGGTGGGTTTTCAGTGACTGACTGCACACAGGGATGTACAGCATCTCTGGGAGGGTGATGATGGGGGGTGGGGTTGGGGGTGGGGGGGTTGGGGTGAGTGTGTTTGCAGCTGCATACTGTATATACATGCAGAGGCTGTGATTGTGGGGCAGCTCACAGGGCAGATTAGCAGCAGATTTGTCTCTGCAGGGCAAATGCACATGAAACTGCACAGGAGCAAACCGAACACTGATTTAATCCTCCGTCTGCTTGCAAGTGTGCGTGCGTCTGCGCGTGCACGCGCCAATGTGATGAATACCCTACAGTTCTTCACATCCATGCAGTAAGTCTGCCTGAGCAAACCCTCTGTGAGTCTCCAGCTCTCTCGCCCTCCCTCACCCTCAGTCTGCCCCCCCCCCCCCCCCCCCCCCCCCCC
>JAFBJQ010003016.1:176938-311691 GCA_016785345.1 Trinectes maculatus
ACTCCACGGCGAGGAAACCACAGTCTCTTGAAGCTGATCTCACAGTTGGGTTCCTGCCGTGTTGCTTTCCATTCCCCTGTCATGGCGATTGTGTATTGGCTCAGTAGCATCTAACAAGGCGAGGCAGTGGCCCCATTGGCAGGAAACACACACAGCATATGTTCTTTTTTTTCCTCAGCTTGAACAGCTGGGGATACTCATTAAATCACTATTATTTATAGTGGAGTGTATATTATGTGCATCATGTCGCGTACAGTAAACAGTAGCTGTAAGGAAGAGGCTTTGGGGTGAGGACAGTCACAGTGCCATCGTGTGTGTGTGTGTGTGTGTGTGTGTGTGTGTGTGTGTGGACTGTGTTGCCCTGATGGGTGGGTTTTCAGTGACTGACTGCACACAGGGATGTACAGCATCTCTGGGAGAGTGATGGTGGGGAGTAGGGGTGGGGTGGGGGTGGGGGGGGTGAGTGTGTTTGCAGCTGCATATACTGTATATACATGCAGAGGTTGATTGTGGGGCAGCTCACAGGGCAGATTAGCAGCAGATTTGTCTCTGCAGGGCAAATGCACATGAAACTGCACAGGAGCAAACCGAACACTGATTTAATCCTCTGTCTGCTTGCAAGTGTGCATGCGTCTGCGCGTGCACGCGCCAATGTGATGAATACGCTACAGTTCTTCACATCCATGCAGTAAGTCTGCCTGAGCAAACCCTCTGTGAGTCTCCAGCTCTCTCGCCCTCCCTCACCCTCAGTCTGCCCCCCCCCTCCCTCCCTCTCTGTGTGAGCGTAGTCTGGGCGCAGAGCCAAGTGGAGTGTGTTTTTTTGAATGAATACCTGATGCGGCTGATGAGGCTGGCTGGGGGAGGAGCTGTGTCAGTGGAGTACTGAGGGAGAAAGAGAGCGGAGGGAGGGAGAGAGAGAGAGAGAGAGAGAGAGAGAGAGAGAGAGAGAGAGAGGGGGGCAGCCAGGCAGAGACGGAGCTGGCGTTCTGGTGGCCTTGCATAACACACGGTGGAGCAGCCTTTGCAGGCAGAGGACTATGAGCTGTGAGCTGTGAGCTGTGGGGAACTTCCTTCACCATCGGCCTGCAGGGGCAGCGGAGCCTCCACACCACAGAGTCCGGAGAGGAAGCCAGAGCTCGGGCTGCTACAACCACAACAACAACAAGAGGCTCCAGGAGAGGACACGGCTACAGAGGAGACATTCAGGAAGAGGAGTCCCAGGAAACACGTCTCCAGCGTACACACACACACACACACACAGTCACTCTGACACACACACGCGCGCGCGCACAGAGGCAGGAATCCTTGGACATGCTCTGCAAGCAGTGGCTGTGCACAGACTGGTGAGCTATTCTTAGTCCTCTAACCGGAGGGGGAGGAGGGCGGGTTGTTTCGTTTCTTCTTGATTTGTGACATAGTAGTATTTTCTGCCCCGCTGCTACTCTCTGCGCCCCCGCTGTCACTGTGAAGCCCCCTGGAGGCCACAGCCACACTCACACTCACATCTGTCCACACTCACATCTGTCCAGAGTCACAGCAGCACCCGTCCTGTGGGGTTAGGTTGTAGCGGTGAGTGAGTGAGTGAGTGAGTGAGTGAGTGTGCACCTGCGCGCGCACACCACCTGCGCGCGTGCACCACGCCGTGAGCTTGCAGGACTCTGGAGTCATTGTGAAGACAAACAGCCTGAACCCCGCTGCCTGTTCTTACTGTCTGCTTCAGTCTGCCACACAGACGCCCCGCCCCTTAAAGGCGCAGGACACCGCTGTTGTTCAGGGGAAGGGACAGGAAAATGGCTCGGAAGCGTTAGACGAGATGAAACAGGTCGCTGAAACGAGCTGCCGCGCGGACGAAGCGCCCGTGTTTTAAGTTGGGCGAGTAGCGGTCGTGTCCACATGCACGCGCACGCACATACATGCCCTCCACTGCACCCCCTCCCCACACACACACACCACCTTCATGCAAGAGCTTAGGCTGATAATGATGTTTTTGTTTTCTATATATAGCCGCTTGCTGTACAGGGTATTCACTTTGTGTTTGTGGTCCAGCAGATGGAACATGATGCACAGCAGCAGTGACATGAGGTTACAGGTTCAGAGCCCAGGGTCACTCTATTAACCTCTAGTGAAACTTTGATGGCACTGACTCTCTGTGACTCTGTTGGCTTTGCATTGGCTCCATGCATCATCCTGCTGCAGAGACATGTCACAGCTGTGAGGCCAGGGATCAATAGCTTGAGGTAAACAGCAGGTCTAGGAGCATGAGAAGCAATGGGGGGCTGGTGGACTCGGTATCTGCTGCATACACCTTGAGAGAAAACATCTGTAGCTGCAGACACATGTCACTACACCCAAACCTATTTCTGTGGTCTGTGCAGCTTCTCGTCTGTGTGGGAGTGTGACAGTGGATCACATGCAAGGTTGGCTCTGAGCATCAGTGTGTTGAACGCCCCTCACTGTCACTGTCACTGTGATCCATACATGTCTCAGAGGTGACGGTCCTGAGCCAGGGGCCGGGGGAACTGACTCCTGACTTGGGGAACCGGTGCCGTCTGGGTTGGCTGTGACAGACCCGTCTTGAAAGCTCCCCTTTGTTCTCCGTAATATCACACAGGCCGTATGTTTGCTGGTGTCAGGCTTCTAATAATAGTCTGACACTGGAAAATCTAGACAGGCTTTTAGTGGCTGCGCTGTGCTCTGTGTGTGTGTGTGTGTGTGCGTGTGTGTGTGACTATGTGCTGAGCACGGGTTAAATGAGGAAAGGGGAGACTCAATCCTGTGTTTTCTGTGCAGTCTGGCTTTGTCTTCCAGTGCAGCTGCATTCAGAGGAGGTACTAGTGCCTCAGATGTGATGTCATCCCGGTGTTGATGTGGTGGTGGTGGTGGTGGTGGTGTTGTTGCTGAGGTGGGGTTGTTGCCGCTGAGCGATGCTTGGGCTGTAGCTGATCGGGGAACACTCGGTGAGGAGGGGGCTGTGGCGCTCGGATGCTGCAGGCACAGCTCAATGTGGGTCAGGAGAAGCAGCGCTCTGTCTTCTCCTCCTTCCCTATCTCGCTCCCTCGTTTCCACCCCTAATCCCCCCCCCCACCTCCATCCCTTTACTCTTCCTTCAACACAGTTGTGTCTTCTTACGTTCTCTTCCTCCCACTCCTCCCCCTCATTCTCCTCTTTACTCTCTCTCTATCTCTCTCTTTCTCTCCAGCCCTGCTGCTCTCCTCCTTTGTTTCATCTGGTTCTGTGGTTGCATCTGCTGCATCTGGATCTATCTGTGTCCTTTGTCAAAGCCGCCGACAGATAGAAACGCAGCTAATAGAAGCTGACCAAAGTCGCCTTCTGTGTTTTTTCTCCTCCATCTCTATTTATGTAACACGTCTGCAGCTGCCCGCTGTAGCGGACCTCCTCTGTTCTGCTGCTTTAGAGCAGTCAAACAGCCTGGCTCCTCTGAATGGAACGCAGAGGGAGAACTGTGAATGGATGGTGTCCGTACACTCCATCTCTGTGCTGCCTCTGGCTAATGAACTACTCAGACCCACAGATAAGCCTGCAGCAAGCCTGCACAGTCTGAGAAGGAAAACTGTAAAAAAAAAGAGTGTCCTGGGAAGCAAAAGGCTGCGAGTGAATGCATGTAAACGTAGAATCTAATAGAATATTGTCCCTGCACACATTTGACAGACATAGTGCAGAGAAGTGTCAGAGAGGTCATGCAGTCAGACGCTGACGCCTACCACTATAGCTCCTTCTGTTTATGTCAACATTTAAAGTTCCCATTCATATTTTCTGTTCATTTCACTTATTGTTCAACCCGTGAACTCGGTGACACCGCTCCAACTCGCTACTGCGAAAAGCCTTTGTTAAACATTTCAGCGCCGCTCAGTTTCGCCTCCGTCAGAATATTCTTTAATCAAATATCAAGCCATATTGTTTCACTTCATTTTTTTTTTCTGCTGCAGGCATTCACCCAGAGTTCCTGTCTGGAGGTGGATGTTATATTTATAGTGGCCCCCACTGGATCAACACAAGGAACAAGGAGAGTTAAAACAAAGACAAAAGCTTTAGCTCCTATGAGGCCGTTCCCTCGGTGCCGTTATCCTTTCACTCCACACTGCTTTTCATCATACCCACAAGCAAGATAACCGCCACAGCAACAGCAACACATATACCCTTACCCTGTACACCACACACACACACACACACGCACGCACACACACAAACACTGCATCCCTGGAAACTCCAACCCAGTACTGAAAACATGAAAGAGCCTTTTCCACATGATGTAAATGATGACACTGGCACTGAACTGTACTTATGTCACTGTTGTACGTCACTGTTCGTGCAAAGGTTGGTTTTTTCCAGATTGGTCAGTGCATATCCTCCTGCGTCATCTTTCCGGGCGTATTTTGGAAAAATGCACACAGCACACGTTGTGTTCAGGTGCATTAGAAAAACACAAATCAGATGCTGTCGTTATACCAGGTACCACCTTGTGGCAACACAAAGAACATCATGAGATCAGGGCCATTTCCGAGAGTGAGGTGTTTTGGTGTTGGCTGTTGTGCATTTGGATCTCTGCAGGAACAGTTAGTGAATATGGTTCATAAACACATGCTGTGCTTGTTGAGTGAGTTAGGGGATGCCATTAGACTAAAGAGGCTGAATCGCATTTGAAGCCAAAGCAGTGAAGCTGTGTGTGAATTGAAATCTGTGAGTATATTCATTAGCGTATCACTGATTTAAGCTTCTCTCTGTCGTCAGATTACAGCGGACTCTGTGGACGAGGTGGATCGGTCAGAGATGATTCCTCATGAAGTCTATGAAGCTCATTCGGTGAGCTGCACTGACTCCATCCTCTCGGATCTGAAACCTGGAGTTGTCCACCAGTAAAGACAAGACGAGGCAGAGCCACACAGTGCACACAGCGGCTGGCACCAGCAGTTAACCACTGACGGGAGGTGAGGGGGAGAGCAGAGGGGTTGAGAAGTACAAGGGGATATTAAACCAACACTGGTACAATGAAATCTAACCAAGAGCGGAGTAATGGGTGCCTACCTCCTAAGAAGCGTGAGATCCTGGCTCTCGAGCAGAGGCCAGTGGTTGTAGCAGCAGCGCCACCCCCAGCTGCCGTTGTCACCGACAGTCCCCACACGGAGAACTTAGCCTGGCTGGCGAGTGTCGCCAGTGAGCGCTGCAGGTCTCGGGATGCAGAAAGCCCAAGATGTCTGATCTCCACATCCACGTCTCCTTCCACTTCTGCACCTTCCTCAGCCACTCCTCTGTCTGCAGTGCCCCTGGCCTCTCTGCCGGCTGTTTACTCCACAGGCCTTCCCCAGCAGGCCGGGACCATCCAGTTTGCTCAGCTGGGGCCCAATGTTCAGTTCATCAGCTCCGGACCCTACGCCGGCTACATCTCCTCTCACATCATCACAACTAATGCTAGCTCTGTGCCTAACAGCCCCGCCATAGCAGGACAGCGTCCACAGGTGGACAGTTACACCACGGCCCTCATCTCCCCCAGCACTAAAGGAGAGCAGCAGTTCCAGATTGGCCTCTCCCCCACAGAACTGACCCCTGTGTCGCTACCCAGCTCTCCCCAAGTCACCGGCCAGTACATCCATCTGGACAGCAGGACACCTTTGACTGTCGGCGGAAACGCTGTCAGCTCCCCGACTGCTCACCTCCAGCTCCACCCTCACCCAGCGGTCCTTCCTCAAACACTTACCCTTGCTCCCTCCCAGTTGGTGGTTCAGTACGCCGATGGCTCAGCTGGAAAGAAGCCAGATGGGAATGCTAAGGGTGTGTTGAATGGGGAATTGGAGGTGGTCAAACAGGCTAAAGCTCCTAGTCATCCACCAAATCATCAGCAGATCCAGAGCTACGAGGCCAGGCATATCCTTCTCCCTGCAGACTATGGCCAAAACCCTGCAGGACTCCAGACCTCCTTGGTGCTGGTGGCCCATCCCAACCACGGAGATGAACACGAAGCAGGCTCAAATAAGCTCTCCTTAGTCCAGGCTGAGAAAGGAAGCATCTGCTTGGGGAAACCAGTTTCCAGATCTTCCTCTTTCACCTCCCTCCCTTCATCAGAGCTGGTGAAGTCAGTCGCTCCTCATACTGTCATCCAGACCACTTTACCCCCTGAGGAGCTGCCAGCCAGTCTCTATTCCTCCACGCAGCCACCCATCATTGGTTATATCACCAGTGCAAATCAACATGCTGTCAGCTACCACGCAGCACTGCCTCAACACCTGGTGATCCCAAGCGGCCAATCCCTCCTCATCCCAGTCAGTGGTTCCAATAACGGCACGGAAATTGAGGTTAGTCGTACTGTCAGTGCCCTGACCGCTACAACCACCCCTCAGATATCAACGGCCATGCCACACGCCTATCTGGCCACAGCCTTGTCCAAGTGTGAGGCACTTGGGCCAGATGGAAATCAACCGCCCCCTGCTGTTGCACCGGCTCCAGTGCTGCCAGTCCCAGCCTCAAACCCGGCACCAGCCACGGTGCCAGCACCCTCCCCAACTCCCGCTCCCGTCCCAAACGCAGCCCCTGTTTCCATCCAAGCATCGCCCTCCATTTCCTCCTCCTCCTCCCCTGTGGCGCTTCCACCGTTCTTCATGCGGGGCTCCATCATCCAGCTGGCTGATGGGGAGCTGAAGCGAGTGGAGGACCTCAAGACAGAGGACTTCATCCAGAGTGCTGAGATCAGCAGTGAGCTGAAGATTGACTCCAGCACTGTTGAGCGTATTGACAGTGGGCAAACTCCCAATGTTGTGGTCATACAATTTTCTGTGGGGGAGCTGAAAGCCCAGGTGAGACAATCAGATTTCTTTGTGTCATAAATTAACCAATAGTTACAGTCAGTGTTTGTAAAAATTTTGAATCTTCTGATTTTGGCATATACGTATTTGGGCCAACAGAGACTGGAACTGAAGCAGCTGAAATGAGTTACAATTATTTTATGATTTATTATTTAAAGAGTTCAGCTTCAAAGAACATTTAGTTTGTGGAGCCAAACTTTAAAAAAAAACAACAACTTCAGGGTTTAACTTCATGTCAAAAATATTGAAGTGATGCCTTTTTATATTCTGGGTTCCACAGGAGAAGTTTTATGTGATAGTACGTAATGATCTGCCAAGTGAAGTTCTGTGGGTGTTGGGGGGGGGGGGGGGGGGGGGGGGGGGGACTCCTGTAAATCCAGTCTGTGTTTTGCAGAGAGCTAACAGTGTCTGTTGTGCTTGTACCCAGGTGTGTGTCGAGGTGCTGGTGGAGTACCCCTTCTTTGTGTTTGGCCAGGGCTGGTCGTCTTGCTGCCCAGACCGGACGACCCAAATGTTTGAGCTATCCTGCGCTAAGCTGTGCGTGGGTGATGTGTGCGTGTCACTGACCCTCCGCGGCTTGAGGAACGGTTCAACAACAGACACCCAGGCCTTGGGGACTAAGATGAAGACGAGTCACTTCTCGGACTCCTGTCACATTGCGGATGCCACTGTAAGGAACAGCATGAGTCCAAACACTGCAGGCAGTAATGATGGCCTCCTAATGAAGGCTTCCAGTGTGAGCAGACTGGAGAGAAAACAGGTGGGTGGACAAGGACTTGGACAGGAGTCAACAGCAGGACTGGGACTAGTTCCTGGATCAGCAGAGGGGATCTATGGAGCTGGGGCGATGCTGACAGTCTCAGGGACAGGAGACACAAGACAGGAATCTGTGACAACAGACATGCCTGCTCTAACCAAAACACAGCATGGCGATCTGGAAAGACCCGCAGTTCGCAAGAGGCGCTGGTCAGCCCCAGAGAGAGACCAGACTGACAGAGCTGAGGACGAGCCTCCTCGGACTCTGCCCAAACCCTCTTTTGTCCCTCAGGAGGTTAAAATCAGCATCGAGGGCCACTCCAGCACCGGGAGCGAGAGGTTCCTGAACAGAAGATAAGACTGTTGAGAGAAGTTTAATGATTTTTAACTACCTGTGGTTTGCATTGTGTTTATCCCCACTCACCCCCCCTCTCTATCCAGACTACTGTATCATAGACAGAGTTTACACAGTGATTCTATGTTTTCTTTCACACAAGTCTGGACTCTACGATGAAGTACAGAAGAGCACCTTCTTAACTGGTATCACACACACACACGAGATCAGTGCAATCAATGCTCAAAGCAAAAACGAATGCAACATGAATGTTGGGTATAAATGGCAGTCACCTGAGAGACACTTCACTCTGACCTCTCACCTCTTTTGTCCTTTTGACCCGTCGAACGCAGTCATATCTCTCGTCGCATGAACAAGCACAGACCCGGATGTCAGCTTGTAGAAAGTGGGTAACCATGTTTTGACTGCTGGTCGACTTTCTTTGTTTTCGCTCTTTGTTTGTTGGGATGTTTATGAGTCGACGAGATACTTGTGGCGTTTCAGTGACAATGGCCGTGACTTGCGCTGCCTTGCGTATCTGAAGAGGTTTCGAGTTTTATTTCCGTTTCGTACCGTAACAGATGTGTGCTACCACTGTTGGTCTGTCACTTGTCACAAGTGTGTGCCTGTGTGTTGGGTTTGTGTTTTGCTGTGTGGCTGTCAAACAGAGTACGGGGGGGGGAGCTCAGTTGTCAGTGCAGCCTGCAGATGTTGACACTGAAAAGACCTGAATGTAAACCACTGGATTAGTCCTCAGTAATAACCCATGGATTTATGCATGTCCTGTTTGCTACACCAGTGCTGAGAATATGATACAAATGCCTCTGCAACATGTGGTAGAAAGTAGATGCACATGAGTGCACTCCCCCATCAACATTACCTTGGGTTTACCTTCACTTTCCTCGTAAGTCTGGTTACTCCTTTAGAGGAACAGCCTGTTTGTCTTTTACCCAGGCTGCCCTGTGCAGCAGTTATAATATGTATCAAAGGGAAACGGTATTTCTAATTCCTCTGAAAGACTTTTTGCCAGACTTTTAGACGTCTTGCAAGCAGCAAACAGAATCAATAATGCTGATGTATTATTACATTTATTTGATCTGGCGTACATCAAGCAGAAACAGAGCGACATCAGCATTCGTCTGTAGCTGTAGTTTTAGGCTGACGAAGTCCAGCTGATCCTCCTATTAGCCCATTTTGCTGTCAGGACAGAAATATTTGGCGCTGAAGTTCATTAAGTCTCCATCGTTTTTCATGAAAACAGCGTCCTGATGCTGCTTGAAACGGGGTGGACCAGAACCAAAAGAGTAAAACAGACAAGTTGGGGACCGTACATCCAAAACAAAAAGCTGAAGGACGCTTTACAGCCCGAACCCTTTCACATTTCTCAGTGACATCTGACCCATGGTCGATAAACAAAAAAAAAGACTGAGCAATCGTAGACACATCATACAATAAAAAAGAAAATACGCATGACCTAATGAGATCTAATTGATGGGGAATGGTTGTTTCCTATTCTATTGTTGTATTCTTTACAGAAACTATGGCCTTAGATACAGTATATGATGTACCTAGTTCACAACAGCACACGTTTTTTAAGGTTTTTAACCATTAAAACCTATTTTCCTTAATGACGGTATGCCTTTCTTAGGTCCCCACATGGTCTATCAGAGTACTGCTGTTTGCATTAAAGCAGCCTTTCTTTCCAATAGTAGATTTGTTTCTCAGAGTAGAGCCAAAATAAATAACCCTACAGTTCATTCTCAGGAACAGTTTGTCTAAATATGTGTGCAGTGTTTGTTCGTGTGTGTGTGTGTGTATGTGAGTGTGTGTAGGTCCGAGACACTATGTGCACGTCCACATGTGTATGTTCTGAGCAGCAGCACTTTGAGAAAGCAGCCAGCGGGATTGTGGTGTTGGTGGTGGTGGTGACCCTGTTTCTCAACTATTAGATGTAATGAGATTAGTAAAATGACTGTTTCACATCACATCATGTCCTACAGGTTTACCATTGAGAAAAAAACAACAACAATATATACCGGGACAGGGAATGTAAACACACACATCGCGCGAACCATCTCGATTTTATTTTTGATGACTGATAGAGCTACTATTCAGAGAAAGAGAGACCGATGTAATTTAACTAGGCCAGCTAGTGTTGATCATGTACAGTAAATTGTATCCTAGACAGTGTACAGTGTGTGTATAGATATTCTAACCTTTATGTAGCTTATGTACTGTATGTGCCACTGCACCTCCATTTCCAATCATTCCATTAACTCCCCAATATCAAGTTATTCCGCTATTGTTTCCGTCAGTTCGGGTAATATTCCAATGTTCATGAATGTGCCACAGTTCTTTGAGAACATCAACATAATATGACCCCCCCCCCCCCCCTTCAGATTTTAATTTGACTCGCACACTTTAACATACAGTGAGTGTGAATATGAACTGCAGTCTGTCATCATAGCCAATAACCTTTTATAACTGCGGTGACGTGTTTATTGTAAACCCAGTAACCGACTGTTCTCTTCTGTTTGTGTTTGACTGCTCAGGCGAAACACTGCCCAGTGACTGTTCTCCTCCGAGACCATGTGGTCTTATACTCGTCACTCGTTACAAAGTACAGCTCCTCTATCTTCACTCTGTCTTTGTAGCCATCCTTTTCTCCGTGAGCCTGACCTGTGTTTTTGTACCTTCCTCAATGAGGTGGCTATTTTGGTGAATGCAGACCTGAAATGACAATGTGATGAGGCAAACGTATGATAAAGGCTGGTGCTGCGTTACAGTTAGCAAACTCCATGAAAAGACGAAAACCAACAATGCATTGTTCAGACGTTACAGCTCACTGACGCTCACCCACAAGCCCATTCATCTTTAAAAACTAGTCACAAATATGTAGTCAAATTAAATACAATTTCCTGATACACAGTGTCACAGTGCACCGGCTGCACTCACAATACCCATTACGTTGATCTATCCATTGTTGGTTTTTGTCTAGTTGTGTTTTTTGTTGACAAGACAAATAATATAGCATGTTACCAACCCTAACTTGTACGGTCCCTACACACCCGCACAGTAATTCTTACTGGCTTGACCTCTGCTCAGGTTGTTTGTGGAGGGAACTATGCTGGGAATGAAACAGCAGCTCAGTGAGAAAGATACAGGTGGATACTGAAAAGGACCAAGCACAGTTGAGCACAGTCTATGTTGAGAAGAGGCGACATCGGTTGCAAACATCTGTGTGGGTGGACCACAAACATTTCCAAAAATTAAACTCGATATCAGCCTGTTGGAAATAGTTATTATTATTATCATTATTATTATTATTATTATAAGACAGTTTTTGATAATAATGCCACAACTAGGTCAATTCAAATGTGGAAACATTGAAGCCTTTCTAAATTATGTTGGATGTGGTTTAAGCACCACCCTGTGGTGAGCTATGAAATTGCACTTTGAAATATAGGGTGGGGTTGGAGTAGGTAATACACCTAAGTAATGTACAGCAAGTCTGGGAGAAATTGTACACTAAAGGTGCATCTCAGCAATTTGTAAATAGCCAAAGTCTTCCATTAAATTGTTGGTATGAACTTGTCGCCAGTGGAGAGGATAAACATTGATCCCCGTGTACAGACCTTTGAAGTGAATTTTACTATCAAGAATACATCATCATTGATTTGACAGAAATACAGGATATTGCTTCGCCTAAGAAATTCTCTTTTGCACTAGCTCAAAAATCCAGGAAATTGTGAGAATAAAAACAATTTTTTTAAAAAATAATGATTTTGTAATTCGGGTCTGTTTGGTGGATACACTTCAGCTAAGATACACAGTATGTCCTATGTCCAGTATGTAGTAACTATCAATAATGTTCCCTGTTATGATGATGTTGAGGTTTGCTAGTCAGAAAATGTTAAATCTTTACTTCAAATGTTTGATTTTACATTTGATCAAATATATTAAAAGAAATAAAGAGTCTAAAGAAAACAGAACAGTATTTCTCTGATTTATGATTTCTTGAGATAGGTAGGCAGCTAAGAGGCTTTGGCAGTACTTTACACTTTGACATTGATAAATGCCTCCACTTTAGATATGACTGCTAAATGATTTCACTGGAATAATGGTGGTTTGATATTTACCACAAAAACAACAAAACAAAACAAAACAAAAAGCAGCCATGACAAAACTGAGCCAGGGATGATTAAGAAAAGATGGTCACATTTATTTTGGCAAATGAATCACAAGTTTGTTGTTTTACTTTTTATTGTTTTTTTTTTTTGTTGTTGTTCAAACTTTTTTATTCTACTTTTGTCATTTTGAGATAAGGTGTTAATTCATTTAAACTGCTGATTTGACATGGGTTAACACACGCGCGCGCGCGCACACACACACACACACACACACACACACACACACACACACACACACACACACACACACACACAGCTGATTCAGATCAGTTGATTAGAGGACTCGAGTTTTACGTCGCCAAACCAACACCTGGATCTGGGTCTGTAAAATGTTTTTCAGAAACAGGCTTAAATGCTTAAAAAATGTTGACCATCCTTGTATCATAACAAGTAAAAACTGACAACATAACATAAAATAAATGTAACATTTGGAAGCTATATTGGAAACTACCTATCTCACCGCTCAGCAGCATTGAGAACAATATGTGTATTCTAACAGCTCTAATTACCATTAATACAAAATAGCTATTTTCTGTTATGACTTTCGTTTTTTTCAGGTTTTTGCCACAAGAGGCCACTGTTCTGCCTCCTTTGAACCTCTTTCAGGTCTGTGTCTGTCACTTCCTCAGAAACAAGTCGTTCCTTTCTAGAATTCGCCACCTGGGGGAGCAAGAGACCTTTTGCGGAGTTGATGACAGGATTCAGTGAAAAAGGTACCTACACCTATTAGTGCTTGTTTTGTGTATACTTTAATTTAAATAACATTGCATTAAAGTAGCACTAAACGGAACAGTATTAATGAAACAATACACAGTACTAGTAATATGTGCTTTGAAAACAATATGAATCAGCCACTACATTGGGAGAGTTCACTTGTTTTAGTGTTTTGGCAGATTAGAGTCTGTAGCCTGTTGTGTGAGAGTTCATTCTGAACCCTCAGGAATGTGGTTTTAAACTTTAGCTCGGCTTCATTTCCATGAGATTGGTTAAGGGTCTTAATGTTGATGTTGACTGGTGTATATCTGGGTTTATGTGTCATAATACACTTTGATAATTTGCTCGGTCTGGACACAGAACTACTGACAAAATGCTGTGGCACAGATGAAAATGTGAAGCCTGAAACATTCACATATTCTTTCTTTTCTTCTTACCTCATGCTGGAGACAAAAAAAAATCAGTGATGTAACATACAGAAAAATGATGAGAATAAGTAAACAAACAGCACTTTATTCTGATAAAACGACACACTTGGTACACATAACAAATAGGACTCAACGATGACACAAAGGTTAGTTATAAATTCTGGGTACTGTTGATGTACTGACTACTTTGTTCCATCTGCCTGTGCATGATGCATTTTATCATCCGATAAACAAGTGACAACATTACACACACTGCGCAGTGCCATTCGCTTTGTGCAGCAGAAGTGTTTTTCATATGAACTGCATCTTGACGTCTTATCAAATCCTGAAATAACAGACCATAAAGACCATAATAAGTTATTTTTGTGTAAAATGTCTCTTCACTTTCTTAAATGTCATGTCGTGGCTTAAGTTCATCTAATCAGTTTCTTCTGCAGTACTAAGATCTTATATACCAAGTAGTCACATATACACATAAACATGGAAACATTAAGCTCTAATAAAATAATGCCAGTGTAAACAAGCTTCAGTATCACGCAACACCCAAATATTGCACATACATTCTTAAATATACACATTAACTTTGTGCCTTTGTGTTTATGCATGTGGCTGAAACCTGTGTGTGTACGTGTGTGAAATAAATCTGTATATAGCCTGGTCAGAAAAACCAGGATAAATTAAATTATCTGGGGAACGAATTCAAGAACTGCATAAAAGGCTGACACAAGAGGCATCTAACAAACACACAAATATGTACAGTACCTGAACACACGTACACCCACGCACACACACACACACTTACAAACAAACACATTCATTCTCACAAAAGCACTTGTGCATCGATCTCATGTCTCTCTGTGCCCCACTTACACAGACATTTAAAGCATTGTCTTCACAACAACGTCTGCTCTGTCCTCAGCTCTGGTGCGTCAACACAATGGATAAACAATAGACATGTGTGTGTGATTGAGCCTGTTTAGTGTGTTTTGGTCCAATGCTGTCTGGTTTGAACCTCCTTCCTTGGACCCAGTCTGTATGGCGCTGCAGTCCTCCGCCTGCCTTCTGTCTGTCCTTTCAAGCAGTAGTGTCATTATTAGAGAGGCAGAAGATCTCTAGCCAAGGAATGTACGGTCCAAATACTACAGATCCCAGATCTGATTTAAGTGACTAAAAGGTGCACATCCCTCCCCAACCACAGTCCTTCACTCAGGAGCTGTCATGCATCGTCTTAGGCGTCCCCTATTTGGTCAGACGTCAGCCGCTCCTGGTCAGAGACATCGTCGTCTGCTGGTGGCCGCGCCCGGTCAAAGAACCCACACTGTGGGAATTATAATAATAAATATGACACCATTAGAAATAATATTAGATAATTAAACTACCATAAGGAATGCTGCTGGATGTGGATAATACATGTATGTGTGTGTGTGTGTGTACCTTCCACATGGCGAGTGTTAGCATGGCCAGCACCAGCAGGCCCAGCAGTATGGCCAGGATGATGACCCAGAGAGGAACAGCAAACGATACATCAGGAGTGGCCCATAACACCAGGGTCCCCATCTACGGTCCCCACATTGAGACACAGTCAGGTATTTCTTTCTCACACACACACACATTCATCAGTTCTTCACTATCTTACCGAGGTGGTGTGCTGTGGCAGGGCGGGCGGCTGGATTCGGTACGGCAGGGCTGTGACCATGTAGGACACGGTGGAGTTGAGAACGTACGGGTCGTTACGCCGCTGTAGGACATGGAGTACATTATTGTATCAAAAGGTGAGAGATGATTCTTTATAAGATATGATATGAAAATGAACATTTGAATGTTTTTTGCATCTCCATGACAACTGGGCGAATTCCATGTGCTGTTGAATATCATGTCACGTGATCAAAACCTCCAGAACCATGACTTAATGTACTTAATTGTAAATTTGTTTTCTCAACCGCTTTTTCAAATGACCTGGAATCGACTATAAACTAACGGATAGTTTCATTTCGTTGCAATAAACAGCACAGAGAAACAATGAAAATGGCGATAAACTCCAGAAATGAAGCGATGACAGTGGAACACACTGACCTGCAGGAACGTATGCGCCCAGAGTCTCGAGCGGACCTTGACCACGGCGCTCTGTCCGCGGTCCAACCGGCCAACGACACATATGATGCTCAGACAGGAGATGTTGATGCAGTTCTGCAGGAGGAGAGTGTTGTCAGGGAGAAGCAAGACATCTAACATCTGCGATTCAGCAAACATCTGGATGAGCTTGTTTTCTTAGGACGATGTACGTTTATGCAGGGCTCACCAAGGTTTTGCCGCTGTAACTCTGAGCTTTGCCGGCGGATCTCTTGTGGCGGTGGAGAGGAGCGCTGCTGTTCCTCAAGAAACCCAACAGTTCAGGTGTGTCCTGGAGAGCGGAGATCTGACACAGAGCCATTAGCACATACGTGAGTGTTCCAGCGACTCAGACGAGAATGATGATCACTTTGAGATTTGATCACAGTATTTTATTTCTCAGTCAGCATCATAAACGGTCGAACAAAGGACCAGACCGAAGTCAATAACCTGGTCGGTATTCCAGATAACAGAGAGACAGAGAGAGATGCGTTTGTGTCAATAAATAAATCAATCAGTGTAAATCTGAGGACGTGTGCAGGGAATGACTAATTGCTGGGACGTGGAGGACAGAACACAACATTCGTCTCTCTGCAGCTCTGTCACTTCAGTCAGCGAGTCTCGACCACGGATAATAATGGTCTTTTGGGAAGTGGTTTGAGGCTTGTAAATGGATTACTGTAAGAAAATGTTTAATTTATTGTAACCTCGCTCTCATTTCTGGCTCAGCTTGGTGGCACAGAATGGCGTGTCTGAGTCTGAGCAGCAGACAAAAGAACTGACCTCTGACCCTGTGCCGTGTATCTGACTCATTTGAATTCATAAAGTTATGGCTTGTAGCGTTTCATACTCTGACATACGTTTTGACTTTTTCTAATAATTGCATGTTTTCTTTTTGAATTGGCCTACAGATGATATAGATCTTGAAACATTATTTCTGCTCCAGTTTCTACTAATAACCATAATACTCCAGCCTCCTCGGTTTGAGCCAACCAGCACAAGAACATCTAAAGCCGCCAGAACGACCAGCACATCATGTTTTAAACAAGCGAGTATAAAGGACCAATGGCTGGATGAATGAGCTGCGAGCTGTGTAGTTAATGAAAGGCTGAAATTGCATTAGGTCTGGTGGTTTCTCTGGGCAAAGGAAGGGAAGATACATTCTTATAAATGTTTGGGGCTTCGAACATAATGTCCTCGCTGTTTGTTCACATGTTTTCATGTTACCTGGAGGCCAAGTGGGTTGAGGCTGGTGTTTGTCCGGCAGCTAATTGGTCCGTCAGTTTTAATCTCCATGGCATACAGCAGGTTCTCATCACGGAAACGGGAAGGCCAGCCGACCTGGAGCTCAGCCTCTCGGATACTGCTGGGACCGGAGTTATGGAGCTGCAGACAGAGAGAGGGAACGGCGAGTTGTCAGTGCTGTGGTTTCTTCTGTCTCACCAGAGGGTCTCAAGTGACTGAGGCTATAATCAGGTTATACTAACCGTGGAATGATGACACAGGCCACCTGTGTTTTAGAGACAATACTTATGCTGCCATCCGTCAAGTAAAACCTACACTTATCATCATTCCACATCGAAACGAAGATCAATCAATTATCAGCTTAAACGAACCATCAATTCCATAAATCCTCTTTGCGTTGTTTTTTTTTTTTTAACATTTTCTCTCTCTCCCTCATGCACATGGTCATTAACACTGAAGCACTTCTTCCAAACAGGACATGATCCCAATGCTGCGGGGCAGGAATTCTGTGAGAGGGAAAAAACTCTGTCCTCTCTAACTGGAAGCAGCTGCCAACTGGAAAAAGCACCGCAAATGAAAATCATTATCAGCTGCAGGACGGACCAGACACTGCTGCACTCTGGTTCAATGAAGCAGCCGTCCCTTTAAAACAAAGGAGAGAAAATGGCATGCACCGCACTCTCACCCACCCACCCACACACACACACACCCACCGACACACACACTATTATAACTGTTGCCACTCTGTCTGCCACCCTCCCTCATATCTGTGTGTCTCTACCCCTGTTTGACCTTGTTTTTCCCCTCAGTCATTATTAGTCATTTGCCTATATCCAGTCAGAACCCCATTCCAATTCCTTCCTTGTGTCCTTCCTCCAATCTCCTCACCTTCTTCCTTATTCCATTCTCTTGCGTCCTTCCTTGTTTGTCTTTTTCCTGCTTCCACAGCAGTAATTACTCCGGAGCTAGAGACCTTTGATCAGCCAGAGCCCGTTTCTTTACAGAGCTACTGGTGCGACTGTGTGTGTGTTTCTGTTTACGTCACCTTACGGGGCCCACCTCATGCTGCAGCCTCATTTTCTTTCCACACCTATTTTTCTGCTCTTTTCTTCTTAACAGCCCGTGTAAACACGTGCTTTTTAACCAACAACCAACAAAAACACAATGTGATTTCACTTCTCCCCTTTGTCTTCACATTAGATTCAGATGTCTGGCGGCGCCTTGATGTAAGTGCTCCCAGTTACCTCATATATGTGAGTTACTTGGGGTCCCACGTCATCCTCCTTGACTGGCTTGTCTTTGGGTTCCCAGCGTGGGAATGGCAGCACCACCTGAGAGGGATGAGACACCCTGGAGGTAGGAGAAACAGCTTGTTAACACATGCGACGCACATACACATCAGTTGGTTTTCATAGCTCCATGTCAGTGGACTGTATGAAAGCTGACAGCCGTTAACTAGTCAGTGTTGTCATTCGCCATAGTTTTCCCTCTCTGGGCATGATGGATACTCTGGTTGTTGGCTGTAGGCCTTATCACCTGTGTTAGCATCCTACACTTTTCATCAGTACACATTGTGCCTCAAAAGGCAACTCAATTTTGAAATAATATCTATATAATAATATTAAATCTCCAAACGTTCCAATTTGGAGTACTTTTTTAATCAAAATGAACAAGGATGCATTATGGACTTTTAGAAAGAGAACAAATCTGACCTTATACTTTATATATATACACACACACACACACACACACACACACACACACACACACACACATATATACACACACTATATGGCCAAAGGTATTCGCTCATATACATACTGGACAAACACAGGAACTTGTATGTCCTCGTCTCTCGCCCCAGGTCCCCCTCTGCTTGTATATGCAAGTGACCACACCCAAACATGTCCAAGCAGGGCTTCGAGCTTTGAAGTCTATTGGCATCTATCTACATGTCAAGGGCTCTTACGCGTCCCATATGCGTACGATTAGTTCAAATGCATTTCTAGAAATGAGTTTTCATGCTGTTTTCCATCTATATAAACAGACTCCAAATTCAAAAGCGGCTGTCACGTCCGGCAAACACCAACAAGTTTAGACTACAAACCAGAGCAGTTTTATCTTTGGGGAGCTCACACGCCAACGGGGGAATTATGTCGCTGTGTTTTGGTGCAGACGCCTCATTCTCACATGCAAAGACGCTTGACTCACCCACGTAAATTGAGTTGCGCTTGTGCGACGATGGACAGATTCAGACTGACTGCGTTGCTGTTGGAGTTGTCTTTGTTGGAGCTGTATGGAGAGATACAAAGGCTCAGAAACTTTTATGTTTCGCTGACTCCATGAGGAAGCCCTCGAGCCACGAGCTTGGCCTGGATTGATACACTGTGTGTCTGCGTCTAGTGATGTTGTGTATTGAATTCAACACAATGAACAGTTGTTGCTGCAGCGAGCTTCATCAAACCACAGACACTGACAGCATCAGGCAGACAGACACAGAACTTATTTACATGGCTCAGGAAAAAGACAAACAGCTCTTTGTGTGTATGTGTGTGTGTGTATGTGTGTGTGTGTGTGTGTGTGTGTGTATAGTTGGTGGCTGAGGGGTAAGCGTGACTGACGGTGGGTGTGTCACCTGTGGATCTGGAGCTCAAAGCTGATCTTTGGTCCGGCATCATCCAGCCTTTGCACAGAAAACCTCAAACCAACAGACAGCTGGGCAAAGAGAAGACACATAAAGATCATGTGACAGGAGGAAGAAATGACAGAGAAGAGCTGCATCTGTACATCAAACGCCACATCATGTCACAAAGTATCCACTACTGTAGAGGGAAACCCCTATTGACTACATCCTCTTCTTTTATTACACAGGCAGAGGATTGTCTGTGTGTGTGTGTGTGTGTGTGTGTGTGTGTGTGTGTTGAAAACTGCAAAAATGTTAAATCTGAGAAAATCCAGACAACACACACATACACACACTCTAAGCTACAGTTAAGTTTATGTCTCTCCCCACTTTAAATCTCCTGTTCTTTAGGCAAACTCAAAACATGTGGAGGAGCCGGTTCACCGTCCACTGTGTGTGTGTGTGTGTGTGTGTGTGTGTTAGTGTGTGTGCGTGTGTGCTTGTCACCATAAAACAGTATGTATGTGGCATGTTAATGTGCACGGGCAGTATGTGTGTGTGTGTGTGTGTGTGTGTGTGTAGGCTCCACTGAGCAGCAGGTCAAACACATGGTCCAGAGAGAGAAATGACAGCACGCAGACTTACACTTCAGCACATCAAAAGGCTCGCCGGGGGTGAGGGGGGTTGTGGGCGGCGGGGGTGGGGGGCGGGGGGGCGTGGGGGGTGTTGTGCGGGAAAACAAAGTCAGACATGAAAGGTCGAAAAGACACGGACGCCAAATGATAGGGACGAGCAAACGTCACTACTATCAGCTATATGTCGCGTCATAGAGAGAGAGAGAGAGAGACAGAGAGAGAGAGAGAGAGAGGAAGACGAGGAGGTTGAGGAGTTGGAGGAGGCCGAGGTCAACTGTGCCACATAAAATCCAAAGTTTAGTTTCGCTCTACAGGGATCAGCAGCTGTGGTGGGCTTGAATGTATTCTGGTTTGACAGATGTTCACAGTTGAGAGGAATCAATCAAAACATCCCGGGAAACGTTGTTAAAGAACGGGACCAATGTGGTCAGACTCTCCACCGTCAAAAGAATTGTCATCGTGCCGGAATATGGCTGAGCGACAAAGCTGTGCCACGAGCGGCGTGTACGGCCACAGTTTGGCAAAACAATGGCTCATTGAAACAATGTTGAAAAGTGGTGGTTTATTTAAAGGAAGCGATTTGAGAAGTCTTTATGAGAGAGAAGGACAGAAAAGAATTCAATAAAGGTCACAGACGGGTGGAATGGATATGGACAGCATTAATAAGAGGATCCATACTTATAAACTAGCTCCAAACCACAACTCTATTCAAAACCTCATCCAGCCTCGTCCTGTGGCTTCGCCGTCATGGACGCTGATTATAATCGATTGCTATCAGAACTTTCATTAGAAGCTGGACGTACTGATCTGTGCTCATAGTTATACAGCTGCCGCTTAAATTAAACGAAGACAAGGACAGGAGGAAAAGCAACACAGACAAAGTCAGGCAGACAAGACTGAAGCCAAAAACAGCTTTCCGACAGGCGTTTACCTCCTACGCTGGAGGAGGCACTACCGCTGTGTCACGTGACACAAGGAATGAACTCTAATAACGGGAATAATGTAGCCAAACAATATGAACGTAGCCAAACAATATGACCAGCGTCTGTACGGGATACATGGAGGTATGTTGTGTGTAAGCCCTCGGATTCCTGCACATCCAACACAGCAAGAGGAGAGTTTAATATGGGAAACATCTGGGCAGCTGGGAGCGTGCACGCACACACACACACACACACGTGCATGCACCCATAAACACACACAAGATTTGTCCCTATCACATGCCTTGTTTCATGCTCCTCCCCCGCAGTGAAACATGACCACATAATTGATTTATTAAAATGCTGTGTGTCACCTCCAGAGCTCTAATGCACCTCTGTGCAGGCCTTGACACACACACACACACACACACACACACACAGACAGAGTTGCTCACATACACACACTAAATGTGATGAGCACTCTGACACACATACTTGCACCTGTGTAGTAGAACTGCATGTAGGATGGCATTACACTTTACTTTACAAAGCTTTGGCTTCCTGAATGTCTGCGCTATCCAAAAGCTTTATGGATCATCAGTGCACACACACGCATGCACCGAGGTACAAAAAAATGAAACGTGAAGCTTCGTCATGGGAGTCAGAGTGTGTGGAATGAGGGTCAAGGTGGTCAGTAATCATTGGAAACCATCAATCAGTGTGAATTAAACCTGATGAGTAACAGCCACAGCGTCATAGCATTCATGGCATGGGGGTGTGGGGGGTGTGGGGGGTTGTTGTGCGTGTGTGTGTCTGTGACTGTGAGAGTAAAATCTCACCTCTGTCTCAGCTACCATTGGGTTCCCGAGGTCACACACCACCATCCTGGACTCGTTGACCATCTTGTACTCGCAGTTTAGCTGAGAGAGTGACTAGAGGGCAGAAGACAGGCGATCAGAGGCCAACAGAGGAAAAGCGCATGAGTTGGGAGGATAAGAAAGAAGTGGACGCGAGTGACGAACAGGAAGTGGTGAGAGTCGAGAGGGTAAGGAGAGGAAAAAAGGAGGGAAGTGTAACACCATCGGAGGGGGGAGGTGAGGAGGAGTGACGAATGATCTGACAGTACCAACCTCATCAATCAAACAGCCCCATTACACAGTCATTAGCGCACATGCACACACACACACACACACACACACACACACACACGCACACACGCACACACACACACGCACACACACACACACACACACACAGACAGACATAAACAGACACACAGACACACAGACACACACACACAGCAGTTGACCCTGTCCATTTCCGTGGTCACTAATGCAGCTTGTAAATCATAATAGGGGCCTGTGGGCAGTTGCCAGTAAAGCATACCTTGCTGATAGCCTTGCCTCAATCGTGCCAAACATAACAGGAAGTGATGTCGTACTGTAACTGCTGCCCCAAATAGCCTACTTCCTGTCTTTAATATGGTCATTTGGAACACGATGAGATAACAGCATCAATTCTATATGTCTATTTCCAGTGTCCACCACTGCTGGACTTAAACTCCCAACCGGATTTAATCAGACAAATTTGAGTTTGTGTGTGTATGTGTGTGCACGTGCATGTGTGTGTGTGTGTATTTACCTCCACCCTGCGCTCCACTCCGATGTAGTCAGCCTCTGGAGGTATCCGTGTGTGGAGCTCTGTCTCATAGGCTCCCTCTCCTCGGTTCACTGCAGTTATAGTCAACATGACCAGATTGTCGTCTCCAATCACCAGCTCTGATCGATCTCTGTGTGTGTGTGTGTGTGACAACAACAACAAGTTATCAAGATGAAATGGAAAATTATGCAATGACACTTTAGTGTCATAAAAAAAATTCTTGTGTTTTTCTGAAACTGAGGTTACTCATGACCCCAACAGTAACCCTGACACAATGTGTGCGTGTGTGTGTGTGTAAGTGTGTGCGTCAGTCAGTGGAGGGTGACAGGATGTTTGTATAATGCTGCCATGGAGATATCGTACAGCTGGAAACACTATAGAGCAGTCTGTTGCACATACACACACACACACACACAAATACACACAAACACATGGTAAATGGAAGTATAATGCGAAGAACTTCAGTATAAACTTTGCTCATTGTGTGAGCAATAACAGACATTGTGTTCCTTTGGCTTGACTGTGTGTCCATATGTGTGTGTGTGTGTGTGTGTTTGGCGTGAAGTGAGGTGTTGAGTGATTACAGGTGGAGGTCAGAGGGCGTGGCCCTGTCAGTCTTACATGCTGGCAGAGAGCTGCAGGTCGGGGATACAGATATTGTCGGCTCCGCAGTCCAGGAGAATGTAGGCCTGAGAGGAAGAGGGGCGAGAGAGAGAGAGAGAGAGAGGAGGAGGGGGGCTGGCATGAGGAAATGTTTAAAGTCGACTGTGTATCATCATGAAAACCCAAAATAGTAGAAAACAAAACTGGGGCACATCAGGATGCAGGTGCCTTTAAGCAAGTACAGACACACGCATGCACGCGAGAGTCCCGCTATCTGGGTTTTGAGGCAGCAAAATCCATTTTGTGTTGTTTTGTTGTTCCCGTGTTGTGCAAAAGTGTTGTCTTGCAAGACAAAACAAAACAAAACAAAAAAATCCTGTTTCTCTCAACGGTTGCTCTAATTGTCTGCATGTGTGTCCTCATGTGTTTCAAACACAATGGAGTGATGAGCAGGAAAATAAAATTCCCCAGATGAAACCTTTTCATGATGCTGATGTTGTGTGTACAGATTGGACCTGCACACACAACTGAAGTGCGGAAAATCCAGCAGACGGTATTGTTCTGTATATGTGATTTATGATATCCATACTGAGTGCACTCACATGCTCTTGTAGGAAGGTGCTGCTGTAGTGGTTGAGGACAGGTGGGAGAGTTTGACCATTTGGGGGAGGGGCCAAGCTGTAGTTCAGGGCCAGTGAGATAGGACTTAATTTGTCTCTGAACTCGTCGTCCTCCTGTGCAGAAAGTAACAGACGTTACAAAGTTTCAGCGTTCGCTTTAATGTGCGTGTTTGTCCACGTGTGTGCGATTTGCTCACCCTCAGGTAGATGGTATAGCTCTTGCACGCACGTGGGCGTCTCTGACCGAGCTTCAGGAGCGCCGTGTGCTGAGGCTGCTGCGTGTCCAGGAAGAGAACTCGCTTAACCCCTCCTCTGGTCCCTTTCAACCAGTCCAGCTGCAGCTCCGCTCTCAGGTCTGGATGGAGAAGTGACTATTAGAATGAATATGGAAAATCGGACAAACTAACTAACACATTGTTTACTCCCTCTCTCTCTCTCTCTCTCTCTCTCTCTCTGTGTGTTTGTGTGTGTGTGTGTAGTTTGGCTTTCCCAGTCGTTGTGGCAGCGCAGCAGATTCCCACCAGGTGAATCTAATGACATGTGTAACGATGCTGGCTCTGACCACACTCACTAACTGTCTGCACTTCTCCCCACGCGCCCCCGTGATGAAGAGCATCTTACCTACAGAGCCGGGGATTCCCACACCGCTCACTGCTGCGCACACGTCCACCCTCAGACTGCCACACGAACATGTAAGTAGGGGACAAAAAGATGTGATGATGCGACACACAAGTTTAGCACATTATTCAGCTATCTGTGTCTAGAGGGCAAAGCTGTGTACCTCATTACTGCAAACATGTAACTAACTGAATAAATAAATAAACGGCCCCCAAACGAGGGAATTCTTCCTTCCTAGTAAACCCTGTGTATGGCCCATTGAACCGCTGCATTAGACAGACATGGGAGACTGGAAAACACCTCAGCATTCCCTCTGTTTATGTGTGTTTTAATGTATGTGTACATAAGTACGCGTATGTGTGTGTTATCACCTCCTTAATCAACAACAGGAACGTGACACCCACACACAGAGCCACGCACTTCATATTTACTAACCTGAGTGAACGTACAGTAACACGTAACACTCCTGCCTGCACAGGACTCCACACGAAAGACTCAGCGACTCAGCGTCAGGAGGATAAATGACTCTGTTTGGTTTCAGTTCACAAAAGCCGAACAAATAAACGGCAGATGTGGTGGATGCCGGGTCGTTTGCTAATAATAAGGATCCCCATTAGATGACACAGTGGCGATGATCTCCAAGTGTGCGCTACAGATGGGAGTGTGTGTGTGTGTGTGTGTGTGTGTGTGTGTGATAAAATACAGGTTTCCAGTCATTTTAACCTCTCCAGGTGGTTTCATGTGTGTTTAATAGGTGCTGCATGTAAGCATGTGTTTGCATTTTGTGTATCTGGATGGGTGTAACTCTAATAAGCACTATGTGTCAAACCTAAGTGTATGTAGCACTTAAATTACCCCCATATTACTGACAACAGCTCTGGCTCTCGCTCGCTCATTACTGTATGTCATTTCCCCCAAAATGCATCTGTGCTTCACCACGCTACACGCTGCAAATATACACACAGAGCCCCCCCGCCCCTCCACCCACACTACCCCGAGTCTTTAACGAGTATGAACTTCCAGTTTGAGCTTGGTCATTAAGAAATTGTCCCTCCTTTTCCACTGCTCCTTCACACACACCCCCACATATATATATACATATTTGTGTGTGTGTGTGTGTGTGTATATATATATATATACACACCCTCTGGGTTTTATGGTAATTATTTTTTAGAGAATCCAATGTAATGGTAATATATGAGCGGCACAAACCGGGGCTACCACCCATCATGCCTCTCTACAGCTCTCGCCACAGGGAAACAACACAAATGTCCAAAATCTTAACCCGAGAGCTCCAGACATCCCGTATTTCTACGAGCTGCTGTTTGACCCTCTGCGAGTGTGTGTCTCTCCTGTGTCATATCTGATTCCATACCTCCATCCGAAACATTATGGCGGTTTATTTAAATAAGCCGAGTTCTGTTTTTGCAGAATTCCATAGTTAGGAGCCCTGCGTCAATTTGTCCAAAACCCTTTTCCCTTTTCACTCACTGCCAACACTCACACACTTGTGGACACACACACACACACACACACACAGACGCCGTGATGGCAAATAGGCGAGCACACTTCTCCCATCCAAAGAGTCCTACAGCGATTCCAGCCCCAATAAGTTAGAACCAACAATGGACTGTGGTGAAGCAGCGGGAGTCTTCAGACCAGTTCCCCTCCGCTAAACTCACCCCCAGGCAGTTCAAAGCCACAGAAACAACAATATAATCCAAATAATATCATGCAGTTTCAAATTAATTGCAGCGTCCCATAAATGTGAATTTCCAGTTTTTTCTGAACAGACCTATTCTGCATGCTGCTACATTATTGAATTAGACACACTGACAGATTGCTGCTCATAGCAGATGTCTGGAGCGCAGGGGTGAAATATTTGTCACATCTGTCAGTGTGAAAGTCTATAGTTTATACTGTAACAATTTATGATACAGTAGAAGCAGTAGGAGTTCTGGTACAGATTTAGGTTTCAGTAAAGCAGTGGAGCTCATTAGTGTCAGGTTTGTATAGGACTCTGATCCCTTTAGCTGTAATTCACCTGCACACACACACACACACACATCCTGGTATAGTTGTGAGGACAGTCACTGACATATTCTAAACCTAAGCCCAACTCTTTTTTAGCTTGACTTTATTGATCGACATTAACGTCCCACAATGCAATGCCAAAAGGAAATGGCAGCACAATACACAGCTGGAAGAAATTATGACAAATTGTGGACTGTGGTGAGGAGCTAAAGGAACATGATGTGACAAGTTATTGTGAAAACATTTTGCCTGTTTAATTGTCAGTGGTGTTGTAAAGTCAAAATTTGCGAACTGGTTTATGTTCTGGATCTTGAAATCCACTAATTTCTTGCATTAACTGGGGAAACGGAATACAATAAAAATTAACATGTTTTCTTCGTAAAAACTTGACTTAATTTATTATGTGAAAATCTCTTAAAGGTTAAGGTTCGGCGTTACCATTTAATTTTAAGTTATAGTCAAGTTATGTTATATAAGTATCGTTATATACTTATAGAAAAGTATAGGAAAATACCCAATTAAGATGCACTAATTAACAATGTAAGGATGGAAAGCCATATTGGGTTTGGTTTGTCATTTGCCGTTAAGGCAAAACCAGCCAAAACATTCCCAACATATAACTTCATTATTATCAATATGTATTATGGAGACTTTTCTTACCATGTCACCATGATGTCGCTCTGAGGCAGGTGACACTGTCGGTCATCAGGGTTCAGGATTCTGGGAGTCAGGTTCATCACAGCATCCACAGACACAACAGCTCGAGCTCTACACAGACACACACGCACACACACACACACAATCTGAGATACAAGTCTCTAGGCATCTGAGGAATGCACAAATAGAAATAATGACAAAACACCTTGCTCATTTTTACCTGTACACCGACACCTCGCCTGCACCAAAGGCCCCCACGATCAGATCTACAGAGATGGAGGGAACGAGAGAGCCAGAGAGAGAGAGAGAGAGAGAGAGAGTGAGAGTTGGGAAATGGAGAGCTTCAAAGACTGCCACAGATGGGACTGATTTCAAGGTCTCCGCCAATCTCCATCAAACACAGACTTCTCACATTTAATACATGTGCAAGTACACAAACACACACTAATACACACCGATATAGTGTTAACGTTCTGACATCTCACTGGCTTTTACTTTCTTTTCTTTCAACACATCTCAGACCCATCTCAAACAGTCTATAAGTTCATTTTATGTGTGTGAGTGTCTGTGTGTGTGTGTGTATGTTTGCGTACGTTGGCGTGTCCGTACTTGTGAATGTGTGCAAGACGGGGACCCCATGTTGCATTCCAGTGCCAATAAAAGAATGTAACATAACTCCAATCAAATTTGGCTTAGCGACAACAATTCCCGACAGCCTGAATTGCAACAGTCAGCTCCTAATCACAAGCAGCAACAGATCTAATCTATATGTGATTTTTATTTGTTTTCATGGCTTTTGTGACGAACACACACTTTTAATTGGCTCTCAGAATTTTAAATAGAGCCGGTTTTTAATGGCTGCGGTCAGGGGACACATACCAATCAATGCCACATGCCTGCACTCACACACACACACACACACACACACACACACACACACACTAAGACAGACACATGCGGTGCATGAAAACATACAACTGCTGATTAAAACAATGTGAAACTGAAAAGAGGCACTTAATGAATAAAATCACCACTGCCACATGAAACTCTGTGGGGTGATTCTGAGAAAGACACAATAACCTCATGCTGCTCAGTGAGAGGCAACTCGACACACACACACACACACACACACACACACACACACACACACACACACACACACACACTAAGACAGACACATGCGGTGCATGAAAACATACAACTGCTGATTAAAACAATGTGAAACTGAAAAGAGGCACTTAATGAATAAAATCACCACTGCCACATGAAACTCTGTGGGGTGATTCTGAGAAAGACACAATAACCTCATGCTGCTCAGTGAGAGGCAACTCGGTGCCGCAACGATTATTTCCAACATAAATTAATCCACTGATTAATTTAAATTAATGCACTGATTAATTTAATGTCTATTAATGTTAACAAAAAGTGGCAATGCAATCAAAATCATTTTCATCATCATTTAATTCTCACTTGATCAGTTGTTGTTGAATGAACTGATCATTTTGGCAATAGGGGCAACTGTAAGTAGGAAATGCTTTGGGGAATAGTGGAGTAAGCTGGTGAAAGTGCACTCCCTCGATTTTGCTTGTCATTGACTGCATCTCTCCTCCTCTGCATATTTAAGAAGAAAAGGGCCTAATTGAATCTGAGAGAGCGGCACATCTGTTTCTGCCTTTGGCTGCAGTCACAGTCCCCCTGAAACCACAACATTAAACATCTAGACCCGAGTCCCTGGTCCCCTGGGGTGTGCTATGTCACTGTGTGTGTATGTGTGTGTGTGTACGTACTGTCTAGAAGGGCCTGTGATGGGGAAAGGACCCCAAGTTGTGGGTTTTTGTGGGGCAGTTGCAGAGGTACGTTAAAGGGGGGAAAGGAGCTCATAGGAAGGAGGGTACTGAGAAAAAGATAAAAATTAAATGAGGACGGGGGATCGCAGATCTCGGCCTTTGCGCTGAAATCTGTAAAAGCCATCAGAAGAAAGTTGTATTCTCGATGGAGGGAGAGAGAGAGAGAGAGAGAGAGAGAGACAGGGAGTGACCAGACCATTCCCCATCTAAATTCCACCGTTCATCCAGCTAGTGGAGTTGTGTAACCTGGAAATCTAACTCAATTCCAGCCACAAGTGTGTGTATGTGTGTATGTGTGTGTGTGTGTGTGTGTGCGTGTGTGTGTGTGTATACTCATGGTGGCAAACGGCAAAAGGTCCTAATCAAATCACGGCCCACTTTCCTCAATCACATTTCCTTACACACAGGAAACTGTTGTTGCCACTGTTGACTTGAGGTAAGCGAGTGCACGTACACGTGCACATGGACACACTGAACCACAGCCGCACACACATGGGCTGACAAACCAGCTCATACGCGCCGTTTACTGAAGTCGTGTGTAGGAGCAGGTATAGTCGCAGTAACAAAGCCGCTTTAAGTTGATAGCGTCTCGCCCGAGCTGTGAAAACACGACCTCCATCCAGAGTTTAGACAGACTGTCAAGCTGTCACTGGCTGCCGGCCCTGACAGCCTGTTTGGCTGCAGGGGAAAGGTCTTGATGATGAAATGCCAAAGGTCAATGGCACTCAGACGGAAAGGAGGTTTTCAGAGACTTTTAAGACTTGAATGGAAGTTTGGGATTATCATAAGAACCTTCAGTAAATTCATGGCTATAATAAATATTTCCAATACCTCACTCGCATTACATTACTGTCATAAAAAGTATAGTTTTCACTCTGCAGAAAGGGGAAATAAGTTGTTCCTCACTGTGGTGGATTTACTTTGGATTGGTTAAAACAGGTACACACATATACAGTACATATAACTTGAATAAGGTAATTTGTTGTTATTTTACTTACTTGGAAAATTTCCTGCTTTTATTTTAAGATTTAGAAAAAAGCCAAAGCAAAACTAAAGGTCAATATGGAGCCCAGTTGCACATTTTACACCTACTTACCAACCAAATGACCAGTGTAATGGTCCTCGCACCACCACGCACATCCAAATCCCTGTGTGTGTAACTGTCTCAGCAAGCTGGTGTGATTGACAGGTAAAACATTGTCAGTTTTTGACCTTTGACCCCCTTGGTTGAACCTAGACTGCACACTGAGGCAATCTGATCCCCTACCAACAACCAGGTAACCTAACGTTAACTCCAGCCAGTTCTGTGCCCCCCAGTTTAGTTTAATTAAGCTTGTGTCAGAGTGTAAAAATAAAGATACAAGTCGGTGACGTCATTAAAGCTAAAAGCAGAGTCTAATCATCATCTGTGCCTGTGTTACCGCAGCAGCAGTAGACTAATAACATTGAGCATTGATGGGAGCATGCTGCGGCTGTAGCAGGCCTCTCACAATGCTGATCAAACAGCACAGGCTCCTTTGAACAGTGTGACTTTACTGCCCTGCTAATGACACGCCATGTGTGTGTGTCTCACTTCCGTCAGCCACCTCTTTAATGACAGACGGCACAAGCGCCACACTTCGTTTTTGCGTGTGTGTATGTGTGTTTACACGGTGCTGTGTGTGTGTTGCCAGGAGGAGATCTCTACCACCCATGAGTTTCTACCTCCCTCCCTTCTCCCAAAGGGCCTCATACGTTTCAGCTGCAGCCCCGGCGTCTATTTACTGTAATGTGTTTAATCTAGGTTCTCTGGTTTGTAGTAGGTCTGCACAGGGTCTAGCTTTGACCTGCAGCCTGGCACATGATCAACACACACACACACATACTCTGGCTGCCAGTGAAACTTATCACAAGCCACACACGTGTTAGTTCATGTGTATGAATTATATCCTGTTTGTGGAATGAAGAAATCTGTTATTGTAGCAAAATGAAAAGGAAAAAGGGGGAAAAGGGAGGGGATGCAAGAAAAGAGGAAAAAAAGGTAAAACTAAACAAATGATCCTTTTCAGCCTAATCTATGGAAGCACAAAGCCAGAGAAATGTAGTGTCGATCAGACTGGCTCCAAAGAAGGGAGAAAATAATGGAGTGAAACAGTGGTTTAACGCACTTGCTCTATTTCAAATGGCCCGTTTTTTTCTGTACATAAAACCTGTGTGTGTGTGTGTGTGTGTGTGTGTGTTCGTGTCAGGTCCTTTTCGATATTATTACTAAGATATCCAGTATGTTTTGGGACGTCAGTAAGTGGCCGTGTCTGGTAAAATAAGAAGGTGGTACATTAAGTAGTTGCTGCATGTAATTTGAGTGAATGATGGTTTGTTTGCTAACACGTCTAAAGATATGGGATGAGGTTTGAAGTTCTGGCGGACTGAACATGCGGTTAATGTATTATTATATTTTCTTTCTCTCAGTCTCGATGTTTTCTCCCCTTCCAGAGCGCCGAAAATCCCCACGGATTGAATGCGGCAGCAGCTCCCTGGCACTCATCCCTATACCCCCTTCTTCTGACTGATGACTTTACCAGAGAGGAGGAGGAAAGGAATACGGGAGAACATGGGGATGGTGGTGGAGGAGTGCATGGGGGGAACGATGAAAAGTGGAGGTCAAGAATGAAGAGGAGGGAGGCTGGGAGGAAAGTGGAGAAGTGGAGGAATGTAACTCTGAAGAATTTTGATGATAACACTGGGAGTTGAGTATTTACCAGGATACTGATTGTTGTCCAGGTCTTGGCCTCCTCTTACAGTGAATCCATATCCCGGCAAACTGCCGCTCCGGGTCCCAGCTGCTCTTAGCTCTTGGCTTAGCGTCAAGCCCTGTGTAGACACGTCTCTGTTGCCGTTAAAGATCAATACTCTGCCTCCACTGTCTTCACCTCCGAACGGACAGCCCACCGCCACGTCTGTTGGAAGACACACAGACATGTTTAAGACATCAGCGGGGTTACTGCCCCTCTGAGACGGAAGCTGCAAAAAGCATACAGGTAGGAGGAAAAGATCTCGACCTTCCTCAACCTGCAATGGTTACCATGGTCACTTGCCATGTTTCTTTGATTTCCATTTCTTATACTCATCTTTTTCCATATTGACTCTTGCGGACATCACCGGTCTAATTCTTCATTGCTTAAAATGTACACGTGTACATATATAGATCTAATACGTAGCATACTGTAACTTCTCTTGATGTGACCTGTCCAAAGAAACAGAATCACAGTTTCTGTATATTACAATCAGTCTTTTACCTTTCAACATCCATACAATGCACTGTCCTGCATTTAAGAGTCCATCAGTAGTGTACCGTTCACACACCTCTAGACATCCTGTTTGTCTCCGGACCCCCTCTCTCTCAGCCTAAACAACTAGTTCCACATGAAGCAGATTGTGGGGTAGAAAGGGTAAATGCAACCATGTGTGTGTGCGAGTGTATGAGTCTGTGTGCGCTCACGTGTTTGCAAGTCTGTATGTCTATGCGTGGGTATGTATACATAACTAAATAGTTGAGTAAAAAAAAAAAAAAGACGTCTCACAAAAAAGTCTTCACATAATGTGAAAGTAGTAACCTTGTGGAACTCCTGCTGTTACAGCGGCACCAAAACTATTGGACATTATTACTCAAAGAGAAAAAGAGGCCGACATTCAGCCATCGATCCGGACACAAAGCCAGAGTTGGCTGTTAAAAATTAAAAACAAAGACGCATTCCAGTAGATTAGCTCCACTGACATGTTTCAACAACTGACAATCAGCAAGCCTCGAAGATGAGAGGAAACGGGTATGGTTCTGTTTTTATGAAGAATTTCAGAAAGTGGGTGATGAGGTCGGAGGATCAAGTCCATGTAATCACGGAGAGAAAAGACATCTTCCCGTGATTATACACAGAAACACACTCGATGGCACAGGTACACTCAGAGGCATAAGTTTGACATTAGCAAACCGAGTTTGCTGAAAACCGTGATCACGACGTTTCCGTGGTGACTCTATGATCTAATGCAGACGAAGAAGAAGTCATGTGTGGACATGGACGTGCACTCGTTAGATGAAATCAACAAGTCTTCTCTCTGCATGTCACTGGAGCAGGCGGAGGGGCGGCATCAGGCCACGTCAACACCTCTGTAATGGTCCCATCCTGACAGACAGCCTGACGTGATTTATGCCACAGAGAGCTTCAGTATTGATCCAGTGGTTATTGATCTGATGGTTTCAGAGTTGAAAGGGGTGGGACACGTTAACACGTGCTGTCCATGAATAAATAAAACACATATTAGCTGGTACTAAGGCTAAACGTGCATCAGTTCATTTTGAAGGCCTCAGCCAGCAGGCCTTTGTCTTGAGGGACATGTGGGCTGCAGGTTGGACGGTTTGTGTGTGAGCGTCTGCGTCTTTGTCCAATCGATCGCGGGATCAAACAAATGCACTGAGGAGGAATGAACACCGGGCAGCAGGACAGGAACTCCCAGATGATTTTATCTCGGGGCACATGTGGCGAGTTAAAAATAACCCCAGCACACGCTTAAACACACATGGCCTTAACCCCGATCGTCACAGGAGGAAACAAGTTCACTCAGACACTTTTCATCGCCACACTTCCTGACTGGCTGAAGAGCTTGAGGTTTTCTCATGCAGCTGCATTATAGAGGATTTCCTCAGTCACAGACAAAACATGGAAGAAGACGTGTCTGCCACCATGTTTACCCAAATACATCAGCCCTACCTCCACACACGAGCACAAGTGATTCATATACAGATACATAAAATGTACGACGGAATTTTTTGTCTCCATTTCCTTTACGTCTTTGTTTTATTTTCTTTCTTGTATGATTTTTTTTTTTATGGTTCAGTTTCCTTGTCTCACATTCTTTGTCTGTGTCTTTCATCCTCAACGTACCATTGTATCCATCCTGGTTGATGTCTCCCAGGGGTGCTATGGCTGTGCCGAAGCGTCCGAAGGTGTGCGTGCCGGTGAGGGCGACGGGGTCGGAAAACGTGAGCGGTGCCATCTGCAAGTACAGGTAAACCCTCCCCACCTCCCTGGGTTTGCTCTCCATCTCTCTCTCCATGTAGAGGGGGGCTCCAACCAGCACGTCGTCAGTCCTGGGGGAAACAAAGCACAGTTTTCAGGCTTTGGAGGTGGAGGGAGCAAGTTTAAGCGTCAGGAGTGACAATCTGGGTTTCTGCTTACCCGTCGCCATTTAGGTCAGTGACAGCCACAGAGTAGCCAAAGTAGGAGGCCATCTGAAGGACAAACAAGCACAGATCACAAGTATTTTAATCAGAACCCCACTGCTGTCACATCTAATCATCTAATTCCAATGCCATCCATCCCCATTTAATTTGGATAAATTATAAAAATAGAAAAGAAAAACAATATCAGTGAGTGCGCATGGCACAGTCATGTATTTGAAGCCCTGCAATACGGCAGATGGCGACAGTAATGTGTTGAATGTACATGCTCCTACCTGCTCCCCTGTGAAGTTCTGGATGAAGGTCAGGTTAGTGGAGTTGATCATTGCCACCTAAAACAAGCAGACCGGCTGTCAAATACAGTATGACACAAGCATGAGGCTTTGTACTCGCAGCACACATGGAATAAACATGGCCAAGCACTCTGACAAACAGGCACACGAGGAATGCAGGGGAAAAAAAGACAGAAACCGCATAAATAAAGCTTTTATTTAACCGAAACCCCTCTCCTTCCCCCGACCCACCCCCATCGCCATCCTCTTTGTGCCTTTACCATTTTCCCCCTGATCTCTCTCTACCCCCCCATCCTAACCCGGGTCGTGGGGAAAGGGAAAGACAGAGGGGGATGGCTGAGAATTCCTTCATAAGACCTAAAATAACAACCACATGGAGAGGGCCGGGGGGCTACGCGCGCACACACATGTGCACACGCGCGAAAGGGGGTATCCACGTTGACCCAATCAAAGACACATTAAACAGGGATAGACTTACGAACACAGACAACTGGTCATGTGTAAACACAAATATTGAATCACCAGTTTGCATGTCAGCTTTCCTGCACGCTGAGTTGTTAGGTTGGTCACAGTAGAAACCTGATCAGGGTTGACAGCCACTCAAATGCCTCTACCTGCATCCCTTAATACATCCCATCGACTGTGAGCTACATACCCCCTACCCTACCCTACCCCCCCATCTCTGTTATGACAGTCACAGTTTACTGTCTGTACAGGAAGAAGCATTCTTGGACCAGTTACAGTCAGTCCAACCATAAAACACATACTTTTGCAATGAATGTGTGTGTGTGCAGTGTGGTGAGTGCTGCGGTCGCACTGCAGGTTAGCGTTAGGGGTCATGTGTGTGTGGAGAAGGGTTAGTGGGGTTAGGTGGGGTCACCCCCCCTCCACATGCAGCGGAAGCTGTGTGTCATTAAGGAGGACTGACACAGTCGGCCCCGGGGACACGTTCCCATAAGACGCAACACAAGACACACTGTAGTGTGTGTATATGCAGAGGCCCATGCAGTGTTTATGAACCATGTGTTGTGTACAGTAAAGGCTGTCGCGCCATAAAAGACTCACTGTTCTTCACACATGACGTGTGTGCTGACATTTACTCATACACTGTGATGATATACGAGGTTTACATCGGTACAAGAAGCAACAATAGAAGATCGTCGTCCATCTCCAGGCTCTAGAACAAGTTCAGGACTTCTTTCTATAGGTTCCCACAGTCTTTGTAATGTGATTACATATTTGATTATAAACAATGGTTTCAGCACAGATACCATGTTTTGGTGTTTTCAAGGAGATTCACAATTTTTTCCCGTACTGTAAGGACCTGCTCGTTTCTTATGGGCTAATCTGCAGCAATGGTTGGTGTTGTTGTTTTCTGGCACCACATACTCACATAGCCAAAGTTCTGTGCTCCTCTTGGTACTCCAGCGATCAGCTCTGGAACACATGCACACAGAGAGAGATATAAATTAACTATGTGAGACAGAGGGGCTCAATAAAGGTTAGAAACCCCCCTACACAGACCCACATGTCAGCTCATCGGAGTGTTTCTGAAAACACACCGACTCACTGGGTGCTCAGGCTCTGCCTGTGCATTGATTGATGAGTGCGGTGCTCCAGACTTAAGGGGAACGATCTGAGGGTCCCACCCAGAGAGAGAAGACACAGTCCCCCACGTTTTGCCCTTCAGCTCCAGCCACAAGGCTATAAACCCGTAATTCCCAGCTCCATCTTCACTCTGAGCCCCTCTGAGTTACAGCAAGTTCTCTAGTCTGACGATTGTTCGGGGGAACAAGACCACAACAAGTACAGTACCACAACACAACACACCAACAGGCATGTGTAACCTCTTAAGGTTTACTTTAAGGGTCTCTGACATGTGTTGTTCCGGAGGGGGTTGTGGGAGTTTGCCGGGTCGGTATGGGGGTATGTACAGCAAACGTAATGCCGCCCGTAAAGATCCCACTAAACGGTGGATAGCAGGGGCGCTCTGATTGACAGGAAGTTATGAATGTGGGCTCAAGTGGTGCCAGGGGAGCGGGCTCTCATGGTGGTGACAGAGCGACAGACAGAAGTGTGTGATGACGCAGAGTTTGAAGGAGAAGCCATAGAAAAACGTTTGAAATTGCTGCTGTGTGACTGTGGTTGATCTGTGTTCTGCAGATCATCTTTAATAAAAGAGCTACGTTAACGTTTGTTAAACTGTGCTCAACGTGTAGCGCTGGGGAAAAAAAACCTCAGCACCAAAAACCTATGTAGAAAAGTTTGATGAAAATAGCAGATACTAAAAAACGATAACAAACATTTACTATAAAGCATTTTTCCCAATCTGTAAAAAAAAACAACACACACATTGGGAGCAATGTCTGTCTCTCTTTCCACCCTCCAGTAAATCTAAGTCCACTCGAGACCTGAAGAGGACTGTGGAGTCTGCCACTAATCATTCTAATCAGGCAAAATGGAGGGCAGGAAATCTCTTTATCAGTGGGTCCTGAAGTCCAGTCCCCTCAGGGTCGCGACCTAGACATACAGAGACAGTTCTCATTACTGCGTCTGACTTCAGACCCAGACACCGTCATCCAGCTGTCTATCGCTCAGCCCATCACACCACTCTGTCGCTCTGTTCCCGGCCTGCAGTCACTGCAGGCGTGCAGTGTTTCAGACGGCGTGGCAGGGTGGCTGCTGATGTTGTTAGCGAGGGATTCCTTCGCTGCTGCATGTGGTTAGCTGTAATGAATTGTTGGCTTTCTCACCTTGTTCGGAGTCTCCTGTAAACTCCCCCACTGCCACAGAGTAACCTAGAGAGAAATCAGTCGCACATGACTACACGTGGGGGCGAAGTTAACTCTGTGCTCACTGAATGTGCAACATCATGCTCTTTGTTTGGCTGCGATTATCACGCAGGAGTTAAGGTGGATGAGTTTGTGTGTGTGCATGTGTGTGTGTGTGTGTGTGTTACCGAGGTAGCTGTCATCGTGCGTGTCTTCAGCTGCCCGCGTTTGCTTCTCTCCCGGAACCTTTCTAAGGATTGCCTTCAAAGAGTAGCCGTTCAGTATCTCAGCTATTCCCGCTGTCATCACCTGACCTGCACACACACACACACACACACACACGCAGAGATAGAGAAAAACAAACACCCAGGGTGAGGGAGTCACATCTGCTCATGGACACCGGCTTCAGCTCAGACCCCATGAGGGAGCACTGGATGCCCTCAGCTACAGAAACCTTCAGGGGCTCCACGTGAAAGATGCACGCAGCTAAAACACATCCACATCCTCCCAGAGGAGGGGCGTTCAAACACGGCACCGGCAGAGGAATAGCTGGAAAACTCTTGTAGCGTTCCTGTAGAAGCCGTGAAGAGAATGCCCTGCCCCTCTCCACAGGGGAATCTGAATTATAGGTGTCAAAAACAAAACAACACCCTTCCTCTGCCGCTGAACAAGAGGTCAAACAAACAAATGATTTTTATCTATGGCCGTCCATAAATCCTCCTTAAACTGTGTGTGCGTGTGCACTGATGTTGGGAAAATGTGCCCTCTTAACCCCTCTCTCTCTCTCTCTCCCCGCATAGCATCTCTCTCTATCAGCCCATTACAAAACTCCAATCCAAGCTGAATGAGACAGCGTATTATAAACTGTTAACGCAGCATCATCAGTCACTGCTGCTGATGTCAAGACTCCTCTTCACGTTAGTGATAGGATAACAACGTTGTGTATAAAAGGTTTTTTTTTATTATGATAAGTCAGACTGCAGGCTGAAGATAATCGTGGTGTATTAGAGGCCATAAAATCCAGGCGGAGTGCTCTTGTAAACATTGGGAGGAAGTGTTTTAACTGGAGGCAGCCGGCCTTGCCATGCTGAGGGCACAGAGAGGGAGCAGTCCATTAGCCTGTCTGTTATTCCTGTCTATTGTGGTTTCATATGCTCAAACATTCATAATTTAACCATATGCTGCAAAGACTCACATGACAAACACTATAGCTGGCTCGTAGAGATATGTGTATACATTTTTATAATAACCATCAATGAACCACGTTTATCTTTGAAATGTTCTGTCATTCTGTTTCACAGCTTTATAAATACATGCATCCTATTGCTTTTGTCTTTATAGTGTGAAGAAAGAAAAAGTGCGGTGGAGTGACAGAACAGGCGGAGAGGGAAGCAGCTGCACAACCGAGTTTAATCTCCTGGAAACGTGGATGAAAGCAACGGTAACACACACTCTTCTCACACACCTGGGTCTGGGGGAGTCGTGCCCGCCCTTCAGCAGCTGAACTCTAACACACTCGAGCTGTGTCTCCACATATTAAGACACTTCATCGCTCTGCTTAGACGAGCTGACCTCGATCCATCTCTTCTGTCTGACTCGCTAACATCCTCCCTCACCTCTACCTCTGATCTCGCTCTCTCTCTCTCTTTCTCCAATGCAACATGTTCTAAACAGCCCTCTCCGACTCCCACTGCCCCAACACCAAAAAAAAAAAACCACACAACTTTCTGTCTTTCAGCCCATGAGTGTCCTCTTCCCTCCTTCTCAGCCCTCTGTGCTTTATCATGGGGCAAAGGGGCAGCTCCTCCACACTCCATTACCCCCCCGATCAGCTCATTACAGAGCCCAAACACCCACTTCCTGTCACACCGTTACACAGAGAAGCATGGAGCGAAAGAGTGAGGGAGGGGAGGGGGGTCAGAGGAGTAACAGAGAAGAGAGGGAGACATATTTTCTTTCACCTTCTCCTACGTAAGACTGTAATGAAAGTGCAAATCTGGTGAGCCTGTCCATGTGTGTGTGTGTGTGTGTGTATGTGGGCTGTCGCGCCTGTTAAACTCATCTCCATTGTTTTCTTTCATTTGAACACCTTCCCATCTATGAACTCATCACAGGAGAGAGGCTTAACGCAGGTTATTGCAGTTACCTTGCCAGTAAAAGCTTCCAGGTCCTCCTACCACCAGCCGCCCTTCCTGGAATACACATACAATTAGATATGGTCAGTCATGTGACGCTGAGTTGTTAGTGAGTGTGTGTGTGAGAAACTTGAGGGGTGTATAAAAAGCCACTGTCTATGTGCATGTCATATTTTCTTTCACCTTCTCCTACGTAAGACTGTAATGAAAGTGCAAATCTGGTGAGCCTGTCCATGTGTGTGTGTGCGTGTGTGTGTGTATGTGGGCTGTCGCGCCTGCTAAACTCATCTCCATTGTTTTCTTTCATTTGAACACCTTCCCATCTATGAACTCATCACAGGAGAGAGGCTTAACGCAGGTTATTGCAGTTACCTTGCCAGTAAAAGCTTCCAGGTCCTCCTACCACCAGCCGTCCTTCCTGGAATACACATACAATTAGATATGGTCAGTCATGTGACGCTGAGTTGTTAGTGAGTGTGTGTGTAAGAAACTTGAGGGGTATATAAAAAGCCACTGTCTATGTGCATGTGTGTATGTGGTTGTCATGTCTGTTGACATCCAGCGAAGAATGACAGCTTCCTGTACAGGAGGGTAGCGTTGGACACTGACACATGGGTCAGGGTTCACGCTGACTATACAGTGAAAGAATGCATAAGCGCGTGCGTCTTGTCTATTGTGCTCAGAGGCGATGGGTCACATCAGGAGCGGGGGCTCCCCTGGGGACGAGCGTGCTCTCGTCTTCCCCTCGTCCATAAATTTCTGGAGGGGAGTCTTGTGTTTTCTAAAACCCTCTCTGCATGCACTCCGTGACGGGACAAGATGTGGGGAGGAGGGTGTCATGACGTTAATGTATGACTGTTGCTGAAATCGTCACCTTGGTGAAATCCACACTGAAGCCGGCCTGGCAGAACCCCTGCCCCTCTGGGTCTGGGTCACCTGAAAGCAGCAAGTGAATCATGTCACTAGAACCAGCATTGTAATTGTTGTGGCACCAAGTTCAAAGCAAAGTATAAACCTAATGATACTATTGTGTAACTTTAATGGTCAGTTTACATGTACTGAGTGTGCATCTGTTTAAATGACTGCATCTCTGTCTGCATTAACAAAAACAAAACATATGTTACACAATGATTTGTTCTCCATTTCAGTGGCACCCTGAGGTGACGTTTAATGAGGCGGAACCACAGGCGTGCATACATAAACAGCGTGTGAATTCTCGTAGTAGTCTGAGAAGGTCGGAGACTCAGGTTAAGATGAAGCAAAGCGTTGTTGAGAAATAATTTCTTTGCCTGAAACAGAGCAGCATTATTTCCCCTTTCAGAACAATGCGATTATTCTGACCATGATTAGTCAGCACTGACGAAAACATTAAAAATACGGGGATTTAATTGATTACTGCTGAGATTCTGTGTGTGTGTGTGTGTGTGTGTGTGTGTGTGAATGCAAGAGAATGAACATTGAGGCTCTTTAACGTTAAAAGAGTGATGGAGTGGACGATAAGGGCTGTGTTTGATCTGCTGTTTATGATGTGCCACCTGATAGCCTCCATTTCTCCTTATCGCACCATGCTGGTCGTATCACAGCAGATAGAGAGATAAGAGAGGTCACAGGAAGAAGGCGGAAGAGAAAGAAAAAAAAGAGAGATAAAGGCATGGTGGTGGAGGGAAGGCAGGGAAATCCCAGAATCAGTGAGTGAAAGAAGAGGAAAACAGAGAGAAAGGGATGAACCATCATACGTTCAGGTTCCCATGGCAACTTCTTAATCATTGGCACAGTGATTCATTATGTTCATTATATTCACATATATGTGAAATATCCACCTGTTTGTGTTATGGGCAAACAGAAGCAGAAGTGGATGGACTTTTTGTGAAAATAACTCAAAAGATCACATTTTTGTCGGAAACATTTCCTCAGTAGATCGTAGTTTCAAATTAAAAGTGTTCACAGTGTAACTGTGGGCCACTGCTTCAGGGAAGACAAAGCAATTTAATTCATAAAATAAACTATATTGATGCAGTGACACTTACAGAATTATATTCACCACAGGTGTTGGAAATCTCAGCGAAATCTCTGTTTCTTAAAACCAAGACAAATACCTGGGGGATCTATAGGGCTGGAGACATTACAAGTGTAGTGAGAAATATTTGTGTGAACTGAGCCTTTAAACCTGAGGCACAAACATAACTTTTTATAGGCTTGCATAAAAAATTGCGTACGGTACTTAAGCTTTATGTCATCTTATGACATACTGCGCTGATGGATGATACAGTATGTGAGGGAATGGTCTGCAGGGGAGCGTTAGAAAAAAAAAATGAAAACAATTGTTAATTTTTGTTAAGCAGAGAGAGAGAGAGAGAGGGAAGAAAAAAAACAAAAGGAAGGGAGAATGGAAAACAACAAAGGGAGATGTAAGCAGTTGGAGACGGGGCTGCAGAGTGACTCACTGGTCCTGCATGGTGAATACTCTGCGTAGGCGCTGAAGTTCTGGACGGCCACATAGCAAGTCCCCACTGGTTCCTTCTCCCCACTCAGCTTCACCGTCCGCCAGTGGTAGAGAGGAGCACATGCCTGCACAACAGATAACACACAAAAACGCTTAACGCATAAATACACATTTAAAAAAGCATTATAGAAAAATAACTAATTTGTTAATTAGGACAACATATGAACTAACCACCACTTTTCCTTTGTGTGTTCTGACTGAAGCTCCAAACCACTGGTGTGACTTGAACTCCACAGGCTCTCTGGTGCCATTGACCTTCATCATTCTGTTGTCTGGAACGACAGAGACAGAGGGGGAGACAGAGAGAGAGAGAGAGACAGGGATAGAGAGAGAGACAGGGAGAGGGAAGTGGCAAAGTCACAAAATGAGAGTTTTCACAGTGGTGCCAGTAACAGCTGATATTAACTGTGTGGAAAACATTTGGCCCTGAAGCAACAAGAGAGACATCTTAACCGCCCTTATAAACATCAAAACACCATTTGCCCTCCAGAAACAGACATTTGTCAGGATCCTGTTTTTTTTTTTCCTTAGTTAAAGGCTTTTCCCATAAAATGTGACAACACTTTTTGCCTGGAAGTGCAGACACACGTACATTTCCCATCTGAATTACAATAAAGGTCTGATTATGTGTGTGTGTGTGTGTGTGTGTGCGTGTGTGTGCGTGTGTGTGCGTGTGCGTGTGTGTGTGTGTATCTTTAGCTATTTTCCGGTGCTATGAAAGACCAGCTGGGTCTCTTTAGAGTCATGCAGACCCCTTCATATTAAACACCTTTCATTTCAGCGCACACACACACACACACACACACACACACAGGCAGGATTGCAGTATTACAGTATTCATTCATAAGTAATAAGTATTTATTTAAAGTCTTCATTAGTCCTTTACTTTAATGTTACTGCATGAGCTTGTGACTTGATTAGCTCTGCCTGATAGTCTGATTATGACCACAATAAATCAACGGTTTTGTGCAGAAACAGACTTTTTTAAAAAAAAAAATGCTCTTTTTTTTAACGCACAAATCTAATGAGTCATTCGTGTATCATGTATCATGTCCCAGTTGATAACAATGAGAAAAATCTGTCCGAGTACAACACAAATACTGGGGGCGCTCAAGCTTTGCCAGGTTTTTCCACTCTGGCTATAGACATGCAATCTATCACTAATCTGTCACACCATCACCGTATCAGCCCCGAACCCGACCCCCACTGGCATGACTTGAAACATCTGTCGTACGTCACTGAAGCCACGCACACACAGGTACACACACATTCTCAGGCACATGTTAAACTTTAGACATTACAGATATAAACCAGCGGTGTGCACACAGATGTTCACCACTCATGCCGATATATTGTAGACAGTGTGTATGTGTGTGTGTGTGTGTGTGTGTCTAAGTCTGGTTATACCTGTAATGAAGGGTCTGGTGTAACTCTAGTTATATCCACCATGGCCACTGTCATCAATAACCTGGTGTCGTCCCACACATACTCATGCCTCACGCGCCATGTCAGCTGGGATCAACCCACAGAGGTTAAGCAGCAGAGATGAGAGATGGATGGATGGATTCCCACCCATACTAGAGAATAGACAAACACGCACATAACTGCACACAGTTACCCCTCTGTGTTTATTACTCTGCCCTAAAAGCCTGAAATTTCCCCCAAAGCCCTTCACATTAAGACCCTTGCTCGAAAATACCCTATGATTAAGTTAAAGGAGGACTAACAAAACGGAGCTGACTGCGGAGGTTTACCCGTGAGGGAGTCTCGTTTTAGTTCAGGCAGAGCGCTGATGTCTGCTGATCGGTAATCAGCTGTTCTATTCAGATATCCCATCTGTTCAGTAAGTCACGTTCAGAAATAGACCCTGATATCAGCATCGCACACTGCTGAAACTCCAGCCTCGAGTGGAAAACTCTCACGTTCATGCCACAACTTTCTGTCATTAACTCAGCTCAGCTCATACCAGGTCTCACTGTCCTCACACTGATGCTTTTAACATCAAGAAGAGAGAGAGAGAGAGAGAGAGAGAGAGAGAGAGAGAGAGTGATATGAATGGAGAACGAGGGGGTGGTGGTGGGGGGCTAAGTTTTCAAGATCTAATAAAAAGCAGACCTCACCCAATCCCCAATCTTTCTTCCAAAGGGGGGTCTAAATTCCCATGTGCACACCGTTTACCAGCCCCCCCCCCCCTCCTTTTCACTTGTTCTCTCTTTCTACCTCTTGGGCACACACACACAAACACTCCTGTGGAAAAGTGTGCATCAGAGACATTAGGTGCACAAAGAAAGTCTGATTGGACAGTCTGCATTGATGATAATATATTGAAAACCATAATCACCATGATGTGGGCTTACCCCAGCAAAACCCGCTAGCCACCTTTTTTGTTAGACAAAGTAGATGAGACCCATATGTCTTATCTCTCCTTTTCATGCAACAGCACATGGGCCAACTCATTTACACACACACACACACACACACACACACACACACACATTATGAAACGCAACTGGTTCCAAACAGTAACATGTGGGGCCTTTACCAGCACCCAGTTGGCGCCCTCTGCAAAATGAAAAACTCAACGCATATGAAAAAAACAACAATAGTGAGCATGTTTCTTCTTCACTGAGTGATTTCTTCTTCTAAATGTTCTGTGACAACAAATGATGCAAAAAGAGATTTGAGCTAACGTACTGGAATTGTCAAAGGGTATCTGCTTGCAGCTGTCAGACAGTCCAGGCCAGGGGCAGTAGTAGACGGCCCCAGCCTCCACAATGCCGGGCTGCGAGGTGTTCGCCTTTGGAGCCCCCACCAACACACTGAACCTGGTGGGGAAGTACACACATGTAACAGATGCAGATGCGTGTATACATAATGTGAGCATGTGTGCAGAGCTCATTCATATCTCTGTTTTAAGATTCTGGTTTGTTGTGTGTGTGCAGCAGTAATCTGAGCACTCTTCATTCCACTCTGATGGACAGTGCAGCCGAGCCCCGTTTATTTGGATTTGAAGGCAGATGAATAAAATTGTTTTGTGCTTTGCATAATTTCCGTTCTGCTCTCGAGCCAACTAAAATAAGCGCGCAGACCCCAAATGAGACAACATCACCAGTACTCACGTGTTCCTGTCGGATGTGGCTTGGTAGAAGTCCACAGAATAACCGAAGTAACTTCCATCGGGTCCCCTGTAAACCGTGGGATGCTCTGCGTAAAGGTTAAAAGCCCAGACTCCACTGAGCGCAGGCCAGAGCACAGAGAGCAGCCCGAGAGCAAACATCCCAGCGGAGGAGACACAGTCCCAGACACGCTCCATCTGCACAGCGCAGCCACTGCGCACTGCTGCTCCCCCCAGATGAGAGGGGAATGAGAGGGAGAGAGGAGAGAGAGAGAGGGAGAGAGAGGGAGAGAGGAGAGAGAGAGAGAGAGAGAGTTTCCTCCGTGCAGGTGAGGCGGCTTTGTCCCGGGTTAGGTCCACCAGCGGTCTGGCACTGGATCAGTGCGCACTGCTGCGCGCTCCCCAAACTCTGCCTCCTGACATCCTGCAGCCACCGCCGGGTCTGTGCAGCACTGCCTCGGATACCAGACTGCACAGCCGCGCCCCCGCCCTCTGCACAAAACTTTACCCCCAACACACACACACACACACACACACACACACTACAAGAACCAAACCACATCCAAGCGCGCTAAAGGGCCCTGCGCGTCACCGCTCCTTTTATGGCACAGGCCACTTTACTATGGCGAATTGGCGGCTTCATCCCGAAACAATAAATGACAGCGAGGTGAGATGTATAGACACCTTGTCCAATCAGACCGGAGACGGAGACAGCGCGTGGACTTGGCGCGCACGCACGCGGGGCTCCATCACTGGCTCGTGGATGAAACCGCCTTATGTTTCTCCATCGGCCGCTTTGTCCGAGCTCGCGGCGCGTTTCCCTGAGAATAATCACTGGTAATCATGTCAGTAATTATTATGTCGGCTTACGGCATCAGTCTGTTGAGCTGCATGTGCAGGTTTGGCACGCGCTCACTTTTTCACTCAACGTGGAAGTACCCCCCCATTAAACCCCCTCCCCCACCCCCAACCTCCGACATCACTCCTGCAGAAAATAATATCCTACATTAAAAAAAAGTTTCAACCTGGTGACTCGCCAGACCAGACTTGTTTTGTATATTTAGTTCAACACACCTCAGAGCTTCTCTGACCCCCCCCCCCCCCCCCCCCCCCCCCCGCGGGCCCCCCCCCTGTGTGTGTGCGTGTGTGTGTATGTGTGTGTGTGTGTGTTAATGCAAGAGAATTAACATTGAGGTTCTTTAACATAAAAAGAGTGATGGAGTGGATGGAGTGGACGATAAGAGAGGAAGAGGGATGGATGAATGTTGCACCCACTTCCACTCAGACCAATCTGCAGTTGATCAGCTTGTGCAGTTGTGTTTGCATTAATCAGCTTTACAGGCGTGTTGGTGATGCACAGCCGGCCGCGGTGTATAGATAGATAGATGACTTTATTCATCCCGAGGGGAAATTAAGTATATTATTATTATTAATTTCCCAATTTGACATCAATAAAGTAAATTTATCTATCTATCTATCTATCTATCTATCTATCTATCTATCTATCTATCTATCTATCTATCTATCTATCTATCTATCTATCTATCTATCTATCTATCCTATTATAGTATGGCGAGGCTGTAGTGGATCAGCTCCACAGTCAGTGTGGCAGTGGTGTGCTCCCTGTCAGAGGAGCTAATGAGAACCAGGTGAGAAGGTGAGGTAAACAGTGCAGGAGTAGAAAGCCAAACCTTGACCTGCCAGATGGAGACGTTTCTGTCCACAACACCCTTTACCTGCCCTGCTCTCCCCCTTCAACACACCTCCATCCATCCTGCAACTCAATCCCCAACCTTCATTGTTTCGTTTAATGACTCACCTACACACCTCACAACACTTGAGTTTTTGTGCAAGGAAGAGAGGGTCTGCTCCTTCTCAGCTGCTCCCACGTAAATCTAAGCTGAACAGTAGAAAAGATGAAGTGCATACTGTAGGAGACATGAGAGTTCTGTTTTGTTCTCTGTGCACAGGAGAGGTGGTTATGATGATGGAGTGAGGAGGCAGCAGACATATTCCTGTACTTTCACCCCATTTGGCTCCAGCCAGGTCAGGCTGTATTATGACGCAGTCCACCAGGTTACTATAGTGTTTTAATGCGGCCCATTTCCACCATCCTCTTCCATCCAATGAAAAGTCCCACAGAGATCCAATTTCCACCAAGGCACGCATACAGTTCAGTTTACCAGCCGTCGGTCTGCCAGTGTGTTCTGATCACGGCTTTACTGATCACTACACACTCACACAGTGGTACTTTATATTTTACACATGGCCTCCACCCTCCTCTTCCCCATTTACCCACTCACACTATAATTGTTCAACAGATTATTATGTCAGATTAGGCCACATCCTTTCTGCATTTGACAGATCCATTAGACACACACCCAGCTGATACTAAAAACACTAATGTGCCCAGATGCAAAGTGGAACGATCTTTATCTGCATACACACAAATGCATAAACAGCTGACAACAACAGCTCTTGTCCTTGCCTTGGAGAGATGACTCAATACCACAAAAAACACTTGTGACATGCCACTGTTTATAGGAGGCCATGTAAAAAGCCAGCGTTTCATTTGTTGTTTTCCAGGACATTGTTATAATGAGAAAACAGAATTAAAAAACAATTTTCTACCTTAGGAGGAATACTTGAGAAATGTTTACAGAGAGGCGACTGAGTCACCATCAGTGTCTTGGAGATTTGGTTATTAACCAGTTTGGAGTCTCTTGGGACATGAAACATGTTGCTGTGTGATTTAGTGAAGTGGGGGATCCAGACCTTGGCCATCTTGTAACCTGAAGCTGTCTGATGTCAGGGTTAAGACATGTTATTTATTTATAGACGTTATTTATTAGAGAAATACACAGGAAGTCGATGACAAAACAAACAACCAAACCTCATGTGAACAAAAAGTGTTTATTCCAGAGCCATAATGTGTAATAATAAATACATGAACACTCATCCTAGAACAGCCAACATCCTATTGTGGTGCATGCAGCACACACAAACACACACACACATACAGAGCACCTACACCAGCTTTATCTTGGTGAAAACACTGACGGATCATATCTCTATTCATATCTGTAGTTCTCTGTGTCTGGGTTGGTCCCTTTACACTGTAAACACTTATCAGTAGGTGTGTGTGTGTGTGTATGTATGTGTGTTCTCTTATGTGGAAGGCTTTGGTAGGTTTCCCCTCAAACAGTCCTATAGCTGGATTAACAGTAGTGTTTCACAGTCGACTGGTTGTAGTACATATCCAAACCAGTCCGCTCTCTACATAGTGTCTTGCTATCTGTAGCAGAGCTGTAAAATAAACAGTCATTCAGTTTATTTTTTTGAATAATCACATCAGAAACATCCTGCGTGTCAAATTGCAAGCTATATTCAACAGATGACAGCATGAACAGATGACACCAGGAACTGTAAACGTGAGAGTGAGAATGCAAGAATAAGTCTCGGATGTGTATGCTTGTGTGCATTGTTTTCTCATTCGTCTGTGTTGTATGTGTCAATGGGTCTCTGTCTATGTAACCTGGTGACCTGTCGGGGTCAGCGCAAGGAGGAGAAAGCAGGAGAGGGTTGTGTGTGCAGCAGTAGTGGTCTATCCATACACACAGACTGTGTCAGTGCTAGTTCAGTGATGGGGAACGGTCGGTGGTCCACAGCAGCTCAATGTATGGCCACTTGGTCTGTAGGCAGCGCTTGACAGGAGTGTCGTCCGTCCGAACCATGGGGTCCTCAAAACCTAGTACCAAAGCTGTCCCTTCCACATACTCCACCTGAAACACACACACACACACACACACACAGAAATGTCTAACTATTTCTCAACTTTAACATTCCTCAACTCTACCAATCTCTTTTCAGACACCTTCTCTGAAGGGGTCAGAGGTGAAATGCAGAGGTGTGGATGCAAGTACACAACAGATGTTCACAACCACACACATGCACATATAACCGCCGTTGGAAAATGCTGTCAGCAGGTCTGTTATTCCCATCTGGAGGTATGGGAATGGAATTGCCATCACAACCGTATAGGCGCCTAGCTGCCATAGGATGTGTGTGTGTGGGTGGGGCGTGTTCTTTTGCACATACGGTGCCATTCCTACATTTTCAGGTAGCGGTATGGAAAAAAGATGTGTTACAGACTAGACAAAGTTGACAGATGAAGAAAGTGATATTCCTGAGTACCAGGTTTGTGCACCACCAGCAGCTACATCCACTGGCAACCATCCATCAAACTAAGCTTCCCTAATAGGCCTTTGTTTGACCATTCATCACAACTAGGCTGTAGACAGTGGCCTCTGTACTGAAATGACTCAAAGAAACCGGATGCTAAGCCAGGGTTTCTACAAGGCTTTCAATAGCTACCGTTTATTGTTGAGTGGCCGACTGCCTCCAACCGTGTGTGTGTGTGTGTGTGCGTAGATGACTAATGACACGAAAATAAGAGAAGCAATTTGAAATGTGTAAGAGAATATGAAAAGGAACTAACCACCATCACTTAAAATTAAAAACCCGATTGTGACAGAGTGTCTTACCCTCTCGTTGTGGTTAGACTGTTTAAGTCCATTGTAGTGGTAGACGGGAAATGAGTCTGGGATTCCTGAATCCTGAAACAGACGAGGAGCAGAGTGAAAAACACGCAGCGCTGTCGGAGAGTCTTTGGGCGAACTGTTCACAGAGAGAGAGAGAGAGAGTGTGTGTGTGTGTGTGTGTGTGTGTGTGTGCGGACGGGGGGGTAAAGGCTGACGGGGCAGAATGTGTCGTAACAAAAATACAAACCAACACATCACCGCCTGCAACCAAAGCTTAACATTATTTCCTGCATGTTAAACTAAAGTCTGTGTGTGTGTGTACTCGTGCGTCGAAGCAAGGCCCAACTCAAATTACCACGAACCAGCTAACAATTCAAAAATGTCCAAACAGTGACACTGAGCCAAAACACTTCCCTGGACTTTGGCTTGAAGGTGCAGCATGATAATAGGGTGTGTTGTCTGTGAGCGTGTCCAGCCTTTCGTGTTTATATGCCTGTATATGAAACCCTAGCCCTCACCCCAATCCCACGTGTGTCTGAGTGTGTGTGTCCAGTTGGCTAATGGTGGTATAATTTCTTTGCGGCTGGAGGCCATTCCTCTGGTGAGTCCCTTAAGCCCTGATCACTTTAACACAGCTCCCCTTTATCACTCGCTCTCTGTACCTTACCTCTCTCTCTCTCTCTCTGCCTCAGTGTGTAACGTCATATGATGCTGAACACACGCATAGATTTCACATGAGACACCACAGGAATGTTTTTGGTGTTAAACCCTTTGATTTGCTGAAATAGAACTTCACATACACTTAAGGAAATAGACACTGGTGGCACATAAATGTGTCTGTCCACCGCGCTGTTCCATACATTTTAATTGTGATATTGGTTTTTCTGACTGATGGAGGATGGTTGTCATTTTAAGGATTTTAAAGTCCGCACTCACACTTTCCACATACCTGATTAGGGAAGAACTCCATCAGGAAGGGGCCCAGGAGGATAATGCCCAAACTCTCAGGATCCAGCTTACTCTTTACCAGACTGACACTGACAAGACATGGAAACAGAGAGAGGACAGGAAGTAAGGAAAAATATGAGCAGAGAAAAACAGATGCAGAAACCAGAGAGAGAACAGACAGGGGGAACTCGTGCGTGAAAAAAAGGGACACAAATCAACAATTTGTGTTGCCCTATGCATGAAAACTAAGGCAGATCTCTCAGTATCAACCTATGATGCCTGTTTTGGTTTGAGTGCACAAATTTTTAATGAAAATCATGGTGCAACTAAATATACCTCTCTCCAGACATTCCTAGTTGTTAGATCAGTGTTATTATTATTCCACCATGATAAAAAAAATGGGTCAGATTGCCCTTTTAAGGAAGTGAGGAGAGAAGCAGCGGCTTGTGCCCAGACACAGTGGGAAGGCAATGCCTGTGTAATATCTGTTGATTTTTGCAAGTTGTACGTGCGGCATGCCATCGCATGCACAACTGACTGTGACCCTGCTGAAGTGTCACTGAGCAACAATCTTAAACCCTATGAGTCACATGTGTTGTTCTGTGCACCTTCTGCTTCTCTATGCATGTATCAATATGTTTTCAGTATTGTGAACAAGCGCTCATGTGTTAATGAGATCTGAGCAGTTAGACCCCCGTGGTGGGTTTGTCCCATTTCGCCTGCATGACACACATGACTTTGTCATTTAATATAGGACTAGACTGGAGCTGATGATGTATACAAATACATGGCACACTTATTCCTTGTATCCAATTGATCCTTGTGTTGGGGTCATATGATGTTTGTCTGGACTAGTGTAACTGTATGTCTTCTTTCAGAATTACACACACATGAATAATAATTAGCTGGCTCCATCAAACAAAATTAAAGTGACTATGTACATCGAATTAAGATCCAAGACACATTTTACTATTCCTAATAAAACACTTATAAAACCTCTTTAAATGGTTAATCTCTTTATGCTGTCATGCATTACGCAGACACAGACAGAACATTCAATATTGATTTGAATGGTCTAAAACTGAAGGAAATTTGTTTTTGGTTGATTTAAACTTCATTGTAAAAGTTTAAAGTTAAATCACGTGACAGAAATCAGAATAAACAAGAATGAATAACAAACTACGCACAAAATGATCAAGAGACTATAATTCCTTGGAGCCATATCAGGACTTTTGCAGAGGAGCCAGTGTCCACAGCGGTGGTTTACCACAAATGGCAGCAGCTGACTGTCATAGGTCATACGATATGAGAAAATAGGCTGAGTTGAGTATGTTTAGTTCATCAGAGGCAATCTGAAAGCAGCTTGCTCCCATCTTCCATGAGTGATGAAAGTATCAGTTTAGGACTTCTAGTTACTCATTTTAATCACTCTCCGCAGCTACTATAGACGCAGCTTTTTCACATGGACGAATCCTTAAAATAACTCTCTGGTTTTACAGTAAGGAATGAGACTACGACCCCCCCCCCCCAGTTTGCTGTACAGCATTGTGATGTATCAGCCATATGGGCTCTGCAGAGCAGATCAGTGGTCCAGTGACTTGGCTGCAGTGTTGGGCCTCCTGTTCATCAGATGAGATCGTGCTTCTGTTTGAAGCGGCACTTTAAAGTGTTTCCTCCCTCGCTCAGTCTTTCTTCCTGCCGTTAATGACTGACTTTCTTTCTTTCTTTCCTCCTGAGCTTTTATATACTGAGCTCTCTCTGGTCCTACTTTATAGTGGCCTGGCAGTGAAACATGAGCGCAGGGTAAGTGACCTGGCCTGGCCGTGACTTAGGAACAGGAACTTTAGAAGTGCCACAGGTGACACCTCCCCATCCCCCTCCCACCCAGCCAGCACACAAGGAAACACACCCGCACATGTGCAGATATACATACAGACGTAAAGCCTTGAACATGCAGCACTTACTACTCTGGCTCTGAGACAAGGTCAAGGGCTTTCATCACATCCTCCAGCAGAGACTCCGGGATGAAGCCATTATCTGCACAGAGAGAGAGAGAGAGAGGAGTGAGAGAGACAAAAAGAGAGACTGGTGCACCGGCTGACCCTAGACATAACATAAAATACAGGCTTCAGCTGAAAACAAGGGGAAACCTTCATCTACATACATATGGCACAGGCACTATTTACATCATGTGTGTTTGGGAATGAGCTCATCTGACGCAATGAGAAAAAAAAAATCGGACACGCACACACACCTTTCTCTCTGACCTACATTCCACGGCTGTGGTGATCACTTTACCTGAGCGGAGAATCTTTAAACATTAACATGTGTTCCTGTCTAGGAGTCTGTTTGCGTGTGTCCGCGCACTGACATCATATGCGCCTGTGTGGCCTGTTGTTTTGGTACACACACACACACACATGTGTTTTGAAGATGACTAACTGACAAGCGCTCTGCTTCTCTGCTCTCCAGGAACTCGTCTCTATGTGACAACTGACAGTGTGACAGCACGCGCACTGCACAGGGACAATGACAAACACGGTAATTGTAAAGAACATGAGATAGTGGGTTTGCGAGTATATGTCTTGTGAGTCACTGTAGCGCCAGTGAGTGCGTCTGGCGCCCTTATTCCACAACACAGAGAGCTGTGCTGACTCTACATGTGACACAGACACATTTATGGGACTTTTGCACAGCACTCACCGATGCTGCTGGCTATGACATAATGTGAATAAATAATGGTGTGTGAATGTGTGCTTGTCATGTAGGATGTTATGTGCGCCTACTATAGCCTAAGCATGTTGTTTGTGTGTCTTTGCACAAACTGGAAGAGACGGATGAAGGATGAGATGAAAGAAGGTGACAGACATGTTGATATATTTGTTGTGGAGGGACACACAGAAGGCGAGTGGTGTAACCGCCATGCGCGAAACGATGCCTACAAATCAACATGTTCTTTCTACAACTCAGATAGTAAATAACTTTGGCTCTGGCAGCAGAGCGCCGCATACTTCATTTCACAGTAAAAATACATAAATGTGAATGAATGAGTTATGAGTGCTGATATTTAGGTACTTGGCTAAATGCTCTTGCAACACGGATAGCTGTAATTGTGTGTTGTTAACATGCTCTCAACATCTCTGCGTCTCTTCTTCTTTTTTGTCTCTACAACAGAAGAGAAAAATACACAACAGATGTCGAGACTAAATGTTTAATTTCTGTGCTCTTGCTTGTCTCCAAGCGATCATCGAGGCACAAACACCCCACACTGTGATCTCGAGGCTACATAAATGAAGAATGCTGCAGACTTTGATTGCTTGGGAAATGACGAGCTGTCTTTTAATTTTTCTAATGTCACTGTTTCCCTCCCTGTGTCCTCCCCACTGCCTTTTACCCCAGTCACCTGAAGTGACAAGAAACAGGGTTTAGAAGAATGAGGGAGAGATGGAAGCAGCGGGATGGTTGACTCAGCTGTAAGAGGAGCTGATCTCAACAACCTGAACAACAACAGTGGATAGGAGAGAAACAGACACTCCTTAAGCATGCAGAAGAAAATAACAAAGACGCGAATGAGACAGGCGGTGTGAGTGGAACAGTGGACGACACAGATGCATCTGCTGAACGAGGAAGGAAGGACAGGTCGGACAGCAGATCAGGATTTTGTTTACTTAATTTGCGTGTTGAGTTTATTAAAGTACATCTGTGTGCCAGGATTTTCATATAGCTGGTGAACTAATGAGCTAATAAAAAGTACAATGATCTATAAAAAGCAAGTATGCAGGGGGTGAAGGGCAGTAGATGTGACTCATTAGCAACATAATGATCATGTGCACAAGAAATATGATACAAACACTTTCATTACCTTCAGGGTCAAATGACTGGAAGACTCTTCTTGCCTGTTCTGATGGAGACTCGGGGCCCACCAGTGCCATCTCCTATAGGGTTACAGCCGAGGAGGAGAGAAAACAGGATAGGAAGAAAAAAAGAGACAAAAAAAGAGGAGAAAGACAATGAAAAGGTGATGGACTGTGCGTGTGCAAGAGATGTGACCTAAAAGTGACCAAATAGAGATTTGTGACCAGTGGAGACTGAGAGGGATGGAGAAGGGACGAGAGGGAGAATTAAATCACAATATGGGAGAAATGTGGCCTCATCAGTGTTGAAACATAGAAACAGCTGAGTGCGGAGTGAGGAGATCAGGCAGTCATTAAGCTCTACTGTGTGTGTGTGTGTGTGTGTGTATGTGTGTGTAAAACTGTAATCTAAGGGGCCAGTGTAATCACCAAAGCCCATCGGTTTATTAACTGATTTGCTGATAAAGTTAGATGGCTTGTTTTGACATAAAATGCACAATCACGAAATCGAGTCTAACAAATAGAGCCCAAGATTAATGACAAGCTCTACAGTGTTTGTTTGTTGGTAAAGGTTAGTGTGAACAGTGTTGGCAGAGGGAGCCAAAACAGGGAGAGACGGAGAGGTGAAAGAGTTCATTGTTCATCTTCCACTGTGGTTTCTTAAATATCTCCAATGAATAATTATTTGGAGAAATATATATGCATATTTTTCTAACACACAATGAAACGAGATCCTTCGTAAGAAGTGTGTGTGTGTTTGTTTGTGTGTGTCTCTCTCTCACAGACACACACACACACACTGAGTGAAGGCGAGAACCGGAGGGTTCTCACTGTTCCTCCTTATGACAACGAAGCGCTGGAAAAACACACAATGTTTTTGGAGCGCCAATGAACCCTGCTCATCTCCTTTAGCTGGCCTTTATTAAAGACTGAGCCTGAGCTTCACACAGGCTGCTTGAGTTTCTCGTTCCACTTATTACTGTACTCAGGGAGAGAGGGGTTCAGGGGGACACGCAGAGAAGAGATGACTCCCAGATGCCTTCTCTACATAGGCAAAGCAAACAGTCAGAGATGGCCGAACACACTGTTCTGTCACACTATGACAGGGCCCTGATATGTTAACATTACAGGCTCCAGAAATCTGACAGTAGATTTATTATTGACTAGATCTAAGGGGTGTAAAGTGCTGAAAAAAGTAAAAAGTTCCTTAGCAGTTGACTGCGAGTCTGCAGACTCATTCATTAAATGTCGGATCAGCAGCAAAGTCAGTGAAGTGTATCTTGAAACATGAACCTTTGAACCAGCTTTGATGAACTATAACTTGACCTCTTACCTGCACCAAGAAAATGTATTTCTTCTTAAAAAGTCCAATGAGCCTCAAGAACAAAAGCTCAGTCGACATTATCTCTCCGAGCTGGATGGACACATTTGGTGTAGATCACCGGGTACTACTATTAGTTACCGGATGTCAGCACTCATAAATGACAACTATACAAAACACAGCAAGTCGATGCAGACTAGTTTGGCTAATGAGTGCAAAAGAGTAGAAAAGACAGTGACTCACATGAGCATTAGATCATGCGCATGCACACAAACACACATTATGGCAGCAGACGTTAGGTGATTGAGTGTGTGTGTGTGTGTTTGTGATGACAGGGCTGCTTGGCTGTCTTTGATCTGTTTTTATTAGAGGCCTGAGGAAGATGCTGCCGAGCTGAAAAACATGTCATGAAGCTAACACACACCACAGGGGAAGTGTGTATAAGAGTGTGTCTGAGGGTTTCTTTCCACTCCCCCCTTGTTACATTATGTTCGCGTATTGGTGTGTGTCCACAAAGGAAGGCCTGTCCACTGCCGAAATGTATTTGCTTGTACTGGAGCACTGTTTTCTGTTCAAACACTGCAAACATGCTCATACAGACATGTGTGCACAGTCATGTGCGTACACACACACGCACGCGCACACACACACACACACACACACACACACAGTGTAGTGCATTCCCATCCCCACAGTCCAACCATTTTGAACAAATCCTAGACCCCTTCACAGAGAAACAACAAGCACACACACAACCACAACACAAGATACATCGACTACTAGGCAGTATACAAATACACAGCTCTATTTTTCTTGTTGCCAGAACAGACCTCTGCATCACACTCTCCTATGTAAAGGACCAAACTTAGATTACACCCAACTAATCTCTCTAGCACATGAGACTTTTAGGGATACTGACCACTGCATAAACCTTCGCTGCTACCCATCGGAACTAGCTTTTTTCCAAACTAGACTTGAGTAGCTCTTGATGACAATCCATCCCCTGTAGTCCATTCTTCCTCCCTAGTTCTTTCCCCTGCCCGTTTATGTCCCTTTTTTACCTGCCCTTTCCTGAATGAAGTAGCCACTGTGGTTTTTGAGTACTTCCTCTCTTCCCACCCTTGACTTTTTCTTCCATTCTTCCTTCTCCATTTCATTCCCTTTATCTCGGCATGCAGGTAGCTGCTTCAGGAAGGACAGGTAGGCAGAGTACTTTTCTACAGTTACGCTTTCTATTCCCCTTTAGTCTACGCAAAGAGCTATTGTTGGTTCTGAGAGGCTCTGAGTGGCTATAGAGTGCATCTGAAGGGATCAGTTTCAAGCCAACAAAGCAGAGGTCTCAGACAGTGTCTCCTGCCTTGTTCATGGTTGGTTCCAACAGATTCGCTACATGACAGGCTGAGGAGGCAGTCTTTGTGCGATTGTTATGCTGAGTGTCTCTATGCTTTAATATGTGTTACTTCACCTTATCTAGCCTTTGTCCCGTGTGACTACACGAACAGGAAGCAACGGAATACCTATCTCTCCTGCTACATGAGGAGTATGCGCAGTATAAACTGTATCTAATGTCCTAATGTGTGTGTGTGTGTGTGTGTGTGTGTGTGTTTCAGGTGTGACAGACAGGACAAAGTGGTGATTTATGGCGCTTGTCTTGGATGAGAAAGACTGTGTCTCACCAGAAATGTAAGGGGACACCAGAGAATAGTTCTGTATCGGAATGATGGGTCCTATAACAGAGACCAGCACACAGGGGAAAAGCAAGAATAATGCAGCACACACACTAACAGAGAGAACCTTTCATCCCCCTATAATGGCTTTTGGTCTGACCTGTCACAGATTATTAATGACTGCTAATGTACACAGCTTTGTTATTTTGTGTTTGTCTGAGGCCCCCACCCTCTGATCATTCTAGACTTGAAAATAATTCTGCTTATCAGAAAGCTGATAAGTTCACACACATATTGGATGTTAATGTTCATTAGCTCAGCATTGTCAAATTGCATATATGTATATATAATGTCAGGCTCTCTTATTAGCTTTGATACTGGAGCAAGTCACATTAATGTAGAAGACGGCGGGATGCTGCTGAAAATGATTTTATATTATGATAGTGATTTCAGCCTCGTCGGCCATGAGCAAACAGAAGTTATGGTCCTCAGGGACTGAGAGCGCCACAACGGCTGCGCTCTTTCACAGTAAATCACTGACCCAGAACATGACTACTGTACACACACACACACACACATGCGCGGAACTCCCTGGAGAAGCACAGATGCGGCCTGTGAACCTCGTCACTCAGCACGAGGAGAATAAAGAGTGATGAGAAATGTCACAAGAGGATCACCCCCACCACATTTCCTGAGTGACCACTGCCACTCTTTTAAGTGCATCCTTCCTTTCTACTTCCCTCCTTCCTCTTTTCTTCCCAAGAGGGACCAATAATCTGAAGAGCTTGGTTAAGGTGGGCTTGGGAATCCCTCTCCTCAGCAACCAATCCACCGGCCACTGGAGTGGATATATACTTCAAACGGGGGTGGTGAATACTTTTAAAAAAAAAAAAAATAATGCAGGATATGTCTCATCCATCACCTATCTCCTTCTCCCCTGCTCCCCGTGTCTGTTTTTCTATCCTACCTTTGGCATTTCAGCAACTCTTGTCGAAAAACAGATCCCAGTTCATGCCCTGATACACACACTCAGGCTCTTTCACACATGCACACACACACACACACACAAATTTAGCAGGGAGCAGAGAGAGCGGCGGGGGTGTTGTGGGTCGGGTTCAGGGAAGGTGGAATGGCCTTTGTGTAGGTAGATTAGATAAAACCACTAATGCCATTAAGCTGATGGTCTGAAAGCCACAGTCACACACAGCGACAGCGACTCGGGAGAATACACACCCGTCCCCAATGGCAGACAGAAGGAGCCACTGACACATCAGAGCCAGGGATCAGGTTTTCAGCTTTTGTAGGTGGCTTTATATAGAAGCTAAAAGCTACATAACCAGGTAGTGTGTATTTTGGTATCAAGAATGTTGGGAAATCTACGTGTGCTTCAAATTAGCTCTAAACATAGATTCACTTTCAAGGAGGACAGGGTCTCACAGAGTGGGTCTGACAGCAGAGTGCCCTTGCCCCCTTCTGCCTCGTGTCTTAAATGTAGAGCCTGCATAGTGTAGTGTCAGCTGTGTACGTCACTACATATGCATGTGTGTTGCCAGTCTCCAGCGGGACAAATGGATCCAGATGGGAACTCCGGAATCACATTCCCTACAGGAAGCTATCCGCCTAAAGCTACACACACATACAACACTAATGCTAATCAGGATTAGGTTCCCTGTTCTCTGGAATGTGTGTGTAAGAGCCAGTATGTGTGTGTGTGTGTACATGTGAATATGTCACTAGTGCCGCGGGAGTTGTAGCAGTCATCAGTGCATGCATGACGACTGTGGGTCATCACTGAGGTAACATATGATCCACTCGCGGGCCTGAGCTTTATGCATGTAACTGAGCTTTTAATCAATGGCATTTTTTTGGGTGTGGCAACATGATGGAGATTTCTGTCTCTCTGGTGCCATTTTCACAAGAGCAGAGCGAATCAATTTGCTACAACTAAATCTGCCAGCTTTAATATACAAGCTACAGCAATGTATTATATGACATGTTGACTGATGGTGAATGATAAACATGCTTGTTTGAATGCAAGGAGGTTAAGTGGACACACACACACACACACACAAGCAGTTATCTGAGAGTGATACTCCAAGACCCAAAGTTTCTCTCAACGTTACAACCGCAGGATTGACCTCAATTAGGCTGAACACTCTTTACATTGCGCTAAAGAGCCCTCTGTGTGTATGCATGTGCAGACATGTGTATCTGAACTGCTGTAGTTGCAGGAGCAGAATGACATGTTTCCAAGAATTCTGACCAATTCTGACCAAATGAACCTGTTTCCAGTTGTGTTTTTCTGAAGGCACCCAAACACTACCCACTCTGATATTAGGGTCTCTGATGGTTTAAGGGTTGATTCTGCAGCACATCATGTCATATTTGTGACTTACGAGCCTCCAGAGTGCATCAAATTGCACATAAGACCTAAGCTGTTTTTTAATGTTTGTTTTTAGCTCTTAACATTTGTACTTTTCTCTTCACATCTCCTTTCTGACATTTTGTATTATTCTTTTTTTCCTGGTACTTCTGAGTTCCAGGAAATGTTTTGTAACACAAAAACATGTTCTTATGACCACGTTCCAGAACAGAAAAAAACTGTGATCCATTTTGTTGGAACAAACCTGACACAGAGGGTAGATAGACATGTTCAGTGAGGCTGAAGTCACTTAGGTGCAAACTGTGTAGTTGACACCAGGGCCACGTAGGACACATTGTTTAGTATTGTATATCACAGATGATTGAGAAATTAAAATTGTTTGCTCAGTGGTTGTTGACTGCGTGTGTGTGTGTATTTCAGTGTGTGTGTATGTGGGAGAGAGTGGGAACAGCTTTCTTTCTTCTTGATGCAGGTGAAAAGCCAAGAAACAGCACTGGCCATATATGACCCTCTCCTGTGCTCATTTTCCCCTCCCCTGCCTTTCGGCTCTTTTTTCTCCTCACACTGATATCCGATCTGGACTATGTTAAATCTGTTAAGCACGTTCCATATTTTGGTTTTTCTGAGGAGACTGGCTTATATTACACACCTTGTGCCTCAGTGTGTGAAATATGTCTTATCCTATCTTATAGATTAATATATTGAACTTGCCTTAGTGAAAAACACAGAGAGGTGAGTTTCGCTGCCAAGGATCCAAATAGGGAACTTTGGAGACTTGAGGAATGCCCCGACCTAACAGGCACACAGACACACACACAAGAGGAATGCACAACAAATCAGTATCTTTTTTTTAAAACTTTTTATCGTAGCTCTTAAACTGTTCATCATGTAACAAATGTTCATGATGCACAATAATATCTGAAGTATATCTGAATGGGATTTAAAAGCCAAAGATTCACTGCAAATTCACCATGAACAAGCACTGAATAATTTGTTGTTGTTTTGCATCGTCTGTACCTTGCAATAGCGTAGTGATTCCATAAGTGTGAGAAATCCAACTGATGCCTGCTTATGAATACCATGTAGCTCTACAACAGAAACAAAAGACACAAAGTGTTAATTTGTTAAATTACATCAAATGGCATTCATTTGTGCCTTTTATGCAATGCTGTGGGGAATAAGAAATATTGCCATCTGATGGATGTAGTTTAAATCTGGGGCCACAAATCTGAGCTCTGGGTAATGTGTGTCGTGTGTGTGAATATAGCATGTTTGTGAGAATAATCAGTAACTTCGGGGTCTTACTCATGCCAGAGCACTCCCTGTCTCCATCCCAGACATTAGAGACAGCGTGACCAGTTACAAGGAGGTTAACCAAGCTCTGACTACAAAAGACAGATAAGAAAACGATTTTAATAAGGTATAAAGTAATTATAAAAGGCAATATTCTACATCATTAGTCCCTAATGACAGCAAAGGACCTATAATATTGGACCTGCCGTATTGTTTATCATGCAGTATTAGATGCAGTGAGGCGTTCTCATACCTGCCATGACCATGCACAGGGTCTATGAGAGGCTCCATTGTATCCTGGATCTCATTTCGTATATTCTCTATGCCCTGCTCAGAAAGGACCAGAAGATCCAAGTTGATTGGTGCAACCAATGAGACCATGAGTGACGAAATAAAGAAAAGGTCATAAGTAGAAAAAAAAGTATACCTTAGTAAATATGGCAAATAATATGCCCAATAAATCACATTATTTCCATTCTGTATCTAATATTTCTATCCCTCCTTCAATATAAGTATTGACACGTTACCTTTGTTAGGATGACTGAGTAGAGGAAAAGCAACACTCCACAGCACCCCCTCCAGGTGTGACAGAGGGATAGCACCTCCTCTCTCAGATCTGATGCTGACATGACAGTTCGTTTGCTGCAGGAAGGGAACAAACGTCCAGATGATTCATGAGCCACTCCTAAGACAAAAAATCTGTTGTGTTTCACAGTGTCACAGTCAATGAGCCTGATGTATTAGATGTATCAGTCATGCCAGGATGCGAAAGATAACTTTCAGAGAACGGCAAAAATCTATTAAATGCACCAGAGAACACAATAATGTCTATCTGTTTGTAGCTACTTTCCTCTTAGGCTCTGCCTTGGAAAGTTTGCTAGTGGGATGTCTGTTCTAGTCTAGTGAGCATGCACTTCCTCACTGTGAATCAGCAGTGCTTTTTGCTGACTCCCGCCTCAGCTGCTAGTGTGCCGCGTGATGAAATTTTAATATTCCACGTGCAAACGCAGCCTCATTTAGTTTGTGTGTCGCAGACAGTTTGTGTGTAACAGAAGTAAGCAAGAGGTATTTTATTTAGTAGGCGATCAGTGAAAGTGCTGATTCAGCACCAGAGTTAAATCACTAATTCCATGAAAGCCAAGTCAGACTAGATTAATCACATAGAATTCCCTGCTGCTGATACTATCTTCTGAGATATATTTAATTCTCTCTTCTATTGCTGCAAATCGGCAATGGTAAAACCAGGATTTAAGGTCTTAGTCCTTGAGATGATCTGAGTTCGGAAAGAAACAGTAATGAGTATACAGATGAGAAGTGAGTTGTTAGCCGGGGTGGGAATATTTAGTGTCACTTACTGAAGAACACTGTGAAATCGCTCAAAGCCAAGATCCTCAGCAGCCAAAGCAGCTAGGCACAAGAGAACACACACACAAGCAGTGTTGGATCAAAGCACGACACAACGAAACTCCACACATTAAAAGCCACAATTATGTCACCATGGTGCGTGAATAGGTGAGCATTCATGTTTGTGCACCGTTATTATGAATGTACATTTCGCCTGAGGATGCGACAGACGGAAGACTCACTAGGCTGCTGCTCCTGCAGCTGCTGGCTGCTCTCCGGCTCTGACACATCCTGTGTGTGGGACTGTAATTGTGTGTTAGTATGTGTGCTAGTGTGTGGACTCTGTCCCTTCGCCCAGGTCACCAGGCAGAACCCTGTAGAGGGACTGGAACAAGCAGACTCCAGGATTTCACTCAGTGTGGAACAAAGGGCTGTTTTCTGCTCCTCCTCTATCAGACACAAACGCAAAACACACATGATTTAAAGAGCCATTCAGATATACTGTATAAGCCAATAGCAAACACAACGGTCTGGATGCCTCTACCTGACATCTGTCTCCAGTTGGAACATTCTCTGTTAAAGATAATGTTCTTCAAGAGAAAAGCCTGCAAAGATATAAACAAAAACAAATGAAGGAATACTAGATTCAAGTGCAATGTTTCAGCTTTAATTTGATTGGGTTTAAATTAAACGTTCTGGATCCCACTTGCTGAAGACAAAACTAAACACTGAGAGACCCTTTGAAAAGCTAAAGAGCTGGACATGGCTGCAGTGAAGCTGTGGGAGGAACATCAGCAACGTAGATGTCTGATGTCTGATGTGCTGATGTGTGGGTCAATGTTTTCAGGTTACCTGTATACATTCTATTATTTCTGAACTCTGAAACTTTAAGCTATATATTATAACAGATTCTTTCAATACTGATGTAAACATCCTGTTCAGGGGATTTTGGCAGGTGTTCTCCACGATAGTATGACAACCACTACTTGGGCTTATTTTTTTAGAGAATATGCAAGACACAGAGAATAAGACCTGCATAATAGAAAATTTGGAATGGAGAATTAACGTGACTATACCTGGACGGGCGCAATAACAGCACATGGCCCTCCTTCGAACTGCTCTAATGCTGTGTGCTCATTCTCACAGAAAACAAATCCTGTGATAAAGACAAAAGGAATCTCACGTCAACAGTGAGTTTTCACAATAATGTGACAGTATAAAAAGCCAAATACATTTGGATCAAATGTTTCTGAGTGAAATATGTTTATTTCACTCAACATTATTTATATCATCAGACTGAACTATGTATGGTACCTTGTGTCCATCTACGGAAGATAGAAGAGGACACTCCTCCATTGGAAGGTCTCCCCCAAACCAGATCCACCACCTCTTTATTCAACTCAGACATGTTGACTTTCACTGAGTCTACAGACACTCCCTCCTCAGTCCAACAGCCAGGTGGGCACAACAGAGGACAACGCGCTATGCTCTTCTCGATGATCTTGCCACTCCACTTTTCTCGGCAGGTCGAGCCTGTGGCATTGGCCACAAGCTTCCTGTGCAGCTACACACAGTCTGAATCCAGAGGCTGGCAGCAAACTGGCGGGTAGGAATGACATCAACGTAGCCACAATAGCCTGCACAGCAAATGGACATCATCAGTTATGGTTACTGAATAATGCTATTAGCCTTTTATCGAAATATGTGGATTAACTGCACCTCTAAAGCGACTGTAGCGCGATAACGTGATACTTATTTAATCTATGGTATCAAATACTCGCTCGGTTTACCATTAAGCTAGAAAGCTAACAGTTGCAGTTACAAAGTATGGTTGATGAAAACGTAGTGTTAATAGCCGTAAGATAGCCATAGCAATGTTGTTACCTTCATACACCGATGAGAAATTGTGATGTCAGTCATATTTTTATATTTGGCTTAGTGATGTCAGCGGTTAGCATTAGCATTACTACTAGCAGCTAACCTGTCACTGCTTTGTCATTCAGTGAATACTCACAATACAGCGACACCGACAGTTGATGAATCATTTCATTCCACTTGCTTATAGATTGATGATGCTAAATTATAATTACCTCGATACACCGTCGAGTAATGGGTTTTCCGTATTGATCGTATATATTTGGTAGCAATTTCACTATCACCAGCGCCTCTGTCATTCGTTTATTTACAACAGAAATGCAAAAAAAAAATAATGTGCGTACGTTTGACGTCTCTGCCTATTGGTTGAAATCCAAAATACGTCAAGGGGTACTGCCTCAACGCGTTATCTTATTGGTCAATGGACCTGTCTTTCACTTAGTGCGCCGGCCCACGAACAGAAACATGTAGTTTTAAAACATTAGGAAAATAATTACCCGGAACACACATTTTTAATGAGTGACGTATAAATGTATTTTAGTGTTAGATGAGACGCTTAAAAATAAAAATCTGTATCACAAAAGAAACATTTTATGACTCCGAGTAAATGGTTATTAGCCTTGGAAACTGTGTCCTCTCTCGGTTTCCGTATAACCTACCAGTCAGCGCTTTGCGCTTGCGCACATCATGCCTTCATCTCTACTTCACACGCGTGTCAAACACTTTAACTCTGACGCCTGTTTTAAATCAGACGTCGTATCAATATAAGACGTGTTATTGTTCGGAATGGGAGGACAGGCTAAGGGCAAAAAGAAAAACAAACAGAAGAGGAAAGAGAACCACCCAAATAGGGGTAATTTGCTCCGTGTGTATAATCTTGCTAGCTAGTTTACTGTACTATGTGATGTTAACGCAGAGACAGCAAGTATTCGCTTCTTACGTTTCGACTGACCTTTTTAGAAAAGAGTTACAATAACATGACCTCTGTTATCACAGGAGATGCGGGATTTGTCGGATTGCCACCCCAGGAAAGGGTGAAACTGAGAATGCAGGAGAAAGCCAAGAAAAAGACAGCTGAGAAGTACTCTGTGCTGCAGCTATTAGAGAAGGTCACACCGAACACACACAGGACTCTGTATTAAAGTGTTTTTTATTGATTCTGATTATTATAATTATTATGTGTTGTTGTTTTGTCATTCATTCATCTGTTGTACAGACAGAGGAATGCATGGACAGCTTTGACTTTGAGATGGCTAATCTTTTCTGTCAGCGAGCTCTGGACGTGGAATCTACCAACCTAAAAGCTCTAGATATGATGGGACACATCTACTCTGAACTAGGAGACACACATAAAGCTAAGGGAATATCCTTCTAAGTGGTATGTTCTTTATGGTAGAGTGCATGTTAGAAATGTAAATGTAAACATTTCTTTGCTGTGTCAGTGCAGTTGTAACTTCCTTGACTCAGTGTCTTAAGTGTTTCAGCGTGCAGTGGAGCTGAGCCCGGATGTCGGCCACAGTAAGTATATGTACCTGGGACAGATCCACACAGGTCAGGAGGCTGTGGACTACTACACTAGAGGAATACAGGTCTTACAGTCTGCATTGGACCAACAAGCACAGACCACAGTGAGTACACTCACACACGCATCTCATCTCATATCCTAGTTAAAGATGTAAAGGAAACGTGTGTGTACTTGAGTTGTTATGCTGATGTAGTGTCATTTATTTTCACAAGAGGGTGCTATTGGCCAATGTATATCTGTCTAGGTATATGGATTTTAAATGTTTTCAGACCTTTTTGTCTTTTATTGTTTGATTGATTGATTGATGGATTGAAGTCTTATTTACATTATAGCATGTTTATTATTGCTATTAAACAGCTGTCAATATGACATGTCATATGTTATTCTCTTTTTCTACATGTGTGTTTTTTTTCATCTGTGACAAGTGAAAATGCTTTTATTGAAATAAACTAGTTCGGATGTAGTTTCTTATGGAGATAAGAGAAGTTTAAAACCTATTCATTTTTTTGGAAGACTTGATTATCTTTTAAAAACCCTTTATGGTTATGATCATTTAGATTTATCATGGAACTTTTGAAAACTTTAAACACATCTGCCTTTTTCAGGCTCAGGCTGGAGCTGCTGCCCGACTGGACGAGAACTCTGATCTCCCAACAGCAAAGGATGTTAGTGTGGCCTACTGTGCCATTGCTGAGATTTACCTAACAGACCTCTGGTACTGGTGCAAACAAAATGGCACTTTCTCACACATGTAATCTGTCTATAAGGCTACTGCCTGGTAATGTGTTTGTGTATATCTATTCATGTAGCATGGGGGAAGGAGCTGCAGACAAGTGCAGAGAGTTTATTGAGAGAGCATTACAGTATCACCATGACAACCCCGAGGCTCTACAGCTCATGGCCAGTTACCTGTTCAGTACAGAGAGAAACCAGGTCAGTATGAACTTTCTCTCGCACACACACATACACGCACGCACTCAGAATGAGTTATCACCACATTAAAGCAGGAATCTGCTGAGTTAATTATTCTTAGCAAATTGGATTGTATGCCATTAATCAGCAGATGGACACTTGCATTAACATGCACATACATAGACAGGTCATGCCAATAGAAATGTTAATTACTGGGCAGATCACTGAGGTCATACTGTCATTTGGTAAAGAGAATGATTAGGAAGCAACCTATACAATTCAGTTTGAAAAATTGCACAATGTGCAGCATCAGACAAAGATTTATGAAATCACTAATGATTTAATAAGAATATAAAATTACATTTTTGGTTTAAATAATTTTTTGCTACTCTACCTACTATGATTAAAGGCAGATATAGACAAGGAAAAACCTGCTACAGCATTTTTCAAATAAAGTACTTCATATTTCCTTGTGAATTTTTCAGCTCACCAAAATATGCACAGTTTTGTTTTCCTTTTTAAACTTCTTATATGCTGTAGATAAAGATCTGCAGCAGCTGCAGGCTAGACATCACTATTCATCACTACTTTTTGGGAACAGTTTCACACTGGGGTAAAGATATAGTGGAAAGGTTGATGTCTGTATTATTCAGAGTAATTGGTGCAATGTTTATTTTTTGAGTTCTCCATGTGTCTCTACCAGTAAAATTTTTTACTTTGCTTTCTTTGTGTAGGCAGCATGTCAGCAGTTGGTATTTCAAAACCACTGTTAGATAAAACTAAATGGGGGACTGTAGAACTGACGCAAACTGTTAATACTAGCTGTAAGCTGCAGGGGTCAGGCTAATTCCAAATACTGTACACTGCACAGATTCCCACAACTAGCAACTCAACGCTTTTCTGTAATCCTGTAGTAATAACTGAATAAAAAGGAGCATTCAAGACAGAACTAAAAGCAGAGCCTAGAAGTAAGAATCTCAATTTAAACTCACCATAATGTTGTTTGATTTGTGTTTTTGTCTGTTTCACATATTTGTGGCTGTAGCTGTCCATGCATCCACATGTGCGTGTGAATTTAAAGGTATGTGCATTTCACTGTCTTCAGGAAGGCAAAGAATACCTGTTAAAGAGTGTTGGATTGTGGCTTCCTGCACAGAAGCAGAGTGCAGCTTCCTCCAGCACAGAGGAAGGCATGCAGGTGAGTTGGAGCTGTGCTTGGTATTTTTCTGACAGCAACCTGGTCTCCTAAGATCCCAGTTTATTTATAAAGCACTTTCAACTAACGAGATTGTCACAGTGTGCTTTGGAGTGAGCACAAACATAAGCACAGCAGTAGCGATGGAAAGTTGAAGATAATAAAATAAAGGATTATAACAAAGTAATAGATGGAGCAAATACTTCATAAACTTGTTTGTGACAGTGTAAAAAGAAAGCCGATATGAAAATACAAGGCTACACCAGAAAGGGTCTCAAGGATGAAATAAACAAATGGGAAATTGATTAAAGAAAAAAATGGCTGATATACCAAATGTTAGTGTGTCTGGAATCGCTCAAGTGGTCCCCGATTTAATTATTTTATTCTTAATCTTATGATTAAAACTGAACAAATGCAATGCTAGTTGCATGGTGATAGGACGCAAAAAAATCTCAGCAGCACTACTGTTAAAATGTTTCTTTTTCAAAGCAGGCTGATTTGACCTTTGGCCACATTTTGTACCCTGAAAATATTTAAATTTGACAAAAAGAACTCAATGGTCTTGTAAACCTGTGGTCTTTTTCTTTTTCCCCCCAGAGTGAGATCCCTCCATATGAGTCTCGCATCACCACAGCCAAACTGCTTATTGAGTCTGAGGAGTATGAGGTAAAAATACCGTGCGCTGTGCTTGCACATTCTGATGGTCTGTGCATGTTCCTCGGTGGGAGTGCAGCCTGGCCTTTGTATGTGTGTGTACATGTGTGTGTGTGCTTTCGTCTCCTTTCTTCTGAATAGCACTGAGGGTGGGAAGACCTTGCCTAGTTTTTATCCCCTCCAGAGTTCAGTGTCAATAACTGAAGAGTGGTATTTACAGAGAGGGACACTGCATGCAGAGAGGGAGGGATGGGGAGAAGGACTTGGAAAAAAAAGAAATCTTTATTCTGATGAATTGCTGCTATATCTGTGATTCAATGCCTTTTTTCTAGTAAATCACTCATTAGTTTCCAGTATTAATGGCCTGGATTTTAGTGGCTCGGTAGCTTCAGCTTAGTGCTAAAAACCCCTTAACAGTCATTAATGTTAATGCCTGCAGTCATTTTCTGTGATTGCTGCTTCACCAACAGCAGTTACACACAATACAAATACACAAATTCTTTAGTTGCAGTTATATATTTGTGTGTGTGTGTGCCTGAGGAAGGGGGGGTGAGCTGTCAGGTGTATCAGTAAAATGACAACATCTTGGTCCCCATTTTCTGACGTGTCGTTTGTCTTCATCATGCTGTTGGTGTCATCTAGACTCAAACACAAACTGCAGCCATTCTTAGCATTTGATAACAGGAATATTTTGCAGTGCACACACTTCTGCATAGACACATCAATGCACAGCTTGGCCATCACTGGTGTAAAAGTCTCTAAAGGAATTGGGTTAAAGGGTGGAAGAAAAAAAACTGGATATTTTCTGGTCGTCTCTCCCAGACTGGAACTTGACAGGAACAACCTCTCTTGTTTTTCCTTCCTCTGCTCCATTGACACACACACACACACACACACACACACACACAAACACACACACACACACACACTCTCAGTCACCTATATGCTCACTATCTCTCCCTGTGGACTATAAATCTATTCACAACTGTAAATGCTGAGTAAAAATGTGGACTTCCAGCCTGCACAGTTATTATTTTCAAGGCTACCCCCCTTACTAAGATGCCAGAATACGACCATTTGTCGTGTTTTTCTCCCTGTTGAATTTTGTTTCCTTTTCGAAATGAAGCCCAGGCTTTGAAAGTTTAATTATATTTATTTTCTAAAGAAACATATTAAAGCAATTTTGTGTTCTTGGTGGCTTTATAGTGTAAATAGCAGTCTCTATTAAATTAAGGGATCACTTTATTGGAGCAGAAGTATCAGCAGAATTACAATGTTTTTGCCAAAAACACTCAACAGTTGTATATTCAAATGTTTGTCTGATAAATGTGCGAGGGATTATACTTTCATAAGATAGAGAATTCAGAAGGTAGAGAATTAATAGTACATTTTTGGATGAGATAAAAATGTCCTCATATGATTAGTATATAGATATATAAGAAATCAGGGTGTTTGTAATTATCTTGATAGCTGTTAGAAAAAAACAAAGCACCATTTATATGCATAGCGATGATAAATTGCAAGACTGATAATGAGAGTTGTTGTCTGTGTAATATGTGATTTCTCTCACATATACACACTCTCATAAGTACGGTATTAACATCATCATAACCCACCGCTACTTATAATTGACTTGCCACATAGCAGACAGACAAATAGACGCCGCTGACAGCCACTTAGGTTGGCATTGTTGTCTGATGGGCATTTACTTCCCTTATCATTCTCTCATCATCTCTTTTCTTTTGTTTTCTATTAACATTTCAGTTTTTTTTAATCAGCTCACAAGTGCAGCTTGTACTTTCAAATGTTGCAGAAGATTTATTCTCTTAAACGTAGACGCCCCTGTTTGTGCATGTACGTGTGTGTGTGTGTGTGTGTGTGTTTATGAGTTCCTGTGTGTTAGAGATACGGCTTGCCCTCACTTGTAAAGTGATTTGTCTTTCTCCTGTCTCTGCTGCGCGCTCTGGTAAAATGATTCTGTTAAACAAAATCGCCTGAAGATTACACACACAGACACATACACACAAAACACACACTCACACAGTGGCCACTATAAATTAGTTTTTCCCCAGAGTATTGTTTTTTTTTTTAGTTTTACAGGTCTTGAAACAAAGAGGACATCATGTACATGCCGTCTTTGGTGTGTGTGACTTTGGTGTGCGCGTTTGTGTCTTAGCAGTGCATCATTGTTGTTCATGGACCAGTTCTACCTTGTGTATTATCTTAACATACTTTTTTTGAACCCATCCTTCCATTTTTCATACGTTTTCCATAATATTCCCATTCTTCCCCTTATCTTCACGGTGATATTAATCTTGTTGTTTAAAGCGTGAAGCAGCTTAAGAATATCTGAATCTTTAATCACTCGCCCCTGGCTTGACCAGTATGGTTAGGAAGGAGTGCATTTGGAGATGATACACTGTTCTCCCAGCCTTACTTATCCTGGCTCCCAGATACCTCGCTGCACTTTTGTTGCTCCAAAAACTGCCTGCTCGATCAGTTGTTTAATACCCAGACAGATCCTTGCTCCTATCTCTTATATCTAGTGCGTGCGTGTGCGTGTGCGTGTGCGTGTGCGTGTGTGTGGTTGTGTGTCACATTGGTGTGATACAGTGAAAGTCAAGCAGATAATTCTGACGCTGGGCATGGATCCATTCATCATCAGCTGGGATTAGTTGTTTTTGTTTGCGTATTTTTAATCAGTCATTAATTAATTAAGGACAATGGGTTCTCAGCCGATAATTGGTCAAACAATCAATCAGCTGACTCCCTGACATCCACATTTGCAGCACTCTTAATGACATACTCTCAATTAACCTGGCTCTGCCTCAGTCTACCCAGGCAACAGAGCCCTTTATCTCCACCGGAACCATGTTGGCTTAATGAAAAGAAAACTCCAAAGAGCAGGAGGAGGAAAAACTAGGAAGCTCTCCAGCTAATAAGACTGCCTTAACAAGAAACAAGTGTTGCTTGTTGTGTTCACTGTTGTGTGCTTCGCTTTGTTGCGGCATGTAACTGTGTGGTAGTGTGTGCATGTACCGGTACGTGTGTGTCTTTTATTCTTGCCCTTCACCACGGGTGATTGCCCAACAGTCGCCTCCTACCTGAAGTTGACAAAAATCAATATATCATCACCGGGACACACACACACACACACACACACACACACACGCACACACACGCACACAAAGCCACAGAGCTCGCAAAGAGAGGCAGAGCAAAACAAACATACAGGCTACGTTAGTCAGGGTCTATTTTCTGTAATAGAAACTTCCCACAGAAACTGACCCAGACAGTGACGCACTAAGGCAAAGGTCACCGAAAACGAGTCTCCACACACACACACACACACACACACACACACACACACACAAAGCCACAGAGCTCGCAAAGAGAGGCAGAGCAAAACAAACATACAGGCTACGTTAGTCAGGGTCTATTTTCTGTAATAGAAACTTCCCACAGAAACTGACCCAGACAGTGACGCACTAAGGCAAAGGTCACCGAAAACGAGTCTCCCTTGAGACATTGAATTGTCTCCCCAGGACACCATAATGAAGAAATAAGAGAAAAACTTGTCTGAGGGGGGGGGGCTCGGGCTGATCTTTAGGGTCATCATGCACCCTCGTGTCAGTAAATGGGTTAAAAGGGCTATTGAACAGAGCAGCCAGAGTGACTATTGACTGCGCGATAAGCACTGGTGAGTGTGTATCGATGGCCACATCTGTTGTCTTGTTGATATCGACAATCTGCACATGGTACTCGCCGCATAGATGCTTATCAGACCCTCTGATCGGTGTGATTGATCGAGATCCCTGGGAGATGCACTGGTGTGTTTGTCCAGGTGTTTGTGTCTGTGGGCTGTATCAGAAAAGAGAGAGCATAGTATTGTATGTGATAAATGTTTTCTGTGATAAACTGTCTTATCAAATGCACCCTCTTCTATCTGTTTGCATTAGATGGCAGTGGACGTGTTGGAAGGACTTTTGGAGGAGGATGATGAGGTCGTCCAGGTAAAAAAAAATGTTGGCATGTTGTTTTCTGATTTTTATTTCCCCTTCTTTCAGTGCAAAATGCAGAAAAGGTTGTGTGTGTGTGCACTCACCCACGCTTGCAGTGCTTGAACGCTCACACACAGAGCATGACTGAGAACCTAAATGCTTGTTAGAGAGAGGCGTGAATGGCAGTACTTTCTCTGATTTAGTTGCACCCATTGCTGCGTGGTGTGCTCAAATTCAGTTGCAGATGAAGTGAAGGTGTGCCGCTGAGTGTCAGATAAAAGAGCACTGCGGTGTCTCTCACCCCTCACTCCCCCTCAGGCTCAGCACACACACACACACACACACACACACACACACACACAGAGCCCCTCAGCTGACAGATTGAGAGCAGTCATTGGGGGTCTGAACTTTTAAACTCACTCCAGAGATGCACAGCTGAGACACTCGATTTGAGTGGGCCTCCAGCCAATCACACACGCATACAGTCAGTACAGTTATGATGTCAGAAATGAATGACTGACATAATATGTCAGTCTGAATAGTATCCAGCTGCTTAATTCCCCCCCATCCCACTGCCACCTCCATACTCCGTCCTGTCTTTCTTCCCTTTTTGTCTTTCTCACTCTCTCTCATCTCTTCTCTTCTCTTAAACGCCACTGATAACTTGTTAGCTCCTGCCTCCGTGTACTTGCTCTTGCTTATCTCAAAATTGGGGCCTTACTTGTATAATGTTAAGTCTGCACAAACAACATAGCCAGTTCCTTGCAAATCTTGTTTCAAAGGTACTGCATTGCTTCAGGATGCTTTTGTTCTTCCTACAGCAGCACCATATGGGAGCTAAGATGTGCCGCTGCTTTGAAATGATAGTCGTCCCAGTATTTTGATTGACAGCAAGGCATTTATTTTATTGTGTGTGTGTGTGTGTGTGTGTGTGTGTGCGTGCCTGTGTGGGGGGTGGGGTCGGGTAGAGTGGAGTCTCTGAAGTTGTTAATTAGCAAACTTTCTCGTGTTTTAATTTTGAGTGCCGGTGCGCAAACCATTTCTACCACACAGGCAAATATTTCACAGTGGATCATCTGTAAAGAATTTTCTAGCCCGGTTCTCGCAAAGATATAGCGGTTGTCAGTCATGAGGAAGTTCAAATTTTGAATTGCAGTTCCTCAATTTCATTCTGTCTCTCTTGATTATACAGAAAGACATTTTTTTCATATTCATATGCATTCACAGGAAATGTTTAGTGAAACGTTACTACATTATTCCAGTGCTGCTATTGCTCTGATAAGTGTGGCTGCAGGGGGGGTAGCCACCCACCCAGCACGTAGGCCAGCAATCTGAATTCAGGCATGCCTTGATGTGTTTGTTAGCTAAATGGTTGATTTGGCAGAGGTGCAGGTCCCTGCTGCCTCTGCCCTCCATGAATAATGAATAAAGCTAATATTCCTATCTTGCCACTTGAAGAACAGTGGGTGGATGATCTTTGGCCTCAGATGAGAGCCACGCACACACCTCCAAGCTTGCTGAGATTTGAACATGATTGTGTTAAGATGTTGAAGAACAAGCATTGCACAGTGAATGTGTTTATGTTGGAGGAAGAAAAATGCAATTAGAAAGAGAACAAACTGAGTTTGGTGTTTTCCAGCATTCTAAGTTACAGTTAAAAACGTATCTTCACTGAACCCTATGGCAAAAGGATTATTTCAAAATAATATTTCAGGCCTTTAAAACCTAACTTTCTCTTGATTCATTTGTTGTTGTGTTGCAATTGATGTTTTTACAAATATGATATGACATTCTAATGAAAGACAGCAACTGATGCGACCCAATGGAGCAGTCTACCACAATAATCTATTATTCTTGACATTATATTGTTCTCTTATTGATTGATAGTGTTAATTACTTTTTTTCAAAACCAGCTGTTGCTGGTTCGAGGAAATGAGCCCTGATCTTGAACAAAGCAGACTATTAACCATATAGATCTAAAGCAATGTCTGTTTTAAATACATGCAACATTTTCTTTTTAAAATACTTTTTGGTTAATTAAATCTATGTGTCAAAGACGTTCAAGCAAGGCAAGAAAATAATTAGTTATAAACTATAAATATAGTAGTATAATATCAATAAAATAAATAAATAATGAATATTAATAATAAAGATAAATATTACAACTTCACTTTTAGATGATAAGATGAACAATTTATAGTTTTGGATTTATTGTGAAGGTACAGTATGTATTATTAGTGTGTAAATAAAAAGTATGCACATTTGTGCATGTGTGTGTGTGTGATTGACATACGTGGTAAAACTGTTTGTCAATTGCCGATGTGGGATTTCATGCAGACAAGTACTGCGAGGGTTACAAATTTAGTCGCCTTGTCACTATTCACTTACTGCAACAGAGACCACTTTCTGTCTGTCTAAATCACTTTGCATCACACCTACAGCCCCCCCAATCCATCTCCCTTTCTCTGTGCCTCCCAGGTATGGTATCTCTCTGGCTGGGTGTGCTACCTCCAGCTGGAAAAAGCAAAGGAGCAGCAAGAAGGAGAGGGAAGGGAGGTGACAGCGGAGGAGACGGAGCAGTGGAACGCACTAAAGGAGGCAGCCAGATCGTACCTAACCAAAGCTAAGAAGGTAATTCAGGTTAAAATAACCTCATAACATCTGACCACTAACGTAACAGATTACTACTAAATAGTGGAGGAGGAACTTTCTCACTATTTTTGAACATTTTGAAAACCAAATTACATATGAGTTTATCTCAAAAATAACCAGATGAATCAATAATAAAAACCAAACGGCTTCACCAAGGTTAATTTCTCGCCATGTTAAATAATACAGATATTCATGCTGATTGACAAGCAAACTAAGAATCAAACATAATCCTTGGTGGAGGTCAATATTAATGCATGAGTAATAATACAGTGTTATAGAGTGGTAACAGGGGCCATTTCTCTGCATGTAGTACTTTAATTTCGATTCTTAACCCCTCTGTAACAATAATTCTTACAACCTTATGAGAAAGTCAAATTTCGAATTTGACCTTAGCAGAGATTTTGGAGCTGTGCAATGCACTGAGCATGGCAACTAGGTATAGCTTGTTACATCCATTAAGCTGTCACAGTAGGTTAAGACCCTTCTTGCAAGAGAGAGGGGGAGTATATGTAGTACTGTATATATGAGAGGATCCCCACTAAGCTCTATTGATGCCACAAAAATGCCTTTTTGTTTCCCAAAGAGGTTTAAATCTACCCCTCTCTTTTTCATGTGCCCTTGCGCACACACACCCACACACACACACGCACACGCGCACGCACGCACGCACGCACGCACGCACACACACAAAGTGATGCGTCTCATTCATTCTGTCATTCTGTCAGGGAGTAATGCTTCTATGGAGCAGTGATTCATGTTAGTCTAAAATCCAATAGGCTTGTAAATCAGACAGCACAGACTGAAGGATGGCAGGCCCCACCTCCAATTCCACCCCCCACCATCCCACCCAATTCCCAACCCTCTCTTCCCCTCCCCTGCCCCATCGTGTTCCTCCTCAGATGAGTAGGGGGCAGCAGAGAGGACATATATTGACGTTTCCCTGACCAGCAGGGTAGTGGCAGGGTAGTGGCAGGCATGTCTGTCAGAGTACATATGGATTTGAGCTGCTTGAGCAGCTCTATGGTGAGAGAAAATAAAAAAGAAAGAACTTGAGAAATTGGCAGATTGAAGCATTTATCCATTTGTGCTCAGAGAGACTGGAAGAAGTATTGGGTGGAGTGACAGAGCATGACAAGTAAACAGCATAGTTTCTTTGCAGAGTGAGTGACGCAACAGGTGACGTATAACCTGAGTGGTAGCTGTACAAAAACCTTAGGTTAAGTGGAGTGGAAAGAAAACAGCCTTTGTTGTGGACTTATATTCCATATTATTGCTCATGTGTCTCTGCAGCTGTGCAGTGGATAGTTAGATTTTCCCATATTATTTCTCAGCTTTTTTTTCTGAGCGTCACAATGAGTGTTAATTATTAACGATGAGTCGGTCTCCAAGTTAAAATAGGCTTCAGCATGGAAATGAGGCCCCAAAGCCCAGCGGCTTGTTTTGGCACCCGTCCACTTCTGTGCATACGCTATGACTTTGCTAAGTGTTTTTCTGTGTGTGTGTGTGTGTGTGTGTGCGCTGTGATACAGAGCATGTGGGTATGTGGATGTACATATTTAATATTGTACGTGTGCCAACTTGCATATCTAATTATTCAGATACACTTGAAAACTTGCACATTTACATACTCACCCTGTGCATGTAGTTGAGACACTCATTAGATGATCATTAAATCTGTAAGGTGAAGACATGTTTTCAGAAGAGTAATGGTTAGGTTAAGCTAAGGGTAAGTATTAGGGTTAGGCAATACTAGTTAAGGTTCACGTTTCAGTAAATCTAACGGGAATAAATGTCAAAGTCAGTGCAATGTCGTCTGAAGTCATGGAGATGTGTGTGTGTGTGTGTGTGTGTGTGTGTTTGGGTGCAATGGGTGTAGCTGGTGAATAGTAGCGAGGGTAAAATCAATAGTAAACTGGATGTGAAATGGAATTTGAGTCACTGCCAGATAGGTTGCAATTGAGGAAGGATCTGCAGTGTATGCACAGAGGACAATGCTGTATGTGTGTGTGTATGTGTGTGCGCACATACGTGTGCACAAAGGCAGCTGGGGCAAATGGAGGTCAAGAGCTTTACTATTTGATGTGGCTGAAAGGGTATCTTATGAGCAGCGATTGTGAGCAGGGTTGGTCCGAGATGTGCTTGTCATGTAATTTTAATGCCTTTTCCTGCCACGGATGTGACTGGAGGGCTGAGGTGGTAAGGCATTTGTGCGTTTATGTGGATACTTTCCTGGTTAAGAATTATGAATAGGGTTTTATGATAGAAAACCTTCATGAAGCTGAAAATACACCAATCAGTGTATCCAATCAGTTGTTTTGTTATCTCTAGATAAGCTCAGTTGGCCACAGTTCATTAAGTGCACTTTACCTGGTCTTGTTAGCATGAAAAGGATTAAAAATAAACTTAAAGTACCAGTAATTGCAGTATATTAATTAATCTTAATTTAATTATTGGGCCAAATCTATTCATGTACTGACATGTTCACATCACTCTTGCTCAACAGTTATAGACGTTGACTCGTTTGGTCCAAAAAATTTAGGTAAGTGCAGGATTTTGGCACATTTCTGACAAAATCCTGTGTCCATGTAGGTCAGTCTGTGAGTACCAGTGTGAGAGAAAGAGTACATGAGGAGAAAAAAGAAATTAGAAGAAAACAGGTAAAAGGAATAGGAAGCCGAGTGTCGGACAGAAGGTGAACAATGATGGAATGATTATGCTTTCACCACGTAATCAGCCCGTTTATATTCTGCCATATGAATTGTAATAAAAAAGCGCCTTCCAACAAGTGAAGAAAAAATTACACTTATTTCAATACAATGCATTAGGGCTTATCATTACACTTTTGTCCACTGCATACTGGACAAAAGATAGAACTGGACCATATAATCAATGTAATCAAAGAAATTAAGAGCATATAAGGGGAAGGTTCATTCACAAAGTCCTAATATACAGTAGTTCCATAAGTACATATTGCTAGTATTACTGTACATTTTTATAACAATAGTATAATGGCCACGAAAAGGGGTGAGACCTAATTTAGCTGCAGAAGCACTGTACAATACTCATGCTTTTTATCTGAGGTGAACACAGTACTGTTATGTATTAAATACCAGTCAAGTCAAGTCAGACTTTTTCCAACTTTCCAACTTTCTTCCACATTTTTCTAATGATAACTGTTACTCATTAAGCAATTAAAATGTGCACACAACAACACAAGCAATACAACACTCACTCATCGTCACCATCTATCTATGAGCTGTGATCTTTCTGGCACGCACGCACGCACGCGCACACACGCACACATGCACACACAGACCTGTCTGTCACAGTCCGCAGAAATCTGGCTCCTGCTTCCCACTTGACAGTTAGAACATCTATAAAATTTGAAATTTACTTGATCCCCAAGTGCCTCAGTATTTTAACAGAGGCTACTCTTCCATAAAGCTTTTACCGTCTTCGGCAGTCAGGCACACATCAGCATAACTTAAAGCTTCCGCTGTTGGCATTCCCTCATCTGGTATGCAGTCTTTCTTGTCTTTCACATCCTTTCTGAAACTCGGTGCACATACGGTGATCAGTCACAATCAACAATAAATCCACATATACAAGACCAGGCCTACCTCATCCCTCATCATATTGCTTCTCAGCTGTTTTTTCTTAGATAAAGCAACATAGTCACAGACGTTGTTTAGCCTGGACAAAGTTTATCTTGCTTCTGATGATAATAACATGGTTGATTTCATGAAAAAAAGTGACCAATAAAGGTCTGTGACCACAGTAGATGTTAAGATATTACACTGAATAATTGTAATGTTTGACCTGCTGGTGGCTTTAAATGGTCACCTATGTTTTAGAATGTATCCTCATGGGTCTTACAACATTTGTGTGCAATTCCATGCTAAATCAGCCCGTCATATCAGGATGTTTCATTCAGGTGGTCCCCTGACTCTTACATGCACCAACAAAAGTTTTTACATTCAGTAGTATTGATACTCTCGGGAACATGATTGCCTGCACAATATTCCTTCGCAGTTTGTCCAGTACTTACTGCCTTATTTCAAAATGGATCAAAGTGGTGGACCCGATAGACCAGGTGGAAGACAAACATGTCCATCCCTATGGCACCGGCATGGCTAAAAAGATAGTGAGAACAAATGTGTCTCCGCACCTCTGTGTGTACATGTTCTTATGGTGGTGGTCAAGTGTGCTTTGGGCCACGAGTTAGGATTTGAAAGCAAAGCAGACCATGACAAAGTTAGAAGATTAAACACACACACACACATACACACACATCCTTCCCCACGGGCGCACAATCTCCCTCCCTCTGGAGGCAGCTCTCTGGCCCGTGAAAGTGAGAAGAGAAAGCGTAGGCTGTTGTAAATGAGAAATGCCTGTGTCTTTTGCGACAGTGATGCTGATCTCAGCAGCACTCGGTGTGGAATGTGTAAAGAATAGCTTCTGTTTGTTTTTGGTAACAGAAAACACCCCAGCGAATAATCACAACCCGTCACACGGCAGACACACACTGTTATTGATTAGTAGTATGACCATGTACCCTTTTTATACAATTTCCAATTAGCATTCACTATAATACAGCATACTGTATGTTTACGCACTGTTTATTAAGGTATACGGTGAAAGATACCCTATATCTGTCACCTAAAGCGCTAATGTGCAATTATTCTCGGTAATGGTCCAAGCCTATTGTTAAGCAAACCCTGTTTGTGACTCTAAATAAACATCTCTAGGCATTTCAGAGTAACACTGGCAGAATGGAAATCAGTATGGGCTTATCTTTATGTGTGTTTGTGTGCGACTCTAAGGGGTCTGAGTGGGTCAGCTCTCCCCGGGTTCAGACCCTTTCCCTGGACATAGGTCACGCTCCACCTCCTTGGAGCTCCAACGTGCAGAAATGGCATCCACTTTAACCTGTACACACACACACACACACACACACACACACAACTTACTACACATTCTTACACTCCAAATGAGTTCCCATGGGACTACGTGTCTCCTGTCAGGGCTTGCTGTTGCTTGGAGACCGGTCCTGGGGCAAAGCAGTCACACACACTCTTCCTCACTCTCCTGGCCTCGTTACACTTTTAGTAAGAATGATGATGGCACTCAGCTGCTTATCGTCCCTAAGCCCAAGTTAATGCGTGTATGTGTTCGAGTCTGTGCGTTATCTATATTTGGTAGACTAAATACAATAATATTCCTAGATCATATGAACCATTCCCCCACTTGCCCTCGTTTCTGTCTAGTTTTGCTTCGAGAAAGAAAAATATAAATCGCTGTATCAGTTCCACTTGCACTGTATATGCACACAGAAACACGCAGTGTTATGCCTGCTGTCCTTTATGGTAGCACCAGCAGTTTTATCACCAGCCCCACTCTGAGTTCAGTAATTACACGCAAGCAGAATATTGTAGTGCGATAAAGCTGCTGGCTACTTTCAGAAATTTTTTTTTTATCTTGCTTTTTTACGGCCTATTTCACTGAGAGAATTTTGATATTGGGTGCGTACGTGCACATAATCATATGCCAAAATGCCCTCAGCCTGTGTGTGCATACATGTTGCAGCAGCATGGAGAAGATAATTGGTCTTTTTTTTTGTCTCTTGTGCAGATGAACGGTTAATCTGGGCAAATATGATTTGCTTGATAAGAGACAGAAACAGTTTTCCAGGGTTTGGCGACAGTTTGCAGCTGCTGCTCGATATTCCAGACTTCCAGCTCTTAGAGACTTAACGTCTCAGAGCTCTTCAATACTCAACTCAATCCTGCTGCTTACTGACGCTGCAGTGATGCATCAGTGATGAAATGAAAAACCTTCCCTTAAGAGCATATCGCTCATTATATCTCATTTAATTTATTTATGCACTTAATTTTCACATTTTCTCCCATTTTGCATTTCTGTTGTATAACCCACTTTCCTGTTTAAAATGTCAAACATTCCATATTCCTCAGTAGTCGATTGTACGCTTACACTATCTTTTTGTTTTTGAACTCCCTCTTCCCCAGCTCTACAGTAAACTGCGCTGTGATGACGAGCCGGTTTCAGAGCATGTGGAGCAGCTGCTTGGTGAGCTGGGAGGAGAGATGGAGGGAGAGGAGGGAGACCCAGTCTTGGATGAAGATTTTGAACCCTGTAGTGATGATGATGAGGAGGAGGAGGAGGAGGACGGTGCAGAGGCACCCATGGAACACTGACTGCAACCTCTTTGCATGCACTGTGTGATTTCACTTCTTGCCATCATACTTCTCTGTAGCTTTCATGTTATCCTGTGCGGTCTGAAGTGCCTTTTTACTGTCTATCCTTTCACACCGTTCTGTCAATAAAAAAAAATGAATTCAAGTGAGATGCACAAACACCGTTATTTAATACCGCAGTCTACTCCATCTCTTTTTTTTGCCACTTGTTTAATGCGTTTGGTAAAATAAGTGCCTACTTGAGTAATGTTTCCCTTAATCACATTGACAGTGATCCTGATGAAAGAAACGAGTTTTAGAGCTGTAGGTCTCAATAGCAGCAAAAGCAATACCATTTTGAATGCTTTTACGTTGTACACAGCTACGCATGTTACAAGTAAGGCAAGGCAACACTCTAATTAATACAGCTCTTGCCTTCTTTATGTATAAATCTCCTTTTTGTCCAAATGTATGTGTAGTGCTTGAATTTTGATTTAAAAGCCTTCATTGTTATTATGGGATGCATTGGGACTGACTTGCCCATCAGCACAGTTTTCATGGTATCGTCTTTGTACCACAAAAATGTTTCATAAGCCCTGATATATATTTTTTCACTCCAGTTGCTGCATGCTGCAACACACACGTACACATATATCCCATAGTATTATTTCCATGCACCATGCCTGTTAAAAACACAACATACCACAGACATCCATGGGTGTGTAGCCTTTCAAGAATTTCATAACAGGTAAACGGGAACGTTATCTGAGATCCTGTTGCTGATAGCATCCCAGCTGTAAGCCGACAGACTTGTTTCGGAATATAGGTGTCCAGATCCCATGATCCGATTGTGCCTTTGTGTTTAGGGAGCAGAAATTACCGCTGAGGAAAAGAGTTACAGATATGATACACTGTGTGTGTGAGAGTGTGTATGTGTGTGTTTGCCCTTTATTGTCGCATAATATGATATGATGTGTTATTTGTGAACTGGGCCTTGCACAAAAATATTTATGTCAGTGATGTTTAGTGTATGATGATGCACCAGGAGTGCAGACCTTGAGGACTGGCTACCTGGAGCACTGCTGTCATCCAACATTTGGCTTCATAATTTAAAACACGCTCTTGTGTGTACATGTGTTTCTACATTTATACATGTGTGTGTGTGTGTTACAGCATGTGGCCATGTGGCTCATCTGCAGAGCCGTGTGATTAATGACTCCAGGGGTGAGTGAGCAACAGCGGTCAGCCCTTTCTGGTTATTCTGAGCTGACCCAGTGTGAGAGGGCCATGGTGGACACAAAGCCGTGGGTGATCGCAAAATCCTTGGCGAATCTTTCACCTGTGCATCAGCTTCATCACAGCAGGAATATTTTCACTTGCCGAGAGAGAGGAGTGTGCGGCTTCTTCACAAGGACACGCATTCAATCACAGGGAAAGGACAAAATGTTTGCTTACATTCATTCCTGCTCTGTGCTGAAAATCACTCTGAAAGGCCACAGTGGCTGTTTGAGGGGCCAGAAATGTGGCTATTAGTCAGACACACACACACACACACACACATATATATATATATATATATATATATATATATATATATATATTGCCATGGCACAGGTGTATAAGGTCTGACCTTTTAATGTCTCAGTGTTTCAAATCTCAGCGCACATATATACAAACAAGCAAACAAACAAACAAACAAACAAAACAATCAGCTTTTTGTGTGCATAGCTAATGGATGAAGTGGATTCATTCATTAGGCCGACCGGTCTTCTTTTACCTGTATATGAGGCTATGTTTGGAGACCTTGGCAGCATGGGCTCTGTCTCCAGGGAAACCTTCCCATAATTAGTATTTGTGTGTGTGTGTGTGTGTGCGCGTGTGCCAGGATGTGTTTTTTAATAATCGACGGTAATGAGATGAGCGGAAGGGAGAATAATCCTGGATTAACATCTTAAAAATGCATGTGTCGTCATAACAACATCCTGATTGGGACTTAATCATCTGAAATACGGTCTCACACAAACACACACACCAGCACAGGAGCCGGCAATTGTCTGTGCAGATAACTGAATGCTGCCAGCTGTGTGTGCATTTCTGTGTGTGTGTTTGTGTGTATCATTGACTTAATTAGAGAGTTAAGCGGGATGTTCCTCTGAGAGGATTAAGGAGGAAATCATCAGAATCTTGAGATTTGAAGCTGAAACCATTTAAACACAAACGGGGGGGGGGGGGGATCCGGGGGGGGGGGGGGGGGTATCGGGAGAGCAGTGTGAGAGGTTCTTCTCCTGTTCTCACACACACACACACACACACACACACACACACACACACACACACACGCGTGTTTATTTGTGTAAATTATCCTCTTGAAATTACTTTTGTCTGCTTGAAGTCACTCAGATTTGTTCCAAGGTTTACAAGCAATTCTTGAATCCTCTCCTGGGGAGTCGTTGAATCCCGGGCACGCTGTGCGGATACAAGAGTGGATGTCGGAAGGACAAAACTGACTTGAATACCGGCAGGAAACGCTTGTCACTCACCGCCATCATATTCTTCACACAGTGCATTGAATTAACAACATAATGGATGTTATCTGAGCGACAGGTTTCCCTGACGGCCGTGGTGAGAAACCATTATTAAGTGACCTTTCTCTTCTGCTGGGAAACTGTTCCCTGTACAGGATGGATGTCCTACAGTAACGGGTGACCTGGAAATAGCTCTGCAGCAGATGGATTGACACAAAGGGTTAATACTCTCATCGTTGTGGGGTTAATATGACCATTTAAATGTGATATGGTTGTGTGGTCTTATTGGAAAAGAATCAATATGTCTCAAAGTACACATCAGTTACGTGATTGATTTAACTGTTTTGAATGAAGTATTTGTTTGGGACGACTGTGGAAGAAGTGTTGTTTTTCTCTGGCTCTTTGCAGAAACCCATTACATTTTGTTGTTGACTTTCGTTATCATTGATCTGTGTTTTTAGTCAATAAGGCTATTTTAGACAACCCCACTGCTCCTATTGTCTAAGGCTCGAATGTGCTCATGCATTTCTGCACACATGCACTTTTTGTGTGTGTGTGTATGTGTGTGTGTGTTGTCTTTGTTTTGTTTGTGCATGCACAGTAATCTTTGGTGGGAACATCTGTCTCTCCAAGATAACGTAACCAGGGAATTAGCCATGCTGTCTTACAACCAAGCACCAACCAAACACACTATCACCATTACAGTCCCATAAATTATACCCTATTATACCTCTGTGTGTGTGTGTGTGTGTGTGTGTAATGAATGTAAGCAATATGCTTGCAGTGTCATGTCCTTGGGTAAATGTACTAAGTTTAAAAGTTTAAAGTACAGTTGAGCCCACTACCTCCTCTAGCCTTTAAATCTATGATAGATGAGACTCAACTCTTCTATTTCTAAATAATTTTAAATAATAAGACATACACACATTTTTTTCAGCAAGAAGAAGTTTACAAAGAGTAGATAATATCCAAGGAAAAACAGAAATAGACATTTATTTTCATAAAATAAAGGAAGTTTTTGTGGCTCTGAATTATAAACAGTGATATTTCCTTTTGATTTAAAAGCTCTAAACAGCCTGGAGCCACTTAGCTTTCCATATATCACACCTGCAGCGACAGCCGTGTCTCCCGGCGCATCAGCGGTGACGGATTACTCTTTGAACTGCTCCTTTACGGGGGCTGAAAAGTTAACGAAGTGACGCGTCGTCCTTAAATCAACAAAAATACAAAATACTATGTGATTTAACGGTTGACACCTGACTATTCAACAAAGTAATGAAAAAAGGGCAACTGCACCTCAGACTCGAGTACATTCAGATCATGAGCACCTCAGCTTTATTTTGACTTTGAACTGTGACCCAAAGGAGATCCTCACTGTGAGCCACGTAGATTCGAGAGAAAGATGTCTGTTGGAACAGTGGGATACTGTATGTTACACTCCGCCATGGCTTCTAATGAATGTCACTGATGGAGAAAAGAGGAAAAGGGTTTTTCCATTGTGCAAAAATAATATGGTAAAGCACATTATGCTATGAGGGTCTGTGTTATACAACAATAGCAATCAATCAAATCAAACATATATTTATGTTCTGAATGGGGGGTTGAATAGCTGCCGAGCTGACAGCAGCCTCACTGACTGAATGGAATCAAAGAGGAAGGAAGGAGGTGAGACCCCAAAAAAATGAAAAAGGGAGAGAGCAAGAAATGGAAAGTGTTTCAATTATACAGCATTACAATTTAGGTCAGTGGATCACCTCAGTAGCCACAAGGGTCTCTTTTGATTTTTTTTCTTTTTTTTTCTTTTTTGATCAATGCAAACTATGCCCTCAATTTAGCAATCGAATGCGGTGCCAGCAGAAGAGAGGCTGCCCCAGCAGTGAGCGCTCTGCGCCTGGTGGTGGATTTGACCGAGTGCCAGCTTTACTTTTCATACCACATTAATTCACAGGAGCGATTGACTGAGGAAACCGCCCCCTTCTCCGCCATAAATCACCACACGCGCTTGTGTGTGTCTGCACAAATGCGCATGAGCAAACACACGCGCACGCACGCACGCACAGCAGTAAACCATGAACACACCAGGGGGCGAATCACAGGACCCAGGTAATGATTTAATCAGTCACTGACAGAAAGTACAGTGATATTGTAATTACTGATTTCCCGGTGTGGAAAGATTTGTTGTGGCTATGTGTGTGTGACTTAAAAATATTGGCTTTATAATGAAATGGTCTCCTTATCTATGGATAAATGTTTTTTTTTCAAAATACTGTAGTTTGGACAAATTCAGTTTTTTTGCCGTAAGACTGATGGTGTATATGGTTGTTGTTTTTTTTTTGAGTGTTACTAAATTCAACAAAACCTATGACAGTGTGTGTGTGTGTGTGTGTGTGTGTGTGTGTGTGTGTGTGTGTTGGAGAGTTATTATTAGGTAATTACTGCTGCTCCATATTTCACAGAGTCTGTTTGATCTTCTGTCCTGTGGAGACAGATGGGGATTCTCTCTGACTCTGTTTCTCATAAACGCACACACATTTACACACACAGACACACACAGACACTCAATCAGGGGTCACGGGGAGGAGAGAGAGTTGTGTTCTAATTACTAAACCTTTGCAAGAGCTGACTTACATTTCTTCCATTTCAGCACTGCAGGACAAGGAAAAGCAGGAGCGTGTGCTTTGCATCTTGTATTTGTGTAACAGGCACACACACAAATACACAACCCCAACACCCCACAGCTGTGTGCTGGTCTGTGATCACTGATATCACAGTGGGTGAATCAGTCCAATCTCGGGGTTGTCCAGGTCCTGGGACCATCTGCATGCTGCTCTGCTGTCTTCTGTGTTCTGCTGCCTCAGTGCCGGCCACTGCAGTTGTAACACACAGGTTCAATATAACGACGCCTTCACCACTCATGACGCAGAGCAATCAGGGGCAAGAAATGCAAGACTCACTGATGTTTAACTGGTGATGTCAATGATGTTTGTTAGTTTGTTCCACAAAATGATTTAAGGACGTGCAAGATAATTACCACTGCAGAAAATTATAGCACATGATTTTAACACTTTACTTCTTATCTTTTTTTTTTTTTCTCTTAATCTTTCCGCAATCTTATTCCAATCAAACGGCCTCAGCCACACATTGCGTCATGTTTGCGGGATCAGAAGAGCAAAGGGCTTGAAACCACTGCTCTGTGATCCCGCGAGGGGACTCCGAGGAATTCTGGGCCACGCTTTGAGAAATAGTGATACACACAGTATTAATGTTTCAGTGGGTGTTGTTGCAACATGTTGCACAATCACCGTGAATCAGATGGAATAACAAAAAAAGCCGTAAAGCACATTTTTTCCAACCAGGGTTTAATATAACAGACCAGTTTCATTCATTACTGTCTCAACAACTGATTTTTTTTTTTAAATGCTATGTGGAAAAAAGAGAATGTCACAGAGGAATATGGAAAACTGCCATATTGTGTTGGTAACACTGACGCCACTGAGTGTGGAATAATCACTGGACTACTGCTAAACCTTTTATTATAGTGTTGCCTGTGCACCTAATGTCACCACTCACTATTTACATTACAGAGACATAAGAGGTCTTTACATGTGTCAGATACGGAAATAAGTTGTTGTCTTTCCGGTGGTGTATGTGTGTGTTATCCCGTAATTACCACCATTCACGCAGTTACAATGTACACTGAGTTTAAATGACCCCCTAGTCCCTGGAATGTTATTTATGTTGTTGTTTATGTTGAAAGTCACACCATTGAACTCAGATAACCTGTATGCAACGGAGATGAGGTGAGAGTGTTATCACTCAGCCTCCCCACCACCACCCCCCCTTCCTGCATGATGATGATGATGATGATGATGATGATGCTTCAAAAGGCAGCTGGTCCGTCTGTCTGTGGTTCAGAGGGGGGAAATGGAGGATGACACAAGCCTGGCTTGTCTTTGAATAGCAGGTGCACCTTTCCCTTTATTCTGTGGCTGAATGAAGAATGATAGAAAAAGCAAAGGATCAAAGTCCGCTTTCTCGCTCGCTGCTGCCACACGGCCTCAGAGGCTAAACGGGGAAACACATTTTCATTTGAAACCCGTCACAAAGCTCGGCCGGGTGCACAGGTGTGGAAAAGTTGGAGTGGATATCAGCAAAAAGCAGTGACAATGCCCAACTAAGACTTCCTTCCCTTTCTCTCACTTCCTGAATAAACATGGCAGGCGACTCTGTGAAAATCACAACGCCTTCTGCTGGAACCTCACTGACCATACTCTGTCCATGAAAGGCTGCGGGGTCAAGGGTTGCAGTGCTACCGGGGAGAGCGGGCCGAGCGGGGTGGCGTGGAAAGCGGGGGACTGATGCAGGAGGCGGACGGGCTGATGGGACAGCAGGATGGAGGGAAACATGGAGGAGATTGCGAAGGGCGAGAGGTGAAGGTGATGAGGCAGGGAGGGCGGGAGCGGTGGCAGTGGGTGAGGGAGCTGAGGCGGGTGGGGGTGGATGGCAGGAGAGTGGGGGGAGGAGGAAGATGATGGTGAGGAGGAGGGGGGCATGGAGAGGGCTGTGTGTTGTAAAATGATATGATGGAGGCCGGAGAGAGGGGGGGACGCTGGAAGAGGGGGGAGGCTCGGGACTCCCAGAGCCATTGGCTGAGTGAAGTTCTCTCGGGGGGTCAGGTGGGGGAGTGGGAGACTGACCTGTAGGGTGCGCTGTGCTTGTGTTTGGATTGTGTCTGCAGGAACTGGCCGGGTTTGTGGCTGTGAATGGTTGTGTACGGGCGCATGTGCAGGTGTGTACCGCTCCTCTGGCGTGCCACAGCTCTCGCCGTGTGTGTAGCTTGTCTCTGCGCGTGCGTCTGCGCTTTCCTGCGTCTGTTCCAAGACCTTCTGCATGTGCTCCCTCGCCTGCTCTTGCAGGCGGCGATATTTGTCCATCTCCTCAGCCGTGAAGCTGATTGGCGGCGCCGTCCCTCCACCTGTCCGTTTGTCAGCGGTCCTAATCTGCGATGGACAGAGATTTGGCGAGCTGCTGGGGTTTGACTCAGCCTTGTCCCGAGAACGTTTCTGACTGACAGCGACTGTGTCTGAGTCCACGCCGATGCTTTTTGCTTCCTCCTCCTCCTCCTGTCCCTCTCTGCCCTGACTCCTCTCCAGCAGCCACTTTCTCCTCTTTGCCTTTCTCTGGATTGCAGGCAGTTTTCCAATGAGAGGGAGAAGCAACATCCTCGTCTGTTTCTGTGGCACAGACTTACTCGGGGAAAGTCCGGGAGGAGTTGTGCCTGAGCTGCTTGTGGAGACAGGGCCTGAGGGTCCGTGTTTGAGGTCGGACTGTGGACTGGGCTCTCCTCGCTTTGTTTCACAATGGTTGGTGTTTAGGCTTGAAGAGGATCGTACGGGGGAGGAATCGGAGAGGGAGCCTGAGGTGAGGCCAGTTGAAGTGGATGTCGAGCTCCTCTGCTTCTTTGCCTCCTGAGGGGCTTCAGAGGAGAATCCTGGAGTTCCTGCAGATGTCCTGCAGGAGTTAACAGTCAGCTCATCCACCGCGACCCCTGAGCAGGTACTGCTCCTGCTCCACTCCCAGCTCAGCTCGGACATGCTGGTGCTGCTGCAGGGGCTGCAGGAACGTGGGCTGTGACATCTGCTGGCCCGTGGGTTGATCCCAGTCTGGGGGCTGCACGTCTGCCCGCTTGTCCACCATTCAGGGCTGGAGAAGTGTCTGGAGCTTGAGTGTCTGGTGCCTGTACATCTCCACACACAGCTGAGGCTGTCTCTGTTGTCAGTCTCTGTCACCGAGCCTGATGTGGATCTGTATGGCCCCCTGTCTTCCCAGCTGTCGCTACTGCCCCATGTCCATCTGTCCACACTGCATCTGTCCCAGTCTACATCTTCTGGGCTGAGTCTGCTTCTCCTGCTCCAGCTGCTGGGGCTGGGGCTAAGCCCTGCCACCTGTTCCCTATCTGCTGCTCTCTTTCTCGATCTCCACCAAGTCCTTGACCTGCCCTCGTCATTCCCTCCAAGATAGTTTCCTCTCATCCACTCCCACTGCTCCGTATCCGAAATTAGGCCTCTGTCTCTGCAGCCCCAGTGTCCTCCCATTATCCCACCCCCCTCCCCCCAGACTTCACCGTGCCTCAAACTCTTCCCCGTACCATGAATGAATTTCCTGTCCTTGTGGGAGAGTTTTCTCTTCCTCGCTGGGCCGCTACCACAGCTGTTGTCAGGGTAACTGCAGTCAATGAAACTCCTGGGGTTGCTATGGTGACCCCGTTCCCAAAACAGCTTTGAGCTGCGTCCTGGTGAGAAGGAGCGTAAGGAGACGTGAGATCGCCAGGGAAAAGTCGGCGCAACTCCGTCTCGCTTTCCCTCCCCCTCCGTGCCTGTGTGTGCTGCGCGTCTGGCGAGATGGGAGTAGACACTGCGGTGATCCGCCTGCTCTCTGTCTGGCTGTGACTGGGAGTCGGTGCTGAGGCTCCAGCGAGGCCTCCTCTTCCTGACAGAGACAGATACTGGCTCAGCCTCACATCTCCCCAGGAGACAGCCGCTCCCTGCTCTCCGCACCTTCCTCGTCATCCTCGTCTCCCCGCTCTCCCCTTGCATCCTCTTCTCCCCCCGGCTCCCTCCGGCGTGTCCCCTCCTCTCCCCGACAGTGGAGACTGTGGAGACAACACTCCTCACTTTGCACCTTGCTGATTGCCGCTTGTTGGAAGCTTTCTCCTCTTTGCTCCTCTTCTTCTTACCCGGGTTGCGCTTCTTTGTGCTTGATTTCGTCTTTTTGCGTGACACTTCGGAGACACCCACATAGCGCTGCGGAGCACCGGCACACTCGCACATCGTCTCACTCCTACACTCACACCTGGATGGGCTAATGCATATCCCTTGTGTGCCAGACTGGGTGACAGACTCTAATTTACAGCTCAGGGCTGTGATGGCTCTCTCCTTGATCCCTCTCGCAGCCCCTAATCTGCCTCCTGGAGGATTCTGGGCGTTTGTGTCAGAGCTGTCACTGTGGACAGGGTCAAATGGTTGGGAAGCTGTCCTCACACGATTCTCCACACTTAAACTGCAGCTCTCTCTTTCTGCTCCCGCGTCAGGGATTTTTCCGAGGAACAGGTGTGCTTTTGTCTCCACATCAACATTCTCCTCCGCTATTTGCCGTCCCTGTGCTCTCAGCTCATGTGTCGTCCCTCTTTGTAAACAGGAGGGAGAGTCTGATGCGAGAATTGCAGACGCACACGGGTTTGAGTCATCCAAGAGAACACGCGTGTGACTCTGCTGTGAATCACCTGTGAGCTGTTCTGGTGGTGGGGGGTTTATGCAGCGTGGGTTGCAGCTGTAGGAAATGCATGGTTGACACCTGGTAAACTTGAGGACAGTGACGGGCCACTTCAGACGGGTTGAGCCGTCTTTCCCTAGCACTGACATAAGTTGACTCTCATCCCTCCCCGCCTCTGTTTCTGTCTTTATGTCCAAGACACCATTGGTGTCTTCTGAGTCCATGTGTGTCCGTGCCAGTGCTCTGCCCCATTCGCTCACCTGTGCCCGCGACGGTGAGAATGATGAATTGTGGCTCCGATCATCAGGTGCTGCTGTGGAAAGAATTGACTCCGTCTTTACAATCTCTTTCCTTTCTCTCACTTTCTCTCCGGGGGCCGGTTCCATTCCACTCGGGCCGACACTGTCAGAGCTGGACTCACACTTGTCGCTCTTACCGCTTTTCCTTTCCTCTGCCGCCCCAACCTCTCTGTCAATATCTTCCAACATCCCCCTTATCCTTTCCCTCATTTGCTCCCTCCTCTCCCTCTCCTCCTCCTCGAGGTCTGAGAAGACGGAGGCAGAAGGCTCCAGCCTGGGTCCCCTGCGCGAGAAGCAGAAGGACACTCCAAGCCTGCCTCCCACTCTCCCCCTCCCAGGGAGAGGCGGCTGGGGATACAAGCCAGGCGAAGATGGCGGGGTCACCGCGTGAGGGTCTGTGCTGGATTCTGGATGCGTGATTCGTGGGGATTCTGCAGGAGCACTGGCCAATGGCATTTGGCAAAGAGCCTGACGTTCATCTCCCTGCTGGTGGCTGAGACGAGCTGGTCTGGTCTGCGTAGGAAGGGCTTGCTGGGTTTGGTTGAAAGGTTCAGGTTTGTCATCAGGGCTGTCTTCTCTTTGGTCCACATCTCTGTCTTGTGATTGGCACACAGCTCTGACTGTAGTCTTTAGCCCACAACTCCTGGCTGGGACTCTGCAACACAAGGTGACAAGAATATATGTATATATATATATATATATATAATAAAAAAATGACAAATATTCTTGACTGAGCTTTGATACTGATAGTTGGAGTTTCTTGAAAGACTTTCAATATGGGCATGAAAATGCGGTTTCCACTGATTACAAAATCCGGTTCTACTCAGATTTTTTTTCATTTAAGGATAAAGGCGAACATTTTATAGTCATTATTAAACGGGCAAATCGGGCACCGGTTGTCAGTACAAAGGAAGTCTTTGTGAAGACTTGTGTCGCACTCAAAGGTAAGGCACAAGCTAATAGACTCTCATTAAACACTGGTAAGATAAAGGGTGCCAACTGCTGCGAGGTGATTCATAGAACTTTGATGACTAACCATCTGTTCCAGGGGATTTGTTATCCTTCAAAAGTCACATATACGGGAACGGATTTTTGTTGGCTATAAAGGAAACTCGCACAGATCTGTTTCTGAGTCATTTAGTTGAGGAACATTCTGGAATAATTTATTATTCCCCTTTGTACAGGGTGGTTGGGAAGGACTAAAAACAGTCCTAGCTGGCTTGGGTCGAGAGGTAAGGAACACACTGGGCATGCCAAACCTAAAATTAACAATCAATCAATTAATTAATTAAAATTAACAATCAATCAATACAATCAAATGAAAAAGTGAAAATTACACTTTATATAAAATGTTTTTTATACTTAAATGAAATAATAATATTATTCTTATTATTATTAATAATAATAATAATAATAATAATGATAATAATAATAATAATAATAATAATAATAATAATAATAATAATAATAATAATAATAATAATAATAATAATAATAGAAGCGCCTCAGGGATGGTTTGAATCCATAACCTTCCAGCTGTGCAGCAGCAGCAGCGTAACCACTTTGTAAACAAATAAACAATATCATTTTCAGAGTATATTGATGCATATAATTTTATGATATTGTTATTGAAGTTTCAGTCTTTATATCATTTATAACTTACATTAATGCCTTTTTTCTTATTCTCCTTCTTCACCTCCACCAACAAAAACTCCTTCTGCTTTACCATAACTTCTCTAAGCTCTACACACATAATACAAATCAATCATTTCTATATTTCCCTCTTCTGTAATAGTGCCTGGTGATTGCTAATCGCACAGGTAATGGGTGCAATCAAGTTGATTGTGATGTGATGCGCTGCTTTATGATCTGTTGTTTTGATTGCTGTAGGTGTGCAAACCCTGAGGCGACCTTTATAGTCTAACTTTCTTTTATTCCATTCATGAACTTTTTCTGCCTTCAATTCATTCTCCTCCTAAACTCCATCTCCTGGTCCTGCAAATCATCTCCTCTCAGCCTCTTGGCAAGAATGTGTCTTGTTATATTTACTTCACCTGTGGCCTAACTAGGCCAGCTGAGTGCTCTCACATCTGTGGATGCATCCATCAAATCTGAGCAATGTTGACTGGGTGTGACACACTGTAACCCCTCTGGACTCCTGCCCCTGGTCTCATTACACAAACACACTCTAACACACACACACACACACACACACACACTTCTACCACCCACTCACCGCTGAGTTTCCTGTTGCAGCTGTGCAAGTTGGTGCAGGCGTCTGAGAGCCTTCTCCTGTTTACGCTGGTCCTTCCATGATTTTGAGGCCACATTGCGAGCGAACTCCCTCTGCTTGAGGTCCTTAAGCCTCTGCAGGAAATCAAAATGTGGGGGCAAGGGGGTAGGGGGTGGGGGGTGGGGTGAGGGGCAGGAAGGGTATATGGGATGCAGGGGGTAATGAGGAGGAAGGGAGATGTGAAAGTGTGGCAAAGGGGAGAGGAGAGGGATTAGTTTTGCGAACCCCTCTTGCCAGCATCTGTCTTTCAGACCGTGCACATCAGTCAGCAGTGTTTGCAGATGTTCTCCTCTGAAGCTCATGTCCAATTAACTCCATTCAGCCCAGAAAAGCACTTTCCTTCCAACACGCAGCGTGAGAGCAAACACAAGCCTTTCAGTGAACAGCAGATTACAGACGCAGTTAAGATGATTGATATGCGGAATTAAATGACGATGATGAAGCTGTTTCTAAGTCGGGTGAACTGATTTTTTTTGTTCATTTTTATCGCCCAGCCTTTTTCAATCTAGTGGCGAAAGGGGGATTTTTAAAGATCAGTATTCAGAGATTTGTCGGTGACACCTGCTTTTTGGCTGGAGTGAACCCAAGGCATTGATTTCCTGATGCAGAAATTACACATCAACAAACACAAACGGCACAGAATTGTGCAAATTGACAAAACACCCATGAATCACCAGACGTTATTCATGGTAGCTCATTGTGCACGCAAATGGAAAAACACAGCTTCTCAAGTATCTTGTGGATAACATCAAGAGTGGTTTGATTTTTAAAGCAAACTGGTGGGGCTTTACCGGCACTATGGTGCAAAGGACATACAATTAGATCCATCTTGTGTCAATGTCTTGTGTGTGTGTGTGTTTGTGTGTGTGTGTGCAGTTATTTGTTTGGAACCGTGTCTATAGGTGGTCAAGCCCTCTCCTGGGAACAGTGATTCATGCAGCTCTCTCTGGTTTCCTTTTCGGACTCCTTTTTAATCCCTCCTTTATGCACGCTTGGCAGGTGTGTGTGTGTGTGTGTGTGTGTGTGTGCACACGTGTTAGTGTGTTGCTTTTTGTCTGTGCCTGCGTGTGTCTGAAGGCTACAGAAGGACTCATGAGTTTGAGAATAGCTGCGGTATTGTGCACCACCCTCCCGCCTGTCTTCTGTCTCCTTTCTCCACCCGTGGCTTGTGGATTCAGGATTTGTCGTTTATTTCCTATATTTGCGAATTTGTCCTGTAGTATAAATTGAAACAGGATTACACCGCTCTCACTTTTAGATTATGTTACGCTATTATCCACCCATACGGCATGCATCATGCACACACACGCGTATGCACTCATCAGATTAGTCAGGCATCAGATTTATTTATACACTCGCTCTTTCACGCCCAGATCTTCTGCAGGGGCTGACAGTCGTCAGGTTAATCTCTGCTGAGTCCTACACAACCGGGTGTCTTTTACATTATCACTTGATGCTTAACAACCCACTGTCGGCTCAATGGAGACAGCATTAAGTGTGTGCCAGCGGAGCGGTACTTGTGGTTCTGCATCTCTTAAACATACATGCGTAACAGTGTAGGTGCTTTTGCGCTGTAGGTGTGTGTGTGATCGCGTGTGTGTGTTTATTAGGGTAGCGCGAGGAGCTTAGAGGGGCTTTGATGCCAAACTCAATCTATGGGAAATATTAATCATGTTCCAGCAGAGACGCATGCATAATGAACTGTTGCAGACAGGGCCGGGGAAAGAAGGTGGTGGTGGGGGCTTGGGTTGGGGGGCTGTGTTGTAGTAATGTCGCTGTCCACAGTAATAACTGAGAGCAGTCTGCAGCAGTTGGAATTCAAGAAGATGAATTCTTCTCCTTTCTCTGCCAGGTTATTGTTCTCGCCTAAAAACCAATCCCACTGCAGGGCCAACCTATAGCTATATTTAGAGCCAAGCCAAATATTGCACACAGAACCATTTCCCGTTGAACACACAAGATGGGGACCATTCCAGTTTCACACTTAAAAGTGGATACTTCTGTCATGATGATGTCATGTCCCTCACACCGGGAAGTGATATCACTCTCTCTCTCCAGCACGATGTGCCGCGAGGCGCAATCCTGTCTGTCAAAGCCACGATCGATATTCCTTTTGACGCGTTAAGGATCGCTGGGGCGAGGGCAAGCGTGAATGTGTCATGAAGGAGTTGATTGCGCCTTTATTTAAGGAGGCGTAATTCTGTTGTAATGAGCAATTTCTGTAATCAAAGGTAAATGGCGATCGAGCCCCGTATTCAGACATGTTTATCCTCGAGTCGATGGCGAGGAGAGGAGACGGGGCAAACTCATTCAGCATCCATTCCCCAAAGCCAATACTCCTGCAGGGAAGCTGTCCTCAGCTAGAATTTCATCTGTTGTCTGTTTGGTAGGCGGTGTGTGTGTGTGTGTGTGTGTGTGTGTGTGTGTGTGTCTACAGTGCCAGTGGCTACTGTCAGCTCAGTGCCTCATGCAGCTCGTTTCATGTGCCTGCCGCTGGCTAAAACAAAGCATTAACATTGGCCTGCAGTTGTTTCAATTCATTTTCAAAGTACAATGACAGAGGAGGAACAGTCTTACTTAATGTTTATTTCATGTTGCACAGTGTGGGCGTTCAGAAGTGGGAAGCTGCTTGGCTCGGTTGAGAGACTGCCTGTATTTGAGGATGAGTGTGTACATGGGTAAGTGTATGTCTGAATGCTTTTGTGTGTGTGTGTGTGTGTGTGTGTGTGTGTATGTCTTGGCATGACAACTGATAGCTGGAGGAGAATGTGCTATCAGCAGAACCTTCAGATTGTTAGTCCAGAGTGGAGGTTGTGTATGAAAATGGATGTTAAAGCAGAACCCAGGAGAAAACCCATTCCCGCTCACAGGCCTTTACCTAATGGTCCACTGGCCTCATCCTCTCTAATCCAGAATAATGGAATCATACTTGAGCTTATGGTACATATGGTATTAAATATTTATTTTTTTCTTTCAAAAGATGTCAGAATTAAAGAATAATTTGAATGCACCAGATAAATACAAAAGAACTGCTCTACAACTGTAAATCTAACTATGGAAAATAAACTTTTTAAAAATACTTTATAGTTTTTGACTTTGAAGTCAAGCAGTATTTAAATACGGTGCACATTATGATGGATTTCTGATTTATTTCCAGTTGCTTTGAACACTCTTTTCTAGCACTTTTCTCCAAACTGACACATTTGACCCTCTTGACTCCAATCTAATATACATGTGTTTTTGTATTTAGCAACTTATCAGCTTGATACACAATGAGTCCCGTTTGCTTAAGGATGCAACTCTTTCCTCCTGTTTGGGATGTTTGAGGCCCCAGCAGTAAAACATGGTTAAATGTGAAGGTGTTTGTCGTGCGTCATGTATCAGGCTGTAGCTGACAGTTGTTTTTTACATAGCACCACCAACCCTGTCAAATCCAACATAAGCTTATTTTGATTTCCGTGATGGAATTTTCATAACAGTTTGTAACGGTTCTAAGAGGGCGTGCTCTCTTGACCTTTCTGATATCTCACTGACCTCTATAAGTACATTCACTATCTATGGAAGAGGATGGAAATCTCCACCTCTTGACCCATGAGACTCAGTTCTGGCTTCATGTTGTGTGTGTGTGTGTGTGTGTGTGTGTGTATGTGTTTGTGTCGGAACATGGTCAGGGTAAATGAAAAAAACACATTATGGTTGACAAGCATCGGGTGAAAATAATGTTACAGTTTTCGGTCGGACAAACATTTTCTTTTTAATAAAAGCAGACAATGAAAAAGTGCTTAGTTCCTTAGTTTTTATCTTATAGAAATCAAAAGTATCAGTGCAGTGTTTGTGTGCGTGACTTGAGGTGTGCGCTTGTAATACGATACACTTGTCACACTCCTACTCTTACCCTCTGGGAAACTGTATGCAGTGGGTGGATTGACACAAAAAAATGTAATGTAGTTTCCCATCAACACACATAATGTTAAAACACCCAAATCCCCGCTTGTGTGTCTGTCACGCTGCACGTGCATCCCATATACTGTACCTGTTTGTGTGCGTGGTCGTAGGAGTTGATGTGGTTGTCAAACTCCTGGTGTCTGAGGTACTGCTTGTCACACAGCTCACAGTAGAAAAGCGCCTTCAGATCCTCCAATGAGCAGCCCACAGCCCCCTCTCCATGCTCCTGGAGAACGAGACAAGCGGGACAGACCCGTTAGTGCGCTGGTCGCCACCGCAGAATATACATGCATAAACCATTAGGGGCCATGCCGCACAGAGGGGCACAGACAGAAAGCAAGTGCAGTTGGGTGGGGGTTCAAAAGAATGGTTGGATTGGTAGCCATTTAGAGCACATCTCCATCCCAGAGACATCAGCTGCAATAGCTTCTACATGTGCTTTGCATAAAGCTGTTAAACAGCATCCCATTAAAGGACGCTGCCTATGCTGCTGCTGCTGCTGCTGCTGCTGGGGGTTTGACAAAGGCACTGATGACCTACACTTATGGCAATTTGAGCCTGGGGGAGATATTTAATACCACCACTACAATGGAGACCTGTGTGTGTACTTTGGGACCCACTTCTGCAGATAAAGAGGCAATTGTGGCTCTCAGACCGAAAAGCTGAGCTTTTTCCAATTTTGCTGAAAAAAAAGTTTAAAATGAACCTCAATTTTATTCTGGCCTACAAATGACTTACTAATGATTTAGTTTTGTTGTAATAATAATAATTATTGTTTTATAGTTGCTGTGGCATGTTTGAGAGGTCATCTTTCAGCCAAACCTGTGGAAACTCACCTGGAACACTGTCATACAAATATTAGAAATAAAAAAAATCTCACATATACAAGTGAAAAGCTTTTGCATACACAGCTGAAACAAGCCACTGTAATCAGCCACTGGTTGGTTAGCAACTGTTGTGAAGCCTTGAGTCCTGCATTCTGCAAATAGTGATCTGTGGCTAAGGTGGCAGAGCTAGTGAAAAACAATATATACCTGCCCAACATGCTGACCAAGTAAGCTTGATATTATTATTATTACTTATATTTATGTAAGCAAGTTAAGTCTAGCTAATTCTTTATGTAATTCAAAAAGACAGTGGTTCAAAAATACATATAAGAGAATTTAGTCAGAATCCTTTTACAAGGGAGCAATTCAGCTGTGTAAAAGCTTTACAGTAACATATGGAATTTTTTTAGCTGAACATCATGTTTTTTTAGTGATAGTATGTAAATGTGTTTATATGCATTGTAATTCTGAATATTGTCGTGATGGCCCCTCATGCTTATATACATGCGCTGCACAAATGGTGCGTGGACCACAGGGGACGAATCCCTGCCTGCATGCTCACAGCAGCCATAGGGCCCTTTTCAGTCTGCGGACAAGTACAGTGATGTGTACAATAGATGTGTGCACTTGTACACGTGTGTGTGTTTGCGTATATGTTCAGGAGTGTGTGTGTCTATGTGTGTGTGCATTCATGCCATGCTCTGCTTCAGAATGTAATTTCCCTCAGGCTAGGGGCTGCCAATAAACACTATTGAATTCTGTTCTACACTGACATGATGGGAATTTAATTTGAGGTTGTCACTTCTTTCTCTCCTCCTCTGCCTCTTTTTCGATCCCCTTTTTCTGTCCATCTTTTACTCCTTCTCCCTCTCTTTGCAAAGCTTTCTTCTTTTGCCCCCTCCCCCCTCCTCCTCCTCCACCTCACTCTTTTCCTTCTTTTCTTTATCTCCACTTGTGTTCCCCTCTATTTGGCTTCTTCTCTCTGTCTGGCGTGCTCGTTCCCTGTGTGGCGGCCCTGGGTCACTCAGTGCACAGACTATTGGCCCCAATTTGATTCAGTAATATGCCTGAACGCAGGAACAGAGGTGAGAGGGAGAACAGCAATGCAGGGAAAAACTACCCCTGTCTACCCTCACACACGCACACGCACACACAGGCACACACACGCGAAGGAATGACCATGCCAGAACTCTACCATACTTAAATCAACAGAAAGGTAACTAATATCCATTGATCCCATGTTGCTTTGTGTGTGTGTGTGTGTGTGTGTGTGTGTGTGTGTGTGCGTGTGTGTGTGTGTGTGTGCGTGTGTGTGTGTGTGTATTGATCTGCCTTGCAGGCTTAAGTCACAAAGAGGAAATGTTCCAATCACCCAGAGCAGCCTTGTTCTGAGTGCTGCCGGGGGGGTGATGAGATTGAGATAATGAATGTTGTGTATTTGTCAACCTTCGGGCTTGTGTGATTACACAGGAGCTATGTACGCACATGGTTTCACATGTATACTCATTAAATGTGCGTACATGTGAGCTTGTGCATATTTTTGTGTGCATGCATTTGCTTTTGTACTCCCTGACCCCTTCCTCTCAACTACTCACATTCTGTCAGAGTAATTAAATTGAACAGTGAAATATATACTGTATGCCTGTGTGTGTATGTGTGTGTGTGCGTGTGTGTGTGTGTGTGTGAGGGAGAAATAGATATAAAGTGTGGTGATGTTTTGGTTTCAGGGTTTTGTGTTCTCTCTCTCTCTCCCTCTCTCTCTCTCCCTCTCTCTCTCTCTCTCTCCAGGTGTGTGACAGGGGGTGTGGCCGTCTTCTCACACCTGATTCCACTCAGCTCATCTCCTGCACTAGAAAAGCCTGGTCTTCACTCCACCACTCCAGATGCCAGATGATTCAGTGTCTTGGTGTACGTATCTTTGTGTCGTGTGAGTGTGTTTGTCGATTGCCTTCTTCCCCGCTGCTGTTCCAGCCTGTTTCTCCACCTGTCTGTTGTCACTGACACCAGCCAACTGTCTGCTTCCATTGTTTTCTGTTTTGTTTTTTGAACATTGAAGTATTTTTCCACCTTTGACCTATCCGACTCTCCGACTCTGCTTTGGTGTCCAACCTCACCGTCTACACAACGGAAAGAGCGGACATGTTCGCTGTGTAGAAACTCCACTCACTAACATGCAAAGACTGACTGACAGAGACACATCTTCACAATCAGCACAAACACACAACCCCACATTGATACATGCACAGTCACACTCCACCATTCTGATACTACACAGCTAAATAAATTGAGACCTCAGTTCACCTTTTTAGCGTGAATCTGTTTGCAGAGAGCACAACTGATCTCTGCAGACCTGCATGAAATTGTTTGCATTATTATTTATGTTTTTTTTTTCTTTTTCATTTGTCCTCAATTTAGAAGACAAATGCTGTGTTATCTCTTTTCATAGCTAAAATTATGTCATTTTCTATGGTAACCAGAGTTAGAGACACAAATGCATGTGATTTTATGTCTAGAGCTACCATGGAAATGAACAGGCCACACCAAGTATGTTTACACACAAGGGATGTCAGTGCCCGAGAATGTAGAATAATGAATTTTAATGATCTTCAGCCATCTATTGTACTTAAATGAGCTAAAGTGTTTCACTTGTCTCACTGTTCACTTTTTCTTTGGTTGTAATTAAATATTGAACAGCATTTCCATGCATGGCTGGACTCAACTGAGTGTGTGTGTGTGTGTAGGTCACACACAGAAAAAAACTCATATTGAGGTTTCTGGCTCCTCACAGTTTGATATATTTCCTGGTAAATGTGAGGGGCTCATTTAAACAGTTGGCTTAAAAACAGTGCGGAAACAGTCAGTGTGGAAGAGGAGGTCAGTTTCATTTGTCGGAGGAAGCGGAACATCAGAGAGGGGAAAAAAACGAAATGCTGTACATGACTTAATGTGTACTAAGTAGGTGTGAAGATTTGGATAAATTAGTTTTGGCACTTAACTAAGTCTCTTTTTTATTCTACCCTGTGACTCTGTTTACAAAAATGAATGTGTCTGGATCAGCATTAGCAAGTGGTGGGTAACTGAATACCGCTTGTGCCTTAGACTCATGTCTAAGCAGGAACAAATTACATATGTGCTTGTGTTGTGTTGGTCATAGTGAAGGGCATCTTGATCAGATCTGATAATTGTTTCCAGCATCATAACACGGGTTTCAACCGCAATCTTGTTTCATATGAAAACCTTAACATATCCACGCCAAGCCGCCCGCGCATCACGGATAATAAATCCGTGCGAGAGAAGCCGAGCCCAGTAGCAACACAACTGGTGGTAAGAGATACTCTCTTCAAATGCATTAACATCTTCTTCTGAAAAGACCGTCTCCTGCAGGGGGCAGGGAAGAATATAGAAGTAACCTAATGAATATGGATTGCTGAAGACATGACTGTTACAGTAATAGCAGTTGCAGAACTGGAACAAACAGGCCAAGCAAGGTTACATGCCAATTAAAAGTGTGTATCTTTATGGACCACACAGTAAACGATAAATATCTATTATAAGCGCTGCTTCGCAGTTTCATTTTGCCTCTGCCTATTATCAGTTTTATTGTTGGTATGATTTCAAGATTATTTCCATTTGTTAGAAACCTGGTATCTGTATGTGTGTTGCATCTGTTTATGAGAGGAGACAAATGTGAATGAGAGATGATTATGATTTCAAAGAGCTTCTAATTGCAACGCTGCCATACGAGAACAAATCAATAAACAATTAATAACTGTTTATTAAGCCCAATTAAGCCTTTCATTATCCTCAGCTATAATTATCGCCCTAATCTGGCCACTGTAATGAAAAAAAACAAAACAATTTAAGATGCGCCCAAAAAAAAACCCTGCTTGCCTTCTGCTGTGTCCCTCTCTTTTCAGTGCATATGCATTTGTCTACCACTCTGTTGTCTGTCATCGCTGTAAAGTGTAGCTGTGATCCTCTCCTTCAGACAGGAATTTATTTAAACACGCACAAATGGAGTCTGGCGTTGTAGGAGCTCACCTGAGGGCTATGTCACTTGTTACTGGACTGAGCTATAGAACTTGGCAGCGAGCGTATGTGTGTACATGCACATAAACACACACACACACACACACAGAGACTGACAAATAGGATTGTTAAGTGTTAACGAGCTTACTGTTGCGGGCTAAAAAACACAGCAACCCCTTGACTGCCTTTAATTTGCATCTGTAAAGCCACTTCCCACCCATTTAATCATTTTATTTTGTGGGCACAAATGTCTGATGTTGTGTTTGTGTGTCTTTGTTTGCCACAGATCATTACTGCTGTTGGAAATGTAGCCAAAGCTAAGGTGACAGAACAACCATAACCAAAAGCTCAGACGCCGACTGCAGCCAAAAGAACAGATGTGTTTGTTCATTGAACAACATCATCTCACAAACGTCTGGCAACCAGTGGAGAGACAGTGAACAGGATAAAACCGTTCTGCAGAGTATGAGACTGCAGATTGCAAACATGGAGAAAGTGAATTCCAGTGATCACTTGTTCGATGTAAAAATAGTCAATGTCTGTTTACACTGCGAATCACCAGCGTTTGACTGATTCTCCTCTTTTTCTCTCTCTTCCACTGTCATGTCTTGTCTCTGTTCTGGTATAATTTCCTGTTTTATTTTGAAACCATACCCTCCTCACATTAGGTCGCTTCCCACTTCCCTTCAGGTGTTGCCCATTGTTCTGATTGTCATCACCGCCTTGATTGTTTCCACCTGTTTCCCTTCCTCAGTTTGTTAAATAGTCTGTGTTTCCCTTTGTCTTGTGCCAGTGTGTCTTAGTCTGTTGACCGATATCACGAGCATCTGATTCCAAGCCATAGTCTTTGTCATCGCAATTCGTAAGTCGATATGTCTCTTTAAGAGTATTTTTGTTTTGTAAATTTGATAGTTTTGTTTCCTTATCATAGCCATTGTTTTGTACTTTGTCAGATCGTTTTTCCTCCCTTATGGAGTGTTTTCAGTTAGAGTGATTTTGGTTGTACTTTTTATCTTAGATAGGTTGTCTCCCTTTATGAGCATTTTTTGTAGATTTTGAGTTGTACTTTGATAGTCGCGTTAGAGTATAGAAAGTAAGTTTGTCTAAGTTTCATAGCCTTGCTTTTTCACTCTGGGAAAGAGATCTTTGAAAAAATTAAAGACTGTGAATCAAGTCTCTGCTCCTGGGTCCTCTCTTTATATCGGCCTGACATCCACTCAAAATACAACCAAATGTCCTGTCTCTCTCTGACCTTTGCATGTTGAGCAGCATGCAAGAAACAAACTGGATAAATAAATGATGAAGAGATTATATTTGCTAATTTGCCATGTGCCCTTTGTTGCCTTGTTGATATGTGGGGTGCTTCTCCCTGGATTTGATCCTTAAACCGGGGGTCGGTGACCTTTGTAGCAGGTGGTTTGTTTATACATGCAATTTTAAATGTGGTTTGGAAACTGTGTGATGCTGGAGCAGCATGGAAATCGAAGGTCTGCATGTGTCAGTCAGGAAGCTCTCCACATTATGGATGTGGGTGTCCTTGTTATGGCCAGACTGCAGGATGATCTCAGTAGTAGGGTGTTGTTTAACACCCTGGACTTTTCCTGCTCCAACCATGCATGATCATGCTCATCATAGTGTCCCTGTCCTGACATCTTATTGGGAGCTTCCCTTGTAACATTGCTTGAGCCGTGTATTGCAGCATTCTCAAGGAACTGTTTACGTCCTGAGTAATGAAACAGAGGTTCTGTTGGGCTAATGCCAGATGCCTGACTTATGCAGTCAAGAAAATTATACTTAAAAACATCTTGTGTTAAGAATGACTGACCTGTCGTACTGTCCTAAAAAAATATATGACATTTTTATTATTCTAATGGAATTCTGCATTTCAGCTGTTTTCAACTGAGTATGAATAAGGAAGTGGATTTGGGTCACCATGTTCCTGGTTTGAAGAAGCAGACAGGAGTAGGACGGCATCCTGACTCCATACATAATATGTGCCATATCACATTCACGTACGAAAGAATGTGGGAAAATAATGAGCAAAAAGTATTCAGAAGGCTCCAAACAGCTGTACTGCATCTGTCCAGTGCTACAATGCTAACGCCTGTGGCGTGGGCCAAAAGCACCGCTCCTCTGCCGAAGACATAAATCAGCGATTTTTCACAAGGCCCAACCAAACGATCACTCAGCAAGACATCAACATTTAATTCCCTGTCCATCACGATGCAAGGCCGCATGATCCGTCCCCCCCTTTGTGCTCTCATTCTCTCCGTCTCTCTCTATTTCTCCTCCTCATTCAACAGGGATCCCTTATTCTCATGGAGTTATTCATCCTCTGTATCACTGATCAATCGTCTTCCGTGCCCCATTTAAAATCTGCCCACCTCTCAACAACCTCCTCATCTTCTCTTAATCTGTCTGTGTGTATGTGTGTGTGTGTGTGTGTGTTTGTGCGTGCGCTTGCGTGCCTCAGTGAATATAATGTGAGCAGAGCCTCTGGCTTGTGTCGGACAAGTTAAACTGATTCACTCGGGCAGGGAATGGCTTAGAGATGGAATTAAAAAAAACAGACATCTCAGGACGTTTCCTCCTCTTGAACAACCGTGACCCATCATTTCTTTCCAGCTGTTTTCTGGACACACAGTCTGTGGTTCACGGGATCAAGGCAGAAGTAGCATGAAAGTAGCATGAAAGCGCGCGTGCACATTCCTGAAACACCCTGGCATCCCACAAACTGTGGTCTCCTCTCCGTCTTTTTAACATGTTTTCATGATCCGTGCAATCACTCACCGCTCCTCGGGGGGAAATGCGTTTGTTTCTCTAAAAGGAGAAGGTTTTCCTCATTTTCCCTCCGTGCACATTCAGGCAAACATTACAGGGCAATTACAGGAAGACAAAGGATGAGTGGTATGAAGCAGAGACGTGACCTTTACTCTTTGTCTCTGCAGTTTCTACAACTACCTGCACACATATACTGTCGGTACACTTTGAATGCAGTCTGGTTGTATTGTTGTGCCTTTTCGATGCCTAACAACCCTTAAAGAAAAAGGACTTAGACAGATGAATTGGTGAGATGTGATCATCTCTAATGCTATCAGACGCTCCTCTCCCATCACTCCACCTCCCATCTCATTTATTCCAGGTCCGTTCTTATCGCGGCCTTTTACTATATTTTTTGGAGTTTCCCCTCTTGTATCCATTTTCCTCTTTCATGCACGTCAGTTATGTGTCTGTCCATCTGTGTCAGCCTATCAGGCTTCTCTCCTCTCCGGCTAAATGTCATTCCCAGTATTAAATGCTGTCCTCTCCCAGCTGGAAGACAAATGGCATTGTATGGACCATATACCCCTGACATTTAAATTAAAGACACAACTGAAAACCCTGCATGGATAAATGGATACACAGCTTAGTTATGTTGGCCCATGCACACATGCACACACGCACGCACACACACACACTACTGGTGATTGACTGCCTCAAAGAGGATTGCATGTCTATCAATTCAAGTGATCAAACAACGGCTGTAATCTGTCAGTGTGTGTGTGATGAAACAGATTAGAGTGAAAGACAAGTTAAGAAGATGCAGCTAATCAGTTTGGAAAGGGACAGATTAAAAGAACAGGATTATTACAATCAAGATTACATGCTGCAGTCGAGGCCTTTGCCGAGTCTCACCCAGTGAAAAACGTAAAAAAACTGACACGCTACAGGCGGCCCGGAGTGACCGAGTACAGTCGGCTGCTGTTGCCAGTGAATTGGGGAATAATTGGTCTCTTTCAAGCTCGGATGTTGCTGCTTCTTTTAAAGCTTTCCGGCACCGTTGATCATTTTGTGTGTGTGTGTGTGTGTGTGCGTGTGTGTGTGTGTGTGTGTGTGTGTGTTGGCTCTCCTCTGTCCGTTTGTGTTATCAGAGAAGTGTGTCCACTAAGAGTGAGTTATTGTTTTTCTGGCTCATGAGTGTATGAGAGCATGAATGTCTAATGATACTACAGATGTAAAAGCACACACACACACACACACACACACACACACACACACACACACACACACACACACACACACACACACACACACACACACACACAGTCTGCTCGGTGGTGCACGTCAGTCGGACTTTATTAAAGCTGGTTTTGCTGTACTCCAGGATTGTGCAGCAGTTAAGACCTCGCCAGCCAGAGATTGAAATCCCGCCAGAACCCTCTGCTTTCAGCATCCTGCTCTGCCGTCTCACATCTCTCTGCTCTCTGCTCTCCACATCTCCTTCTCTCTCTGTCTGTGTCCTCACCATCATTCCCAACTTCTTCCCAGCCTGTTTGGCTGCATTAGTATGTGTGGCCGCGTAGCACAGGGTTTAGAGGTTTATGTCTCCTAATAGACAGAGATTTGTCCTGTCACACCCACATGCAGCTTACAGAGAAAGACAGAGAGAGAGAGAGAGAGAGAGAGAGAGAGCGAGAGAGAGTGAGAGTCTCCTCCTAGGAGAGAGAGAAAAAACATTTCTGTTTCTGTCTCTGTCTTATCTCCGGGAAGAAAGGTTCAATTTCTGTACAGACAAATCATAAAGCATTCATTTTTGGCTTTCTCGTCTTTCCTCCCACGCTTTCCATTTTCTTTTTGCCCCCCCCCCCCCCCCCCCCCCCCCCCCCCCCCCCCCACTCTCACTCTACTCCTCTGTTCCCCTTTCTCTGCCTTTTCCACTTGCCCTGATTGGATTTAAGAAGAAGAAACAGTGTGAGGATGACGAGGGAGGGATGAGAGCCTATTACGCATATGTGAGAGGTGAGATGACATTAAGCTCTATGGAGCAAGATTGAGGAAAAGGTGTGTGTGTGTGTGTGTGTGTGTGTGTGTGTGCGTGTGTGTGGCATTTCTGTATTTATCCTCGCAGAGAGAAGGGTGAGAAGAGGCAGGAAGTGAAGCGTTTAGCTGTGGAGCACTTTAATCAAGGGGTGAGCATGACCCACTCTGTCATCCATTATTGATGTCTGCCTGAGCCAGCCTGATGAATCATTAAGCCACTCATCAGGCCTGGGAATTCTGCCTGCTCCTCGGCCGATGACATTCATATACATAAATCACATGCCGCTATTTTTCACATGCACGCACACAAACACAAACACAAACACACACTCCCACATGCGGTCACCAAACTCATAGATTCTCACTTGCTTTGAACTGTACGTAACTCCCACTAAAAAAAAAATACATACAACTTTTTAAAAAGCAACATTTCTGTCATTCCTGGAGGAGACAAGTTAAATTCAGAATGGCGCTTGTAGTGTGCATATGTATTGTATGCATGTGTCATCAATCTCTCACACACACACACACATTACACAGAGAGAGAAGAGAGGAACAGAGTGAAAAAAGTGAAGAATGACGAGGAGAGAAAGAAAGAGACCAGAAAAAGCACATCTTAGACTTTGCCTTTGGGCTTTATGGCAGTGGAAAAGTGAAGAATCCTAGAGAAACTGATGAATACCCATGACGCACACGTGCACACACACACACACACATGCGCACACGTGCACACACAACCCACCCACACATTTCCTCTTCTCATCTTGATGGTGTTTCCTCTCCTCTACCTATCTTCCCCTCCTCTCCTGCAGTTTCCATGTCTTCCCAGCCAGGGTTGTGACTAATCCTGTACCAAAGGGTAAAAATACATCTCACAGCAAGGAGAAAAGGGGGCCCTATAGCAGACTCACAAACACAATCGCACCAAATGTACACACACAAACACACAGAGATAAAAGGCATTGTGCCACATTAAGGGGGCAGCCAAGGCCTGGTGGCTGGAGGCTGGATGCTGCTTGCAGACCAGTCTGATCCTGCCATCCTTACCAATGTGATGTCATACATACGAATGTTTATGCTCATGGTGATTGAGGTGTGTTGTTCTCTTTATCAATACTGGTGTGATGGCTGGACTGACCCTGCATCAGAATGAAAGTAGGTTCTACGTGCTTGCAAACATAAACATAACAACACACCACAATGAAGACACATAAGAGCACACACAATGTTATGATAATACTATATGCATATTTGACCTACTTGTGCGTTTTCTTGGTTTTCATCCCGTATAATACACTGATATATAGCGAACATGCAAGCAGTATTTTCACAGCTTTGCAGACATTAAATAAAGTAATAGCTCAATAATTTCATGTTGCTCTTTCAGAATCACTGACCCTAACACTGACCTTTTCCACATTTATTTTCCCCCAGGGCTGTCTGTCAGAGGTCTGAGGGGAAAGGTGAAAGGTCAGGGGTGGCATAAGCAGCACAAACATAAATAACTCCAAATCTCCACCTCAAGAGTCAAAAGAAAAAAAAAATCCTCCTGGCAAAAAAAAAAAAATGCTTGCAGTCAAACAGGATTTTATTTTTCAATGTCAAAGAATTTTAATTAAAATTTGCCTTTGTGACACGAGAAGAAATTAGCATAAACACGTCACTCCCGGTCCTTCTTCTTTCAGGCTTTAACGTTAACCAATCTGCGTGAGTGTATTGCTGCAGTAGACCCCACACTGCACAGGAACACAAAACATGAAAGCCTTGATCTTATGTCAACGATTTCAGGGAAGTGGAACTTGTTCATATGCATTAAAAAATCTCTCTGCTACTTTGATCTGTGAATGCAAAGTGCCTGCGCGACTTCCTGCCGTCGTAGTTATTTTTATAAATGTGTCTGATGCACATGAAAAGTCAAAAGAGAATGTGATCTGAACATCAGGCCGAGGATGAAATGCAGGTGGCTGTATTCAGAGGGAAGCGCCTGTAGGTCTCCACTAGGCTTGGGGGTAATTCCTGCACTTCTGCTCAACCAGAACGCACTGGTTCACAGCCTCTCTTTCAGTGAGTCATCTCGCTCCTCCAGAGAATAGATAATTAATTTGTCTGAGCCGCGCTTAACCCCGGCCTGCATGTCAATGGCTGCGGCACACTCACATTCAAGCACACCAATGCAAATATGTGTAGCATGCACACCTACCTGTGTGCATGCAGGCATGTGCAGTATGTGCACCGCAAGTTAATAGAGCTATTTTTTAAAATCCACACATCTGTTCCTACAGGCGTGGATCCAATCCAGTTAGAGCAGCAGAAGAAGAGTTTCAGAGTTTCAGAGTAAAGAAATTGAAAATCCGACTCAGAAAATCTGAACATCAAATAAAGCACACACTCTTTTCTTTCTTTCATTGAAGGACTTTCCAGGTATATTGCCACTGCAATATGACTCCCATCGCCTACACACAAACGCTCATATAGTCATACAGTGCGCGCGCGCACACACACACACACACACACACTGCTCACTCTGGGATTCAAAGGCCTAAACAGCTGAACCTTTGACCTGCTGAAAAATGAATGGGCTGGAGAGATGAGAGACAAAAGGCAATAGGAGCTGGAGATGGGAGAGGTGTCGGGGAGACACAGGACTGACTGGAGAAACGGGTGGAGGAAAAGAGAGAGGGCAAAGGCAAACGACAGTTAAATAAAAAAGAAGAAGAAGAAGAAGATGCAGAGTTCAAACTGTGGGGAAAATCCACTCCAGGAGAATGAGAGAGGATAAGAGGAAATCCGGAATGTCATGACTCGTCATCTCTTTATTTCCTGAACGTGGGTTCGATTTTGTAGCAGGATTTGGGAAAGGGTGCTGCTTTGATAATTATGATTTGAGGTTTTTGTTCGTATGATTTTGTTGTGCGCGCGTCTGTCAGCTTATACCTGAGCTGGTGTTCCAGATGGTTCATCAAACAGCCCGTAATTATCAAACACACACCAATTGTATGTGAGCGTGTGTGTCTATGTGCTGGTGTGTCTCCAGGTAATTATCTGATGCAGCGATCACTAATGACCACACACAAACATCTGTCCCGTGGTAATGCACAAAATGAGAGTTTGGCCATCTGCTGTGTCTGTGTGTGTGTGTGTGTGTGTACGTATGTACAGTATGTGTGTGTGTGCATGTGTTCACACATGTATGACATACATGTAATATCAGGAAGTGCACTTTGAAAGATTTCTTACATTTCTGAATCATCAGAAAAAGCTCCCTCTGTCTTGTAGGATCAGACTATTACAAAACAATCTCAGCCCACACTAGACTCTCCAAACATGCACACACACACACACACACACACACACACACACACACACACACACACCCACATCGAGCCCGAGCGGCTCAACAAACATCCTTTAAGTCAGGCCACAGAGGCAGCTGTTACCTTTCAGACATCAGACTCAAACACCATTAAATAAATACCTCCAATTTATAAAGCAGCTTCTAGTGTCAGGCTTTTAGTCCAGCAAGGTTCAGAGTGTGCACATTTCATAAAGTGGAAAACTGCCCTGCTTGTAAATGAAAGCATTTTTTTATGTACAAGATGAAATGGTTGTTATAAATGCGTATTATTGCAAGTCAAGAGTGTATGTGGGGTTTTTTTTTGCGTATTTTTGGTGTGCAGCAATCAGAGACACAAATAGAGAGATTGAAAATAGATCATCTCCATCTTCAGGGTGGAAAAGCATTACAAAGCCTGCCGGCACTCTGCGCGCTGAGGCTCAAAGACACCTATACACAGGTGGAGGAACGCGCTCCAACGTCCCGCGCTTTCTTTTTCATTCTCTGACGTTCCTGAGGGCGTGCAGCGGGAAAGGCTGGCAGGTTATGTCAACTCACCCGATGGTTTTATTTACTAGTTACACAATGTAGCGCAAACAAACATAGACGAAACCTGCAGGGTAAAAGAAAAAGAAACGGAGGTGGGAGATGTAAGAAAAAAAAAAGAAAGAAATATGAGGATGAGTTTGGAAATGTCAGGTTATACTGAGGCAACAGAGGAGTCAGAGCTTTTCCTCCAGGGAATCATCCTGGTTATCAAGTAGAGGTTATTGAAGCATTAGTGCTATAAAGCACTAATGAATTCATTAGCTAAATGAAATGTCAATAAAGGCTGGAGTGAGTGTTAAAATCAATAGCCAACTGTCTTTCTCTGTCCCTCTCCCTCCTCTTTCTCCTCATCCTGTCTCACCCATCCGTCCCAATTATCCGCCTTTCTCCCAACACACACTTGCGCGCTCTCCTCGGAGTGTTGAGTGTAAACTGCGATGGGGGACATTAGCTGTGATCAGTGGGGGCACTTTGCAGCGGTCAGCAGGAATGGCCCAGTCACACAGGACTTTAGTATTCAGCAGCACTCACCTGCTCGCTCTCAAACTGCTCCACTCGGGCCTGATGGCTGAGCCTGTGTGTGTGTGTGTGTGTGTGTGTGTGTGTGTCTCTGAGAATTAACATTAGACTTTATCAATGTGAGTGACTGCAGCGTTCCGGGCCTTGACTCTGAAATTGCTTTCCTGGCAAGGCTGCAGCGGCTCTTGAGCTCACATGGCGAACACCTTTTAATCTTAAACTCACACTAAAGCGATCTCTTTTACTTCTGACATTTCTTGGACTTAATAAATGTCAAAATGCTATTAGCGACTCGATTGTCCCCAGGGCGTTTTCTGATACTAAGCCCGTATCATGTATTGTTATTTGGCCGTCATTAAAAGCGCACAAAGATTCCTGGGTATCGTGCTTACTCACATGAGCAACTGGGCAAACCAAATGGAAGCCGGTTGGCTCGTCTCACCTCTGTCCCCTCGTGACGCCTTAATATTTGTACCTAAGTGCTCGACTCGCTCGGAACATGGGCTGTGTTTTTGTGCGGCTAAATAGCTGTTTCAAGATAATTGTTCAGGGCATGTGTTTAAATGCCATCTCATTTACATAAACAGTGTTCAGCTCCCTGCAGAATCAATGAAAACATGAGGGCGTAAACGCGCAGTCACATCCACACACACACACACACACACACACACACACACACACACACACACATACACACATACATGCCTGCACATTTGTTCTCACTTTGACACTGCGCTGCAAAGCCATGGATTCATCTGTTTTCTGCAGCGGCTGTGAAATATACATCAAAGTGGTCTTCAGCGGATGAGCGGCTAAATATGCACACACACACACACACACACACACTGTATGTGTGTGTTTTTTTCTACAGAGAAAGGTTTCCTAAAAGGAAACGGGGGACAGGGAGAAAATGTTTAGCAGGAGACAGGAAAAGAAATTGGAGGTGTTGAGGGAGGCAGGAGAATTGTATCCGTCCTCTTTGCGGACACCGTTGCGGCCTCTCTCCGTCTCTCCTGCTGTCCTCCCTCTCTGCCAAGATGGATGTGTCTAAGAAACCTATCACAATGGCTAATTAGTGGTGATAAAGTACTAATGAGCAAAATCCTAATCCAGGCGTAGTTCAGCGCTCCGCAGGGATGCTAAGTAAACAACAAAAAAGAGAAGTTTTAACAAATGAGGGGATTTGTTGTGGAGGAAGAAGGGGGGGCCATGTGTCGAGGCAGCTGTTCTTTGCCACACACAGGTTTTTCCCTTATGCTCGGGCGCCATATCAGAGTGGAGTGGAGTTGCAAGACGTTAGCCCTGACAAATCTTAGTTGTAAACCCCTTGGTGCTATTAAAGTAAATGAATAAGGAACTGGAGCTGTTGTTTTGGCTCCCTCTCCCTCATTTACAATCGGAAAGCCAGGAGCAAAAGATGCTGCTCAGCATCTAATAGTTATGAAGAGGCGTGTTAAACCTCTCCTGGCTCCGTGCTCCTGGCTGGAGGACCGTGTTTCACCTAACACAGAGAGGTCACTTCAGAACGACTTGGCCACTAGTGCGACCTGTTTATCACGCTGACAGGCCCATAAATTGGCCCATGTCTAAAGTAATATGGATAAATGTGAAAGCACATCTTTTCTGACCCTCCATACCAACTTAGCCAGCATATTCCAACACAGAAAACTTAAAAAAAACAAAACAAAAAAACTTTAGCTTCATCTACATTAGTTTGGCCTTGGAGATAATGGATGCCCTTCTCTCCTTAAATGACATGTTATACAGGAAGCCTGCAGCTCAGAGAGAATTATGTATTCGACTGCTGTTTCCTCTTGTCTTTGTTTACATGGAGGTCAAGCTATAGCTTAGCCTATAAGACCCTTCAATCTGGTGAGGTTGATTTTATAGAAACTTACTCCTGTGTGCATGTTGTTTGCTGGAATGGGGTTGTTTGAAGCCTTTGATTAACTAAATAAAATATTGTGTGAAGCTGGACATTTCCATATTCAAAACAGTAAATTTCTATTAGGAAAACGAATCAATCCTAAAAATCCAACCCTGTATTTTACCAGCGCTCCAACTAGTAACTATTTTCAACATGAATTATTTTTCCTAGCAGTTGTCAGATTGAATTACTGATTAACTTCACAGCGTGTCCAAAAACTACAAGTCACTCGGCCTTGAATGAATCTTAAAAGCAGAAAACACTCTGCACAAACATCATCAACGATGTTATTGTCCCGTCATTTCACATCTCTTAAATACAGACATAATACGTTTGACAGAAAATGAAGAGGCGAGGTCCACTGTAATGAATAATCCATCTCAAGTGTCCAGTAGAGAATTAATTTTCACGACATATGGCCAGTAGGCAGAAAGTAGGCAAACACATTCATTAGTCTGAGAATGTAGACATGATGAACTTGATCAGTGGGTTTTAGGTGCAAATTAGACCTTAGACCCAATAAATAAAATGACCTACAAGGAAATAATTGCACTGGGACAGATGATTTAAATAACCATATTTAAAGAGTCCTCTTATCCCCTAACTGAGATATTACGTATGCACACTGTACTGTATACGTATGCACTGTACAAAAATTGTCATTCAGTAGATATATAGTATTGTATAGCCAGGTGTGTTGTGTAGTCATAGTCAAAGATGTGTGTGTGTGTGTGTGTGTGTGTGTGTGTGTGTGTGTGTGTGTGTATTTGACTGTGTAGGTAAATGTTTGCAAATAGATTTGTGAGTATTTGTCTTTGCAGCATCTCTGACACTCGACATCACATAGTGAGCAGGGGCCGAACATGACAGACTGGTAATGACTTCAGTACGATCACACAGACACACACACCTGCACGCGCGCACACACGATAACACACACACGCGCCAGCTGCTCCTTTTCCTCCTTCCTCATCAAACTTGTCATCGGCTCTGCCAGTTTGTCTTGTCTCACATTAAGAGCTCATGAATAATGTGTGATTACCACAGACTCCCCCCAGCAGCTCCTGAAACTACAACACACACCCATTCAATTTGCAACTAAACATCAGTTTAGTGGATAAGAGGAAACAGAGGCACCAGGAAAACTTAAGGCAGCCTTGAAGGGCAGGTCTCACACGCACACACACACACACACACACACACACATACACAAAAACACACGAGCACACCTAACAAATACTCTCCAGGTAATTAGTGCCATATTCAGCTGGGCAACTCATCTCCTTCTCAAAGCGCAAATGTAATTTGATTCATTTAATACCCAAAGCCATGAGGGAGAAGGAGGTATGGAGGGACAATGGCTTCATGGTTGGATACTCACTTTCTCTGTTTCAAATATTCACATTTACTGTCACATTCACAGTCTATTCCCCACAAAAGAAAAAAAAAAAACTTTCCCTTGTGCTATGTGAAAAGAAAAGAAAATCCCTGGCAAAAATAAGCACCTGCATCTGTCATTCAAGGGCCTCCTCTTTTTTTATTTGTTATCTATCCTACTAGTTAACATATACTCAAACATATACTTTAATTTCAGGAATTTCATATGAAAACCAAATTCAGTAACTATAAGCCAAAAGAAAAAGTTTAAAAAGGAGCTATAAGTTACAATAGGCTCTTTTACAAGCTCCAGGACTCATGTCAAGTGTTTCAACAACCATGAAAACACATGGTCCTTATAGCTTATTCTCTCTCTCTCTCTCTCTCTCTCTCTCTCTCTCTCTCTCTCTCTCTCTCTCTCTCTCCCATTCTCTCTCTCTCTCTCTCTCTCTGACACACACACACTAACCATGACCTGAATATTCTCTTACCGGTGAATCACTAGTTGCTGTTGGACACAGTGGTCCTCTGAAGACCCCCTTCACGCGCCGAAAGTGTCCATTGTTCAGGTGTGTGGAACTGATCACCAGGTAGTAACATGCGCTGCACGCCATCCCGGAGGCCTCGCGGGGTTTGGGGCCCATGAAGTGGGTTTAGGTGAAGAGTGTGTGCGGGTGGTGGTCCAGTGGACGTCCAGATCTGGTCACTGTGCCGGATGCTGTGCAGGACAGAGCGCGGCCGGAGCAGGAAGTCTCACTCGTGTCCTCTGCTGCAAAGAGAAAGTGCCTGTCTGTGTATGGAGAGGGAGACGAGAAGAGAATGGCTCTGTGGGAGATCCTGTCTTATGTGTGTGCACGTGAGCGTGTGAGAGGCAACAACAAACAGAGACAGACTGAGAGACAGACAGAGAGACAGACAGAGAGACAGACAGAGAGACAGACAGAGAGACAGGCATATTATACTGACCGAGTTCCGCCGCTGGAGTCTGTGCTTTGCATGCTGTCGTCGGTCGGGCTTAAATAAATGAATGAGCGCCTGTAGGGTGCCAGAGGAGGAGAGGAGTCCATCCAGTCTCTGCCCCTCTCTCTCTCCCTTTATTCCTCTCTCTCTCTCTCTCTCTCTCGCTTTCCCCTTCACCCTCCTCCTCCTCCTCGCTCACCCGTCCTCTCTCTTTCTGTCTCCCCCCTTTTCCCTGGACCACTGGTCCAGTCTGTAAAGTGCATGCAGCCTCAGCAGAGCAGCAGCAGCAACAGCCCGACCGGGGGCTCTCAGAGAGAGAGAGAGAGAGAGAGAGAGAGAGAGAGAGAGAGAGAGCAGACGCAGGTGCGACTCCTCCGTGTTACGCACGTCGCAGGAGAAAGAATGGGGAACCATCCGACCCAGTTTTTCTTCTCTCTGTTGTTTGGCGCCGAGTCTCTGTGAATGAAAGAATCCGCGGTGCGAGGTGCGAGACACGGCGAATCCGTCCAGATCAGACCCGTGGCTCTTATCGGGCTCCGGCGGTGCTGTGCTGAAGTGGTTCAGATTCTTTCTTAAGAGGGAAATACTCACTCACCCCCCCCCCGCCCCCCTCACTTGACAGACCGTGTGTGTATGTGTGTGTGTGTGTGTGTGTGTTTGTGTGTTTCTTCTTGAGGGCTGCACCGGAGCGGATTCCTATCTGCAGCCCACGTCCACGTGTGAATCTGAGATATGTGGATCACTTGTGTCCGAGCTGTGCTTGAGTAAGTCTGAACTGAAGTGCGCCCCCCCCCCCCAACATTGTTGTTTTCTCCTCCGTGTCGCTGTTTGTGGTTGTGCGCAAAACAGGGAGGACATAGAATAAACTTTATTTTCGAGGCGCGTGACATTTCCTACAAATGAGCCAACGACATCTCGCTCTCTCTCCCTCTCTCTCTCTCTCTCCTTCCTCATCCCTCTCTCTTTGACAAGGTCTCGGTGTTATGAAGAGAGAGAGGGAGCTGGTGAGAGCTGATGATTGGATTCGATTGGAGATAAAGGAGTCTTTCTCCGGCTCGGTCGCTCAAACAGCGCCGGGTTGGATCAAAGCGCAGCTCGGAACCAGTCTGTGTCTGCGGCGTATGGCGCTGTCCACCACCGCGGTGCTGAAACTAATGAGCTGCGAGCGCCCACAGCACTGCGCAGCGCCGCGTGCCTATTCAGCCCGGGATTCAGGTGCTTGTTGTGCTCAGCCGCAACACCGAAGGACACAGACAGACAGACAGACAGACAGCTGTGAGTTTTAGTAGTAAACATAAAGTAGAAGGACACAGGGGAACAAGTGACAGCGTGGGATGAGGGTCCACTTAGCACTGTGTCTGCTCTATCTTGATATTATACAAGAAATACAGCCATCATGTTAGCACTTCCACTTCCAGGTTTATTTAAGTCAAGGCGTAAGTCTTTTTTTCTGAAGATGAAATAGGTCTTAAAAACACTGGACTCTTACCTTTCCCACGTCAACAGTCCTTAGATTTAGCGCAGCAAAAAATCCAACTCCAGTGTCGAAATCAAAATAGCAAAAAACTAAAGTGGTGCTGTTGTTCTTGGTGCATAGAAAGTTTCTTCTAATGCTTCTTTTGTTCATTAAAAATACAAAAGAACACCTTCAAAAATGGACCTTTAGGCACCCAACATTCTTTCTGAGATCCTTGTACTTTTGTAGCTTTTGTGAAAAAATATTATTGCCAGTATCCTCCTACTCATTGTCAAACTGTTGCTCATCTGCAACCTACATATTCCCTCATACAACATTCTCCCACACATTACCAGGTTTCTCCTGTCCGGTCCTCCAGGCCTTGGCCCTGCCACTTTTCAGCCCTCTCAAACCACAGCTCGTCACAGCTGCCTACATCACAACCTGAACCACAGAGCTGTTATTCAAGGCAAAGTTGTTTTTTGGTTTTGATCTGTTATGGCTGAAAGAGTGTGTGATGGTGCTGTTTTTATCTACATGTCCTCCTACATGAGAGGTTTGCTCCCTGGGGTGGGGCTCTGCAGTTTCCAGTTACAGTAGACCAAGAAAGAATGAAGCATGGCTCATAATGCATGCTCATACATGGGTCTATTAATGGAAGTCTGTCCTCCTCCTCTATGACAAAATAACTCAGACACAGTATAGGAGCAGACACAAACACTTGAATAAACATCACTGTTAACACTGATCATCTCTTGGTAAGTAATGACTATATTTGCGTTATACAGGATGATTCCATTTTTTAAAAAAGAATTTAAATGATTTTAATATATTTTAAGCCATAGATGTATTACAGCTCAGGAGACAAAAATGTAAACATGTAAACAAAAGATGAATATATGTATATATTTTAATATACAAAGTTTAGGTCACAGATTTATTGTGATTCAGATGTTGTTGTCAGGTCATGTTTTTCTGGGAGATGAAGTGCTATAACTCATGATATATGCTGATCATGTATTTTTCCATGACTGTGTCAGTCTGCTTGTGCTTACTCAGGTACAGCACTTTTTCCTCTGCTTGTTTGGACCCCAGTCTCTCCAGTGATTTGGTTTCTGCTAAGCTGTCCGGGATCTCCTGCCAGTTCAGTTCAGCTGCTCACTCTGTACCAGTGTTGATTTGTCCCAATGGCCAGCATTATCATTTTGTTGGTTCCCTGCCGCTTTGCCGTCTAAACTCTTGGATCCCACCACCAATGCAATTTCCTCCTGCAACCACTGGCTCAAAACTCTACAGATCATATCAGCAAATTCTCCAATGACAATAAAGGTATCTGGTGGAGAAAACATACGAGTTTTTTTTTTTGTCGACTCACAGTCACCTTTACAAACTGATCCCTCTCAGAGCTTTCAGAGAAACTTGTCCTGTGCCAGTGATAGAAACGCTGTCTGTAGGCTTTTTCTCAGCCACCTTTGTCGCCTGGGAATACACTTCCATCACCAAAGAAAAAGGAAGCCAATTTCACACAGGAAATTACCTTCATACTATCTACTGGCAAACGCTTTAGTTAAAGTGCCACCGAGAGCAAAACAATAGTTTTAATGATGGATGCAACGGCACAAACACTTACAGCTCCTCTGTAGAGACTGAAAAAAACAAGCTCCTTTGTATTTGTTGATAATGTTCTAACAGTGTCAGGGATCAGAAAGCGCACAGTATGCATTTATGTGATCACTGATGCTGTGCGGTTTAGTTCCTACAGGTTGTGGTAGGTGTATGTGGTGTATGAGTGCGTGTTATTTGATCATCAGCATCCAAAAAAGGAAAACCGTTGTGTATATCTTAAACACTCTAATTCCCAAAGTACCTCCCCTCTTCCTTGCTCTCTCTGGTGCACTCATTACTGTGGGAAATGATGCAGCAATACAGAGAGTAGGGGGTGGGTGGGTTGAGTTGTAGAATCAGAGGAAGTGAGACAGACAGAGATGAAGACGAAAGAGAGAGATAGAGAGAGCAGGCAAAGTCTTGGTGGTATCCATTTTCCCCAGTTCCTGCCTCTGGCTCTTTTTCACTCTCCTCTCTCCTTATAAGCCATTGAAATATTACAGCTAGGTTTGGGTGCATATTGCTGTCTTTTATGCGCACTGGGTGAGATTGCATATGAATGTATTATGATCCAGAAGTGGGTAAGTTTTGTGTGTGTGTGTGTGTGTGGGGGGGGGGGGCAGTAGTGTGCTGCCTGCACATATTCACAGAAAAAATACTATGCAAAGAATGTGTGAGTAGGCAGATAAATATTCTCACAAAAAGACTTCTTTTCTGTTAAAATAAACTGGAGCTGAGATTCACAGAGAGGTTGGGTGGGGGTGATGTCGCTCATCAGATAGGGCTGTCAGATAAGGATAAATTCAAGGTAAATTGTGGCTCTTTTTCCAAAACAACATTCAATTTATGAACACAGCACACCTGATCTATCATTCAGCTCCTAAGATACCATCAACTTTGAGTAGCTCTGGCGTATGTGTGTGTGTGTGTGCACATATGTTTGTACACATATGTGGGCAATGAAATTAGGATTTACTACCACGATATGAGGATTTACCCATGTGTGCTGATGCACATTGAGATTTATAGCTCATTGTGTTTGTGTTTGTGTCTCGGTGAGCATGAGTGCACCTCAACAGTTTGTGTATGTGTATATTTGAGTGAAAGCATATGTGTGCTCACCCTGGGCTTGTTCTTGTGTGTATGTGTGTGTGTGGTCATGCACCGGTGAGACTATAAAGTATGCCGTGAACAGTTGTGTCTGCATATGTGCAAAGCCATGCCCACATTGGTCCTGCACTGCAGATTGATAGGAATGAAATATTCTGTAATCTAAATGTAAATGGAAGTGAAATTTACCGGTGGGTTCTATGTAATTACCAGTGCCACAATTTATTAGAGCTGTGTTTGTGTAAGGTGGAGAGCGAGGAGGAGAGAATACGAGAGACAAAGAGAAAGTATGAGATCAAGAGAGAGAGAGAAGGAGGGAGGGAAAATAAGGAGAACAAATGGGGGAGGGTAGAGGGGCTATCAGAATGATAGAGTAAGAGAAAGGATGATTTATATTTAGTTATGGTTTAATGGTTGAGCCCAGGCTTACTGTGAAGGAAGGGAGAATAAAAAATAGGAAGCTGGTCAAATCTGGTCAGAGGGTCCACTGAGACAGAGCCAAGAAGAATAAGAGAGGAATGGCCTCGGCTTTTTATATGACTCGGTTCAGGATAAAGCACAGAGGAGCAGAAGGTAAAATATGGGATGAGGTCCAGATTCGTGCCGGACAGAGATGATGACCTGGCTGCGGATGCAGACTTGATCTCCTGGGTGGTGGTCAATTAGTCACTCTCCGGTAAAGTGTTCTGATGTGTCCTTGATGTATGGGCAGTATATGAGTTGTTCTCTGTCCTGGCATGAACCCTGCTGGCCCTGCAGGCGGAGGGAAATGGGTGTCAGAGGCGGATGCACCAAGAAAGATAGGGATCATTAAGGTGCGGTGCTCTGCTTTAACACTATTAATAAGACTGCAACTCCCACTCATACATATGCAGAGGAGATGTGCATGCTCAGGTTTGTGTACATTACTCCTTCACTGTCTCTGCGGATCTGCATTTTGCATGATTTTGCTCAAACTCGCCATCGCAACATTCCAGTTGGGTAGATTTTTAAGATGTAGTTTTAATTCACCTCGACAGCAATTTATTTCACAGGCCTCACAGTCCGCTCTCTCTCCCCCCTTCTCTTTCCTCATTTGCCCCCTCCTCGGGCAGCTCTCTCCCAATTCTTGGCTTGCTACCTGGAGTTAATCAGCATATATATCTTGCTGAGGATGAAAGCAATGGGCCGTAGAGTTAGTGCCAGTAGTGGAATGCACAACATCCTGTCCAAAAGGATGTCACCAGTCTCGAGAGTGTGTGCGCCGGTGCGCCAGGAGACATGTTAATCAGTTTCTTTTCTTTTTTAAAACCCGCGTTTTCCTTTGTCGTTTGTGCTTGTGAGTGACCACTTACTGTATCCGACGATACAGCCGGAAGTCTTGTTTGTGACGGCAGAAAGTTGTGTGGAAAGCGCATTGTTGCTCATTTATTGGAATATCGCTAGTGCTGTGTGAATAATAAATAAATAAATGTCGTTGAAGGGGTTTGTCCCAGAGGACAAAGGGAAACACACTGTGCTCAGTCAATTTCACTCAAAGACAGGAGCACAGTCAAGGGCCCTCTCATCTGTGCTTAATATACTGCAAAGCAATGACAGTTTTGATTAAACGTGGTGTTAGAGAGACCGGAGGCACCACCTCCATACATCAGTAATCATAGTGAGAGGAGAGGAGCCTACATACTGGAGGTCCAAGATGATTGGGACCAGCCCTTATCCGGCCTGGCTCGGTTCCCCCTCAGCTCTTTGGCTGCCAGCCGCACCGAGCAGCACCTAGCGAGGGTTAGAGGAAGTGAGGTCACGTGACTCACGCGAGCAGTTAAAAATCCACTTGGCAGCAAATAGCGAATTCACCACTGAAGGTCACACATATATCACCTCCCAGACAGAGATAGGCTTGCAGCTGGGGCAGAAGGCGATAGAGAGGGGGAGAAGGGGAGACAGAGGGTAGGACAAAGATACACATCTTCCATCTTTCACTCTATTGTTCCTTCTAAACAGGGAGAGAGGAGTGCGAGTGACGCACAGAGCAGGATATAGGGCCCGTCTCTGCCAGCAGTAACATATAGCCCACCGAGGGAGCTTTATAGTGTTGTTCTCGTGCCCGTGCTTGAAAGCAAAGATGCCGTCTAGATAAACAGCAGCTGCTCCTTCATTCATATTGTCCTCTCTTCCGTCCAACTGCACACACACACACACACATACACACAAACACACAAGCACACACCTTTTAATGGCAACAAAAGGGTCACGTTGCCAACAGAATGAAGCACAGATGAATATCTGAGGCTCAGTCCTGGCGTGACTCCTCCTGGTGGTGAGAGCCTCCGGAGCCAGAGGTCCAGTACAGTGACCCATGTCAGCCTGCTTTAATCAAATCTGTCTCTTCAACTTCCTAATAAGCTGGTCCTCCAGCAGCCCGCTCCACCGGGACTGTTGGCGCTTTTATCTGTTGCGTGGCTGTTTACTGATTAGGGGTCAGGACGCTGCCTCGCTTTCTGTATAAGAAACCAAAGCTACATCACAGCACACTACACCCCGGCTCACTGTGATTAATGTGCTGGGGTAGCCACTTTTGTGTTTATACCATGCACAAAAACGTGTATGTGTGTATGTGTGTATGTGTGTATGTGTGTATGTGTGTATGTGTGCCTGTGTGCCTGTGTGTGTGTGTTTAATGTGCTTGGCTGGGTCTATCAGCTGGACTTTAATCTAATCTGGTAGCCAGGCCTGCCACGGTGACCTGTAATGATTTAGAGCTGACCTCAGCTCTCTAACTCAATACATTCTTACTCGCACTGCTGTGGCGTGCGTGCGTGTGTGTATACGTGTGTGTGTGTGTGTATACGTGTGTGTGTAAGGGCAAACTTGCTTATACTGGATGTCAATACAAACCTGTTAATATATTGATAGTGAGCGTGTGTGTGCGGGTCTTTATGCTATTTTGACTTTGCACCCCTGCACATTCACTGTCTGACCCCCTCATCCATAAACACACACACATACATATAGACAGAGAGAAAGAGAGAGAGAGACAGTTTTTGTCTCCGTACCCATCTGTCCCTCTCTCTCATTCTCTCTCTCTCTCTTTCTCTTTGACCTTCAGTATGAGTTTATGAGTGCATCCTCCAATCCTATAAACAGGCAACCCCCCCATACACACAGACACACACAGACACACACACACACACACGCACACACACACACACACACACACACACACAGAGGGAGAGACAGAATGGTTATTGGATTCATAACTAGGAGACGTATACGCCGCTCTCTGTGCAAGATGAGAGGTGTTGAAATGAAATTCTCCCACAGAAAAGCTCTGCTCTTACCTGGGATTTAGAAAAGCTCTAGCAGCCCCCCCACACATGCACACACACACACACACACACACACACACACACACACACACACACACATATATATATATATATATTATACATGTCTATATATATGGATGTATAAATGCACCCTGAGGCTGCAGGAGGCTGTACACTAAGACGATAGAGAAAGAAATAAGCAGAGTGGGTAAATGCAAGTCAGAGAGACAGAGAGGGATTACAGGGGGCTATGCTGGGAATCTGCAGGGGGATGATGACAGGAAGAGGAAGTGGAGCTATGAAGGTACTCAGAAAGACAGGGAGAGCTGAGTTTAAAAAAAAAAGATCTGTCTGTTTGTCTGAACAGTGATCATGTCACATGACCTTCATCAAGAGATAGTTTTTCTTACCCACTTTGACTTCAGTGTTTTATAAAGATTTAATCTTGACATTGCACATTGTACAAAGATAACTTCAGTGCCCACTGAGCAGCTGTTCAAAGAGCTTTATGCATCATATACTCTGCCTGATTGAAGATGATGTGGGAAGTTGCCTGTCATCCTCCTATAGAGACATATATATATACCGGTATATATATATATATATAAATATATATATATATATGTGCTTCATACATGCGTCAGTTTTTCTTGTGTTGCAATTTAGTTTCAATATAAAACTACTACCCATAATTTGCACAACCACAAGAGGTCGCTTGCTAGAAAGGATTAAACGTGGTAGTTGTTTTTTTGACTAGGTCTGTGTCTGAAAATCTAAAAACTAAACCTGTGACTAAACCAAGTTTAAATACTGTATCTTTTCTTGATTTCTTTTTTTTTTGCTTGACCCAGTTAAACAATCTGTGGCATAGTGTAAAATAACGCATGTGTAAATGATGAGTGACATTTTCTGCTTTTCTTCACAGCGGTGGTATTTCTTGCTGCTTTAGGAATGCAAAATACATGCTGCACTAGTAAAGCCATTTGATTTGCAAGGGCGCAAACACAAGAAGACAGAGACTTTCATGAAATAGGTTACAGAAAAAAAAATCATACTGAGAAAGGGGTCTCAGCACACTAGGACAGCACAGAGACAAAAAACAAAACATAAAATCAAGCCCGAACAAACTCATAGAAACCTAGTTATTTTATTCTGAAAAGAGTCTGGAACCCCATTAGCACAATTTCATACCAGCCTTTTATTATGTCGAGAAACAATATGGACACATGCAAACACACAGCTTCTGCTTGAACATAAGTAAATATAAATGACTTTATAGCCATAATTACCGCAGCACAATAAATAAATAGAGTAACTAGTCCCCTGAGGACCTGGCTTTGGTTTTAGTGAGACCACGATAACATAGTGAACCTTTCAGTCCCCCAGCCTGAAGCGATTAAACCCTGGCCACGATAGAACCCATAAAATATCCCCTGTCTTTAACAGGTGCTCGACTAACGCAGGATTCATTATGCTGGGAAATGGTTTTTGTTGATGAAGTGCTTTTGACATGTGAATAAAAAGGTGCCGTTGGATGAATCATGCGAATGATTTCATGAAGTCTCTATTTTAATTATGTCAGAGTGGGGAAAACAGATCGGGTCTCCGCGGTCCTCTTGCCCTGCCATGCTATCAGTCTATCTTTTAATTATCCACCACTCCTGTAAGGAAAGCTGAGGGTTGTGTGGAGCGGCGGAGATAGCAGGGGCTTATGTTCCCTCATCAGCTGTCTGCTCAGAGTATATGATGGTCTGATGATCGTGCCTCTCTCTATCGCTCTCTACCTCCCTCTCCCCCCTCGATCTTTCTTTCTTTCTTTCTTTCTTGATTCATCTGCCGGCATCACCTGACCAGTCTCCAAAGCCCATGTCTCGTCCGTGCCGAGTTTACCTACACAACGGAAATGAGTTCTCACAGAAGAGAGAACAACATCACCTGAAACCTGACATTCTTTTCCTTCACAGGGAAAGAATGTGTGACAATGCAGGGAAATATCAGCATAAGGAGCAAAACAAAAACAAATGCACATATGGTACGAAAAAAGTCGACTGCACCTTCAAACTTCAATCAATAGTCAACAGGATCTCTTTTCCACGGATACGCTGAAGGAAAGCATTGTGAAATGTGTCATGAATCACTCACAGTGGCTTGGTATTTGCCTTGACCTATGAGCTGGTGCAGCTTGTTCACTGTGCCACTTGTTAAGGTCCATTGAAGCAGACCATACCAGCGGGTTTTTATGTGTCTTTTACCTTTTCACAATTTTGAAATCTCACCGTTTATTTTCGACTCTTTTGTAAAGTCGACTTTCCATGCTGTATGTTCCTGTGCTGTGCCATGACAACAGGCTTTTCAGAAACTCCACGCGCCATTCAGCTTGTTGATGTGTGAGTGTGTCTCTGAGTGCTGGAGTTGATTTGTGTTTATGTGCACACATTTGCCTTCGCGCTTACCGTAATCTCTAATCTATAATTAATCACTGTCACTCTCCCACAGCCTGGGCTTTTTGTCTTGCAAATGCGAATCTCTTGTCAGCTATCTCTCTCTCTCTCGCTCTCTCTCTCTCTCTCTTTCTCTCTCTCGCTCTCTTCGTTTTGTATCCATGTGAAGTGCGTATTTCAGGAATCTGATGTTCTTTGACAGCTTTCACACATTCCTCCATGGCATTAATATAAAAGATACACGCACACACACACACACACACAAATAAAGGAATGATGCAACTCTTTAAAGTTGCCATTTACAGAGGCTCCTCAGGACATGTTCCACATAAAAGACATAACATTTCCTCACAATATGGTGTGAGCACCATATACCTATACTCCTTTCAGTGTGAAACATCCCTTTACATCACAATACAATACACGGCATAATGTACATTACCTTACCCATTTAGCATTGAGTGCAGTCAGACTGCCCCTCTGAGGGTTCTGCCAGCCATGATGATGTGATATCATCTCATAGTTCCTGTCATAACTTGTCAAACGCGATTATGGCCAGCTTCAGATATGACATCGAGAAGGGGAATAGCATCACCATGGCTTTTGTGCAGTGTGTGTATCTTTGTGTACTTGTGTGTCTACCTTATGATGGAAGAAAACACAATTCAGATGTGGCTCTGAATGCTGGCACCAACATAGCGCACTCTTATTTCTGCCATGGCGCACACACACCCAAGGCAGAGGAGTGCGACTGACACTTAAATGTCAATCTATTGCTCAGGAAGTCAGAGACTAATTACACACCTCTGCTGACACAAAGGTGTTCCTGTTTTTTTTTTTTTCCTTTGAATCTCCATGGCTACCTGACAGGATACGTGACCTGGACAAAGCCGTAGGGATTAGTGTCCTCGGTGACACACACACACACACACACACGCACACACACACAAAATGACATCACAAACACACTCATTGAGAATATTCTCATATTCCCACGCAAACTGATCCCTTTCACATACTTCAGAATTATGTAAACCACCATATATTATATTTTACATTTTGTAGTACTAACCATTCTTCGAGTGTTTTCAATTTCCCTCCTCTTGAACAGAAGTCTAAATCTAAGACTAGCCTGTTGCCAGATTACAAACATCAAACAAGGAAAGCAGTCAGAGTTGTAGTGATGCATTTAAATGGAAGAGCCACTGGTCTAAATTGAGAAATTTGTAACACATGACTTTGGCCCTGGTGACACTAATGCATATGTGCCTCTGTCTATGTGCAGCTGGATGTTCTGCTGAGTACAAAGGTCATCAGCAAGGGTATCCAGACTAATTATTCATTTTCTCTTCTGCAAGCCAATCACAAAAGGCCATGCCTGACCCTTAACGGGTCAGAGTTCACTGCTCTCAGCATGGTCACACAGTAATTAACCTACACATACAGTACAAACTGTCTCTCCTCATTACCCTTTGTCTCCCTCTCTCTGGTCTTACACACACATACGCACACATTCATGCACATATGCAAGTTCAAGCAAATATGAACTGCACGTTTCCCTCTCTGCTGCTTTCCTGTCTGCACCCTTCATAATGGGGTCAGTCATTTGCACACTGGAGTGAATAGACGTCGAAATTTAATGTTAACTTAATGTGAACAAGTTTCATATGTGCATTCCACATTCTGTCTTTTTCCCTATCTGACACGTGTAAACACGGTGACACGCACACGCGCACACTGAGATACTATGCATTATCCAGTGTGTGATTTTCACCTGTTTTTGCCGACACCTGCCATTTCCTGTGCGCATGTGCTGCATTTTTCACCGAGCTCCTGGAGCAAGGACAGTGCCTGCTATGACATGCACATTCTCATGCACAGAGACAGAGATGCACACACAAACACACATCTACATGCATCATTCATGCTTGAATTCTCTAACAAGTGATTGCCGCAAGTCATCAATTATTTGTGCTTTTCTCAAAATATATTTTCCTATATGACAAGGACATACACTAGAATAGTATCTCTCTCTCTTTCTGTCACTCCATCTTTGTCTCTCATTTGCAGATCTGCACATATTCATGCGCAAACACACACACACACACACACACACACACAAAGTCAGCATAGTTTCCGACAGGTGTGTCTGAACTAGTCTCAGCTGATTAAATGCAATAAATGTAAAGAAGTTATAAAAATAAATTCTTTAGTAATTTTACATAATAAAAAAACTCTGCATGATTCCTCATATTGCTTTATGAATTAACCTTTTTAAAGGTTAATATTTGATTAATCGGCTAATGATGTATGTGCTGCAAGGGAAATGCTTCACTCCCACAGACCAGACTCAAACGCATAATGAAATAACAAGAGACAATGAATCTGACACTACTGCATGCGTATAGCAGGATGGCAGTATATGAATATTAGATATTACACCGAGTCATCAATTTATTAATTAATATGTTAAAATTCAGTTTCTTATCGCTACTAGCAACACGTCTGCTATTTGGAAACACAGTTTTAAATGAAAGCTAAGCAATGTTCAGCACAACAGCGCATAATGGGCTCTCACAGAAAGGCAAACAGAGGTAGAATATAACAGACATAGCGATTAGTGCAGGAGACAATGAATAATTCTCTTCCTCTATTAAAACCCTATATGGGACAGCAGAATGCAGAAGAACCCAGTGAGTCTTATCAGCACCAACAGTACGTATGCTTTTATTTTCTCCAGAAGAGAATGAGACACGGAGGGTTCTTTTTTTTTTCCTTCTTTTGCAATTTGAGAAACAAAGGTTTCACATTAACATCACAATACACTTCAGTTAAAAGCAAATCCCGGGAAATTATGTTTCTCCCTGAATTACCTCGTTTACTCGACAGTTCTCGTGAAGCGGAGATAGTCTGGTGGGCAGACGCACAGACTAAAATAAACAGATGGCCACTCAACAGTACAGAGACATGTTTTGCTCTTAGATGGAAAGATCCACCAGTAAACCAGTAAAAAAATACAATATGAAACCAAACTGGTCTCAAGTGGTTTAATCAAATTCTGTGGGCTTCACTGTTTGCTGTCATTCCTTGCTACAGTTACAGGAATGTTACCATCCCCCATGTTATGCTCATATACTTTGATTATTGATGTATTATTGATCGACCTGTTTAAATGATCAGAATGTGTACATTCTCCCTCGCTGTCCCGCAACGCAAGCAACAAACTGTATTGTTTGTAACTGTCCTATGGAACTACACAAACAAGCATTTCATGATACTGTTTGGGTTAACGTTACTAATTCAACTATGTTAAGGGACCTTTGCTGTTATGGCTGCGAGAACAACAATTTCTTTAGGTTGACAGAAAAGAAAAGAAAAGAAAAGAAAAGAAAAGAAAAGAAAAGAAAAGAAAAGAAAAGAAAAGAAAAAGAGCACCAATCTCGCATGGAAGGTCTGATGTTTTGCTAAAAAAAAACCCTTTTGCCCTCAACCTCCTCCTCAAGCAGACTTTGTAGTGCTGTAATAATGTCACCAGACATCTTCCTTTACTTTCAGTAGACAAGAGTCATAATTGCTGTGGCTGCCTGGGGACTTTGTCTCTTGAAAGTCTCGTTTGACTGTGTTTATCCCGCAGCATGTTACTATCATGTTATTTTTATGCATATATATATTTTTCTTTTTCTCAGCTCCATGGATTGCTTGTAGAAACCTTTATGTTAGGACCTGAGCACCAACTGGAGCGGGGGACATATTGAAACTGCTATGTTTAATGTTCTGACTTCTTTATCTTCCCTGTTATTATTCTTACCCTAATTGAATCACATTTTCAAGGGCTACAGGCGGTTGTATTTCATGCACATTGGTTAAAATGGGTTGATAGCGCCACCCACAAAGCTTCAATAAAGTTGTCCTTGTGATACATTTTACCTGGGTATATGACATTTGTTATTAACAGCCAAACCACTGTTGCTTGCAGCTTTAATTAGCATTTGTAACGACAGACTATGAACTGGGCCACTACAACTGAAGCAAGAATCCAGCCATTGTAATCAGCCACAGAAAGATACAGTGAGCAAAGAAGTTATTTAACTAGGCTGACTTTACAGACAGAGCCTCAATTAAAATCAGTAACCATGCTGCTGATACAACAGGCCCGATGGCTCTTAATTATTTCTGTTCATCATTGGTGGGTAGTCTCAGTTGAGGATTGTATCCCAGCAGGCAGTTTGATAGAATGAGAACAAATGGCATCCTTGCTTGTTAGTTGAATTTCCCCCTTGTTAACTATAGATTTGGTGCAAAAAAAAAAAAATGTACATAGAAACAACAATTAACCTAATCACAATTAATCACCATACTGCTCATTAAATGTGTGCAGATTGCATGCTGCCTAGAGACAGTGCTCTCTTCTTCCCTCATCCTTCCTGTAGTAAAAAATACAGCTCAGGGAAATTGCACCTCTGATGAGTGTGAGGTTTTCATCCTTTACAGAATTAGATTTCAGCGTCAGCCTTTTCCTACCTTGTCAGCTCTTTCACTGGACTGGAGGTATGGCTGAGGAGATGAGGCGAAAAAATTCTTTAGGCCTATTTCTGCCTTATAATGGGCTGCCGATTTCCCCGCAGCCACGGAGGAGAGACGGGGCTGCATGCTATTTGCAGAGCGCAGCTGTTTGTTGAAGATATGATTGTATTGAGTGACACAGATACATAAAAGATTTTAATCTCAACTCTCATAGCATGTACCAAATAACTCTATTCATGCAAACACTAACAGATGTTGCTCTCGCTCTGGCTCATAAATATATATATGTACGTATCAAAAACATTATTAAAACTTGTTTCGTATGGTGTGACAATCTAATCCAAGCATTGTCTTGGTGGAGATATTCTCAAAGTGCCGCAGTCCCATCTGTTGTTGAATCCTGAATTCAGCAAAGTCCGACAAAATCGGCAGTTTCGTGCAGCTGCTCGCTGCCCCTGATTTCTGCGGCTTGGGCTGCTAGATAAGATTTTCAACTTCAAACATGCAGGCACTGCTCATCCTGCTAAAGCAGAGATAGGGGATGGAGCTCTCTGAGTTCGTAGATGTTTTTCAATGGTACGTAGTCCCGCTGTGGGGCTGGCGATAATGTGACAGTATCTCACACACATGCACACACAGACGCACATGCTCTTTGCCAATGTGTGCCTTCACACAAGCGTAACTATTAGCAGCACATTCAGATATGCATGCATATGAATTTGCCCATGTCATGTCTTGTTTCGTGTATTTCCTGTTTTATTTTGTTAATTCCCCTATTTATCATATGTGCTGCCCGCTTTTCTTCCTGCCTTTGTTTCTTTTCCCGCCTTTGTGATCACCTGATTGTTGCCACCTGTGTCTCGTTGTCGCCTCCTTCCTTGTGTATTTAAGCCCCAGTGTTTGTCTCGCCTGTTGCGAGTTCCTCTTGTCCTCGTGAAAGTGTCCTCCAAGTCATTTGATGAATTTCTTTGTGTTGTGATTTTACTTGTTTTCCCTTTGACCTGAGTTTGCTTTGTACTGACGCATTCTCTAGTTTTTGATTTCACCTTGTTCTTTTTGTTTGGTTTTTTTTTTCCTGGCTTTGTTTTTTTGGGATCAGACCTGTTTTTGAGACAACAGTTCTGCTCTCCGGCTGGTGCGTCTGATAGTTTATCTCATCAGCCCTGAAGCAAAAGCAAAAGCAAAAGCAAATAATCTGCAGAAAGAGATCGCACTTTCATGCAAACTTCTTTGGGGTTTTCTTAAACATATTATGCGCTTCATAATGAGCATCCCAAGCGTGTCTGACTCGAAAGCTGGAAATGGATTATTTATGGAAAAATTCTGGGAATACTTTTGGGAAACTCTGGTTATTACACATGTCTTTGTTGCACTGAGACAGATCTTCTGCTTCCCTTTGTCTATTTCTTATTCTTCCAGTCTCTCTGTTATTCCCTCTGTTTTGGTGTTTGTGTCTCATTGTATAGAGAGTGTCTTTCTCTCTGCCTTCCTGCCTTTTATTTCTGTCTGGTGTTTGTCAACCTCAAACCCTGGGCTGGATCAAAACCTCAATCTGAACCTCATACCTAATGCATTACAGTAGCAGTCGTCACAGAACTCCCTCAGAACTCGTCTACCCTGCAGGCTTCTCCATGTCCATTGAAGCAGCATGGGACGTCATACTCTATGCATGCTGTAACTCCAAACTGTCTTTAATAACTATCCCTCCTATCATCCTGTGCATCTTCTGACAGCCAGAAACAGCTGGAAACTCCCAAATAATTCCATTTGGGGATTGAGCCTCAGCATCACAGCAGTTCACTCTTGTTTGCAGTACGTGCAGTACAGTTCTGTCAGTAAGTGTTACAAATAAGAGTTCCTGCACTTTTGTTCACCAAGATGAAAGATTGATGAAATGTTAAATATTCATTGTTGTGCGTGCGATCTTCAGTAACATACCACGTGCCGACGCGTAACAGTGACTGTATCTGAGCTTGGTTTCTCGTGTGAGGTGTAAACTGTGACTTCAGCCTGACATTTCTGAAGTGGTTGTTCAGCATGTGTTTGATGTAAACATGTCCCAGAATGCGTCGCAGTTAAATGTCACAAGATGGTTTTGGATAAGCACAAAATGCTCAAATGAATTAAAAACCTCTCAGGGCTTTCTTGGGAAACCTTCAAGGGATCGGCACCAGGGAAGGTGTGTGTGTGTGTGTGTGTGTGTGTGTGTGTGTGTGTGTGTGTGTGTGTGTGTGTCACGCTCATTTAGAGTAAAATTTTGGCTTTGCACCCTGAATTCATCCCCTCAGGCAGTACCTCGTCTTAGACAGGACACTGTCCTCAACAAGCTTCACCAGTCAAATATATTTGCTAATTTCAGGTTATGGATGTATTTAAGGTTTGACATGTGGTATCAGTGAAGGTCTATTTTTTTGGTCTATTAAAAACAGATTGTTGGAGCAATAGCTCACAAATTAGCAGTGCATACAAAGCCAGAGATTTTCATTAGGGTTGGTTTAAGGGCAAATCGGAGCTAATGGGAGAATGAAATTGGATTTGCATATATCAGGTAGGCTAATGTGCTAATGTTACCGCATGCCAGCTCAGTGTGACAGTACACACAATAGTTTCTTAAATATCCTCTATAATAACTTTGTGCTATAATAATATGTAACTATATGTTTTTAAAAAATATCTGAGGTTTATCTGAGTTTATCTGAAGTCTTTTTTTTACCTAAACAGTGTGGACTTGGGAATTTCCACATTCAAATGTTGAGTATGAGACACTTCAAACTTCTGTATTCCTGGCAGAATAGCAGATTTCAGTGCTACTGCTTCAGTGTCTTATTTTAAGTCATTGTGGAAATTATTAGTAAAACTTGCTTCTTTTCTTTGCCAATAACCACAGGTGACGCCAAATCCACCCAAACTAAAGTCCAATGAATTAGTGTAGCAGATGTACATGTGTATGCAAGTGTGCTTATTTGAGTAAAAGGTTAATGGGGCTATTTGCTAACCTGTGTTGCAAACCTGTACTTTTAATGACTTTATCTAACTTCAACAGACCAAGGTCATGACCTTTGATAACATTGCTAGAGCCACCCTGTGTTCAATTTACTCAGCAAATTCAATACTTGTTAATTTCGAGATTGATTGGAAAAAAGATGCAGGGAACAAAGGAGAAAGAAAGGCAGACACTTGAGGAGAATGGTGATGTGCAGGCACAGAGAAAGGGGGGGGAGGGAGGTGGAGAAGAAATGAGAGATGTCCAAGAGGCAGAGCTAGTAAATGAGTCATCTAAGTGGATCTGCTATCAGGTCTTTTCTAACAGCACCACAAGTGAATGGATGCCTTAAAGGTTAGGCATAAAATGACTTCTCATTTTGCTGCAATATTCCCTCAGGTAGACATTAATGCTTTAGTTATGGACTTGAGTGTAAAAGCTCCTGAGGTAACGTGTTGCCTGTCTGCCATAAATATCGCTGTATATGCACATTGTGATTTCAGTGAAGCTGCCGTTATGGAGAAGAGAGTATTTTTGTGCAAATAGTCAGTTAGGCTGATGTGATACTATGTGTCATTTCTACAGCCAGGTTGTCACCCTGTACACAGACACCTCCACAGGGGCTGCAGCTCACACCTGAGACCCCCCACACACACACACACACACAAACACACACATCTCTCTGCTTACACATACATAAACAATAAAAACATGCAGACAAAGCCATGCATTCATATAAAGAGAGGCAGCCACACATAAAACACTCACATATGTGTCACATTCCATTTCTGCTCGTCTGTGTCACAACTTTGCAGATGTTTTAGCCATGAAGACATGAGCACTAAATTTGAACACGTCCTCTTTCCAGTCGTTTTGTGGGAACAGTGGGTTTTGAAATGATAACGAATCTGTGGAACAGGCTCTCCCACATGGCACCACGTCTACTGTGGAAACAGAAGAAATAGAATAAAGCAACACTGGAAAGCAGCAGCATATCACCCACCCACCCACCCAGATGTTAAAGTCAAATTCTGACTGAACTAGATATAGGTTTCAAGCAATCTTTGTTTTTGGGTTTTATGGGTTTTTTTTTTTTTTTAAATGATAAAAATCAGAGGTTAATATTACATGCAGTGCATAAATGTTACCTCATACAGCTGATTGCATTTACAGTTCAAAGTCCTGTTGTGGTCATTAATCACGGGTAAGGACCAGCAATAAAAAATATGTATAAACTTTAAATTATTATTGAGTGGAGTGATGACTCACAGTAACACATAAATAAACGTATGACATAATACCTTGTATACTCGTACACACACACACACACACACACACACGCACACACACACACACACACACACACACACACACACACACAAACTGCTACAGTTGGCAGAAATGGGTTAAAAGTTACACTTAGTTGTCCACACTCACAGACAAAGAGGGAGAGGCGGTGTGCAGGTCAGATTCCACTG